>WNGS01164858.1:8311122-8331122 GCA_020271785.1 Procambarus virginalis | reverse complement strand
TATTTGGTTATGTGAGTGTCGTTTAGTTCCTAGGATACTAGAGATTGTTTTCCATGTGCATTTAATGTTGCCTTTTGCTTCACTGAATCTATTCACATAATATGAATGTTTTGCCTTTCTTATGATACTGGTAAGCATTGATGAGTACCTTTTAGCTACTTTCTTTGAAACTAGGCCAATCCTAAGTTTCTTTTCATATTCATGTTTCTTGTTGATTTGGGACCGGAAGCCAAACTGGCAGGGGCTGAGTATGTCGAATTTTACGAGGTAGGAAAGGGCTGTTTGTAGATAATTTTTTCAAATATTTTTGATAGTATGGGTAGGTTTGATATTGGTCTATAATTGTTTATGTCCGCCGGATTGCCTCCTTTATGGACTGGCGTTACTCTTGCTTTTTTAAGGATATCAGGGAAGTGTTATGTTCATAGAAAACGGTACCATCCATTTGTATGTGTTGTGGCTCAGACGCGAGCAGGAGATAAACCAGGGATGCCAGATTGGGCTACTTTTCAGAGCCCCTGCGCTCCCAAATTTTTAATTTCGCTACTTGTGACTTTTTGGCTACTTTAAAAACATGTTGGGCTATTAATGTTAAGAAACTCAATGATGATTTTTATGCTTTTTATAATGTCATGTGTACAAATCACAGCCGCGTCCAACAGCTTGATTGAATAGACCACTTACCGTAGGAGGCCAGGTCAGAGACTGACCCCCTGGGGACGTTGATCCTAGGAACTTCCTGAAGAAAAAGTAACCACAAGGCAAGATAATCCTCTCCAGGGGCTATAGATTTCCCAACCTTAACTGTCATTAATACCTCATCCCGGGTACTGTCTATGTTAAGTGACCTCCCACTGTTGCCTACTGTAAATATTAGGTTTCTCTTTAGGTGTTTCCAAGAATCAAATGACTGTCGTTAGAGTGGATTAGCATACAGTGAACTTGACAGCTTCATCTGTGCTTGCATTGTTAGTGTGGCTCTGACTTCCAGAAGGATAGTTCGACACAAGTTACCGCATATAGAAAAGAAGTTACCGCTGTTACTTTTAGAATTTGCTTAAGTGTTAAGATAAAGAAGTAAATCCTGCTCTGAAACTCTCCCTGGACAGATGTAATAGGACCCATTATCACCACACCAGAAATAAATATCTCTTTGATATCCCCAGAGTCAAACTTAATCTGTGTAAACACTCTATGCAAATAAAGGGACCCAGTCTATGGAACTCACTCCCTACTGAATTGAAAAGCTGTCCAACTTTTGCGTCATTCAAAAACAATACTAAAAAGTACCTAATTTCATCTTCATAGTTTTTTACCTTTTGCTTTAAAATTGCACTGTATCTATTGCTACCCAATCTCCCAATCTTTATGTACCCAATCTGAACATCTTTATCATTGTGATCATTGCTGTCTTCTTATATGTGCTGTCAATCTGCTGTATGGTGTCTATTAATCTTGTTTAAATTACCAATCAAGCTGTCAATGTAATCAATTAGAGCTTTAATATACCAATGTGCTTTAATATACTTACTAAGCTCTCTCATCTCATTTTTTTCTTGCAATGTATTTGTTATCATTTATTAATTCTGATAGAAATTACCTACTTAAAATTATCTGTTAAATAAGGACCTGCCCGAAACGCTGCGCGTACTAGTGGCTTTACAAGATTGTAAATACTGTACTATTCAATGTATTCTCACAAACCCAATGTACCTTCTTGTATATAAATAAATAAATAAATAATAAATAAATAAGTGAAAAATGGGGAAGTGGTCTAAATACCAGAAAGCGTTTCAGATGTCCTGGCTTAAGGATCCCGTGTTTGAAAAGTGGTTGGCTGAAGTGAAAGAAGATGGAAATAAGGCATATTGTAAAGTTTGTAGAACTGAGATAAGAGCTCATAGAAGTGATTTAAAGAAACACAGTGAAACATTAAAACACAGACAAAATATATCGGAGGTAAGTCATCAGCAGATGAGCATCAAGTCTGTTCTATCAAAGAAGGAAGATAAACTTACTAAATTTGAATGTCGTCTGTCTGTATGTACTGTCGCCATCTAGAAATCTAACATTATGTTTGTAACTCATCTTGTATGTATGTACTTTTACCTGAAGAAACATTTGATTTGATTCGATTTGACTAAACAAAAAATTGGGCTACTCTACTTGCAAATTCACTACTTTTTGACCGTCAGCTCGCTACTTTTAGCAATTTGGATCTGGCAACCCTGAGATAAACAAGAAAGCATACAGGATGCCACCAGCTTGGAAGCAGCTAGTCATGTATCATTTATAAGTATTAAAGTCAGTAACCAAGCAATGGCTTTATATCAACCCTACAACCACGACTTCCTCAGCTACACACAAACACCACAGTGGCGACGAGGATGAACTGTGAACGCAGGTATTTGTTCAGCTTAAAACACAAGGAGAACATGCTGTCTCGCCCCCGGAGGAGGAAGGAGAAGTCGTGCTGTTTGTGAGCACCATACTCGATGCTGTGTGCTAACCAATGCTGTGTGCTAACCGATGCTGTGTGCTAACCAATGCTATGTGCTACCCAAGCTATGTGCTGACAAGCTGTGTACTGAGGAATCTGCCGATGCTGTGTACGAAAGAACGCTTTGATGCTGTGTACAAAATCCGATGTTTTGTATACGAAACGATGCTCTGTGCTACAATTCTTCACGCTGTGAACTGACTGCTGTGCCAACTGCTGACAACTGCTGTACCAACTGCTGACAACTGCTGTACCAACTGCTAACTACTGCTGTGCTAACTGCTGACAACTGCAGTGCTGCTGTGAGTAGGAACAACACCACATGTATACAAGTCTAGGTAAGAAGTCAGTTGCTGCTGTATTGTGCACTACTGTGAACTTTTGCATTAAAATGCTTGTGCGCTTTGCAAAATTAAAGTAATTACAGTGAATTTTTAACTAACATATACAGTGCAGTAAGTGTTTAGTATTCTGAGGAACATTTAAGTGATAAGTTTACAGTTATACAGAAAAAATGGAAAATATACCTCAGTTTCCTGCATTTGATCCTGACTGTGACCAGACAAACCTGTCACAGAGGTGGACCAGATGGCTTAAAAGGTTTGAAAATTTGTTGATAGTTTCTGACACCAAAAGTGCTGAAAGAAAGCGTGCCTTTCTACTTCATTATGTAGGTGATCATGTTTGTGACATCTTTGATACACTGAAAGACACTGGTGGTGCCAAAGATTATGACATTGCCAAAGACAAATTAACTGAGCACTTCAAACCAAGACAAAATACTGCTATGGAAATTATGCATTTCAGGAGAGCAAAACAACTCTCTAATGAAACTGTTGATCAATACCATACACGTCTGCAGGGTTTAGCAGCCCATTGTGAGTTTGCTGATGTGGACAAAGAAATCAAACAGCAAATAATTGAAACATGCACATCTACACGTCTCCGTCGAAGAGCTCTAGAACTTGTTAATGATGAAAGTTCTCTGTGGGGGTTTTTCTTTTTTTTTGCTGTCACGACTACAATGCGTACGTCGCCAATGTACATGTGGCAGACGCTTCACGAAGCTGTCGGAATTAGCAAAATAGAAAATACGAGAGCAACCGTACAGGGCCTGGGAGCAAGGTCGAGTTAGAGTCCTTGTGGATCTCTTCTCAACTAGCCTCACCTGGTCCTGCTCCACGTTGGTCGTTGGAATCTCCTCAATGATGTAACACTTTAAGGGACTACTAGGGTCCTCATCAAATTTATAGTTTAGTGACTTACAGGCAACTCGGTGTTGAAGACACCTAGAGCTGAAGGCTGGAGTAATATTAGCAGTATTCAGAAGTGGTTCAACGGAAACACTGCATAAAGCTTAACAGTAGTTTATTTACTAACTTAACCACTAATACACAGGGTGCTTGATTTACTTTCGATTGGCGTCAGCAAAGCTATGGTTGTATTAGCGAGACTCTTGACGTCTGGCTAACCGACTCGTATCCACTCGTGGAGAAACACCTAACTTAACACAGTTGACAGCCAATCACTAACACGGCAACCTAACTGCCGGTATGCAAAAGGATCACAAGAGTTCCAACCGGATACTCGGTAATGATGATATGCAATAAACACAAAGGCACTGTCAATGGGACAGCAATAACATGCACAATAATAATCACACAATACTAAATGTGTGGTGTATGTGAAGCTCACATTCACAGACGAATGAAATGCAGTGATACCACACAGATAAACACGCATTCACCGTCGATTCACCTATAACCTGCGACAGGTATAAGAAGGTGAGAACTGTGGTTGATCCCTCAGATCAACACAGACACAATAAAACAATGACAAGATCTTGTACTTACAGATAAGGTACCTTTCCTTACGCACTCACTCAGACTCATTTATACAAGCACTCATAGGTGGCCTGATAGCTGGTTTCGCTCGTAGACACGGAGGGTACTCGCAGTATCTTGAGATGATTTCGTGAGTAGGGGCGTGCTGTATGCTTAACAGACAGACACACGCGCACACACTGGCACTGGCGGTGCTAAGGTGGTGACGTCACGTAGGAGCTAGGGCGGCGGCGGCTGGCGGCGGCTGGCGGCGGCTGGCGGCGGGCGCTCGAGGCGGCGGCTGGCGGCGGCTGGCGGCGGTACCATGCACTACACTGTACACTGTGGTACAGGTACACTGTGGTAATGTCACACACAGATTACTTAGGCGGCGGCACTGACTTAGTTCACTCTAGGTCACTCACGACGATCTTTGTCACCAGGGGTTACCTGATACCAGTCTGTTTCGCTCTGGAGATTTGTCACTTTAGGCTTCTAAACAATATATTCCCACTCGTGATTCTGGCGAGTGTGTGGTATATCGCAAAGACGCTGAGTTAACTTGACGGTGAGGGATAGACGGTGATCAGTCTATTGGCCGGTAGAACAGAACACGTCCTCTGGGTATGGTCTCTCTCCCGTGAATGAGTTTGCAAGGGTGCCGGGCATCTCGTGGCACACAACACAAAAGAAGTTACAATTTGACCAATAGCATTGCAGCAAATGAGCGGGAACCAATCATATTAGCTCGTTCGATGAGCAGTAGCAGGAGTGACGTCATGAACACGTCATAGCTGTTATTCTCCATGCGCTGGTTGAGGTTGACCCCAGAGGTCAGACGCTGCTGGCGCCTTCCCCTCTGTCTCAGCGGGCACCAGCCATGTACTCACTGACCCTTTGGTAGCAAGTATACTTAGCTCCCTGTATCTACTTCCTACCTAGACATACGGCGGCCTACGTATCATGAAAGTATTCCTGGTTAAATGGGCATTCTGGAGACACCCAACATACCAGATCACTATCCAGGATTAAGAGAGATAGGCTTTGTGCACGAAGATCAGTGCACTGTGCACTGCAATGAGCCATTCAAGTCAACTGTGGGAGGATCTTGGGAGGCATACTCCCACATTAAGTTAGACTTGAAGTGAGCACATAGCGGTCAATGATGGTAGTGGGTCTCCTTTATGACAGGTCGAGGTTGCAAAATAAATTACCATTCACGCAGAGCTCTAGGCAATACTTTTTCTGCATTATTTTTTTCCAACCATTTTCTGCAACGCATCAGAGCTGCAGAGGGAACCACATTCAAAATGCCCGCCAAGGGAGACATTTCATAGTGTAGGCAAGACTGTGCCCTGATTGGTGGTCGGCGACCGCATACATCCTTCCCGCGCAGGCTGGAGAGGGATATAAAAAGGCTTGAAAGTATTCAAAATGAAGCCATGACAATCATTCTTGGAGTTCCAAGGACTGCCAAAACGTCCAATCTACGAGGGGAGTTGTCCCTTCCCAGTGTTAAAAGCAGAATTCAGGAGCTGAATGCTAAGCTTGCAATTAGGATAGCCAGAGATCCCCATTACAATGATATTGCTAAGAAAAAACTGAGCTCTGTGCTACTTTCAGGGGGAAACAGGAGAAGCAAAAAATGGCATCACAGATCAGTCTGCTACCTCGAAGAGCTTCACCTGCTTGAGCAAGCCCGTGAGCTCCTGCCTGTAGAGAGGTTACCTCCCTGGGAGGATGACTCATGCAAGATTATCATCAATGAAATGGCAATGAAAAAATCCAACATGTTACCACAAGAAATGAGGCACAAGTATCTCGAGGAAATTTATAAAGAAGCCGGAGATGAACTAGATCAAATCTACACTGACGGGTCATCTAATCCTGTCAATGGTAGGCCTGGTGCAGCATACACGGTAATCAAGGATAATACTTTCCAACGCAGACATGAAGAAAAAGCACGTATTGAGAACTATGCCTCTTCAACGCAAGCAGAGCTAACTGCCATTGTTATGGCGCTAAAGTTTCTTGAACGGAACACTAATGATGCAGTGATTTGTACCGATTCAAAAGCAGCACTGCAAAGCCTAAGTAAAAATCGGGCAGAAAATCTTGCAATAGTCGCTGAAATTAAGAGAGCTGTGAGAGTACTTACCAATCAGGGAAGAGTCATCAATTTTCTGTGGATCCCCTCCCATGTTGGAATATGTGGGAATGAACGAGCAGATGTGCTGGCTGCTGAAGGCGCTGAAGGAGACCATATTGAATACTTCATACCCAAGACTCTCCTACAAATTAGAGGTATTGTCAGGCAACATCACCGTGACAAGGTAACTGAGGAAAGGAGGATAGAAGCACAAACCAGTGAATCTATACGATGGTACAACATGGTTGCAGCTGGCAATCCCAATCGTTATGGCCGAAGAGGAGGAGGACGAGGGAGAGAATCACTAATAGCGAGAATCCGTCTTGGATACAAATAATCTTGGAGATATGGAATGGAAACAACAGTTGATCAGCGAAGTTACAGAATCTGTGGTGAGAGTGACGGACACCGCCTTGACCACTATCTACGTGAATGTGAACACCTGAGAGACATTAGAAATATGTGTAGAATAATAAACCCCACATTGTTTGAGTTAGGAAAACACTATTTGTCAAATACTGATACTATTCTTAAAAGATTTCCCCATTTTGCACCCGCAAGATAACGTAAGCTTTTAAGGGTTGATAGATGTTAATCTTCTTGTTTGAGGAGCTGTTCACTTGAGACAGTTAAGCAAGTCCCAGCTGTGTCTGGGTACAAGTGACAGGATGAACAACTCAGCGGGTTTTCTTCCTATTAGGGAGTGTTGTACATGCTGCTATGGCGGTGTGTCCACTCACAAGATGAGTGTCGCTGCCCAATAAACTCGCCCCTCGGGGCAAAATTTAAAAAAATTTAAAAGGGCCAAGAGGGACAGAGATGAGCTACACGTGACCCAGCGCGGACGAAGCCCACCCGGCACTACTTCTATTTAGGATATGTACTGACTATCTTACGGGCTCACCATAGCCAGTGCTACATGGACACTTCGTCCTGAGTAGCTAAATCTGAAACAACAACATACTGACTGGCTTACTGACGAGGCTTTGCCATCTTCTACCCTACACTTCCTGAGAAGCTTAGACTTGCTTCGCCTGCCTTTCCCGACCTACCTTCCCTTACGACTACAGCTCAAGGTGAACTATTACACTTAGTATTATATCGCCCCATTGTTACACCACGTGGCGACCCTCTCCACACAGCATAAAGTATTCCGTATCATAATTTCTTGGCGGTAACAAAGTTCTTGAAGGATAATCATTTATACGCTGTTAATTATAAATTATTGAGAGCTATCAAGGCTTCCAATAGGTAGATTACTGCACTCTGGCAGGATGCAACTACAAAGGTGGTTTAAATCACGGGGAAAATCCTCAATTTATGGCTAGATAAGATAACATTGAAGAGGCACGTGAGCCAACGAGGCCAACGAGATATGAAAGACCCATATCTAATCTTTCATGACACGAGATTGTAAGCAGAACATTCATGTATGATCCCAAGGAGTTGAACCCTTCAGTAAAGTTCAAATATCAAAATATATTTTAGAAACTGTATCAAAAATAATTATGTTTGCATTAATTTCTAAGGGAATTTTTTTCTTATTTAGAAAATATTCAGAAACATCACTATCTAAAATGGAAACTAGTTCAAATTGTTGACTTATGACAGTTGTCACTATAGGTACCACCTATACAGGAGAGTGGGTTGTGATGGACACTGTTGGTTATCAAACATTAATGTATACCATCCCTCACTACTCTACAGTGAAGGACACTGTTGGTTATCAAACATTAATGTATACCATCCCACACTACTCTACAGTGAAGGACACTGTTGGTTATCAAACATTAATGTATACCATCCCACACTACTCTACAGTGAAGGACACTGTTGGTTATTAAACATTAATGTATACCATCCCACACTACTCTACAGTGAAGGACACTGTTGGTTATCAAACATTAATGTATACCATCCCACACTACTCTACAGTGAAGAACACTGTTGGTTATCAAACATTAATGTATACCATCCCTCACTACTCTACAGTGAAGGACACTGTTGGTTATCAAACATTAATGTATACCATCCCACACTACTCTACAGTGAAGGACACTGTTGGTTATCAAACATTAATGTATACCATCCCTCACTACTCTACAGTGAAGAACACTGTTGGTTATCAAACATTAATGTATACCATCCCACACTACTCTACAGTGAAGGACACTGTTGGTTATCAAACATTAATGTATACCATCCCTCACTACTCTACAGTGATGGACACTGTTGGTTATTAAACATTAATGTATACCATCCCACACTACTCTACAGTGAAGACACTGTTGGTTATCAAACATTAATGTATACCATCCCACACTACTCTACAGTGAAGGACACTGTTGGTTATCAAACATTAATGTATACCATCCCACACTACTCTACAGTAAAGGACACTGTTGGTTATTAAACATTAATGTATACCATCTCTCACTACTCTACAGTGAAGGACACTGTTGGTTATCAAACATTAATGTATACTATCCCTCACTACTCTACAGTGAAGAACACTGTTGGTTATCAAACATTAATGTATACTATCCCTCACTACTCTACAGTGAAGGACACTGTTGGTTATCAAACATTAATGTATACTATCCCTCACTACTCTACAGTGAAGAACACTGTTGGTTATTAAACATTAATGTATACCATCCCACACTACTCTACAGTGAAGAACACTGTTGGTCATCAAACATTAATGTATACTATCCCTCACTACTCTACAGTGAAGAACACTGTTGGTTATCAAACAGAAATAGATTCTATGTTATTTAGTGTAATTTTCATCAAATAATTCTTCCTTTGCAACAATTCAGTTTAATTCGATTAATGACGCCAATCAGTAAGCTTCCGTGTTTATATATGGGACGACTGTTGTTAGTTTTGTTATGCTCCAACGATAGTACAGTCCTGATAGGCTTATTCAACTTAGGGTCTTGAAGTACAGTGGTCTACGTCCTCGGCTCACAACATATGGAGCCAAGCTGAATCGAGCAGTATGGCTGAGCACGTGTCGTTTCACCTGATGCCGGTGTTCACGTGGCAGCGTGTCCTTGAGAGTCTGCTATCTGTAGTGTGTTGCGTGCTGGTGAAGGTCACTAGTTAACCTCGCGGGACCTCGATAAGCTTAAGTGCAGGTTAACTGAAGCCGGTCACCTCAATTTGGTTACTATCCAAGCAAAGTCAGCAGCTCCAGTAGCGTGAGTTAAATATCGTAACTAACACAATAGTTTGAAAAATTTAATAAACTCATTCTGGAGTTTTAATACTAAATTTATTATACATTATGATAATTTGACTCATATTTCTAGCGAGGTTTACTGGAGAGTGTCGTACAGGCGTCAAGGCATGAGTTCAAGTTCAAGTATGTTTATTGAGACAAGAAAAAATACATCTCAAAGGGATAGAGTAGCTTAGGCTATTTCTACCCCCCCCCCTTCATTATTGCCAACAGCATTTTGTGTTCCCAAGCGGTCACCCATCCAAGTACCAAGGCATGAGCTGTACGTCTGGCAGCCACAGGAAGATGTACTCGGGGCCAGTAGGTGGTTGCTGCCGGCAGTACCTCAGTGGGCACCAGGCATAAAGGACCACACAGGTGCGTCTCTAATCCATCTCTCTCTCTCATCTTAATTTATAGCTGCTGACTCGTTTAATGTAGATCATTATTAATATCTTGTGTAGGCCAAGATGCTCTTAGTTATATAATATTTGCCTGAGAAAAGCAAAATATAAGTTTGGCACATATATATTATATATATATATATTATATATTATATATATATATATATAATATATATATATTATATATATATATATATATATATGTCGTACCTAGTAGCCAGAACTCACTTTTTGGCCTACTATGCAAGGCCCGATTTGCCTAATAAGCCAAGTTTCCTGATTAATATATTTTCTCTAATTTTTTTCTTAAGAAATGATAAAGCTACCCATTTCATTATGTACAAGGTCAATTTTTTTTATTGGAGTTAAAATTAACGTTGATATATGACCGAACCAAACCAACCCTACCTAACCTAACCTAACCTATCTTTATTGCTTAGGTTAGGTTAGGTAGCCGAAAAAGTTAGGTTAGGTTAGGTTAGGTAGGTTCGCTAGTCGAACAATTAATTCATAAAAACTGGCCTATTAGGCAAATCGGGGCCTTGCATAGTAGGCTGAGAAGTGCGTTCTGGCTACTAGGTACGACATATATATATATATATATATATATATAATATATATATATATATATGTATATATATATATAATATATATATATATATATATATATAATATATAATAATATGGTGCACAGTTTTGGATGTGATGAACAAACTTGTGACATATACACAGACAAAACACGAAACTATGGGTATTAATTTGATATGAGAGCATAAGATGGAAGTAACTGCAGAGGGCCTATTGGCCCATACTTCCTCTTGATGCTTCTATATTGGTGCGGAGTCTTGAAGTGGGTAGAATATAGTTGTGCATTAATTGGCTGTTGATTGCTGGTGTTGACTTTTTGATGTGTAGTGCTTCCCAGATGTCAAGCCGCCTGCTATCGCTGTATCTATCGATGTTGTTATCTATTCTGTGTTGTTTGTTAAGCTGGTGATGGTCTGGTTGTGAGAGAAGATTATATGTTCCTTTATGGGGACCTGTTGTTTATGCATTGTTAATCGCCTGTAAAGAGACGTTGATGTCTTGTACATATGTACAAGACGTACATATGTACATACATTTGTTATCTTTTTATTCTAGCATAGTTGAGGCAGTTGATAGTGGTAAGATTGTGATGTTGTGTACCTTGACTTTAGCAAAGCTTTCGATACAGTGCCTCATGAAAACTGATTAAAAAGATAGAGGCTCATGGTATTGGGGGTGCTATATTAAGCTGGATTGGGCATGGCTATACCAAAGGAAACAGAAAGTTAGTATAAATGGAGTCAAGTCAGAGTGGGAAATGTTGTAAGTGGAGTGCCTCAAGGCTCTGTCCTTGACCTCTGTTGTTTTAATATATATAAATGATTTAGATTCAGGTTTGAGTAGCAACATTTGCAAATTTGCCGATGATACGAAAATCGGTAGGAAAATTAATTCGGAGGAGGACTCACTATCACTTCAAGTTGATTTAGATAGGGTTTTGAAATGGTCAAAGGATTGGCAGATGCAGTTTAATGCTGATAAATGTAAAGTTCTGAGGCTAGGTAATGATGATAGAGTTACAAGATACGAACTAGATGGTGTTGAGATTGCGAAGTCGGATTGCGAAAGGGATCTGGGAGTTATGATTAGTAAGAATTTAAAACAAAAGGATCAATGCATGAATGTTCGTAATAAGGCAAATCGGACACTCGGATTTATTAATCGCAGCGTAAGTAACAAGACACCTGGTGTGGTTCTCAAGCTATATCTTGCTCTATTTAGGCCCATTTAGATTATGCAGTTCAGTTTTGGTCGCCATATTATAGAATGGATATAATTCACTTGAACGTGTCCAGCGTAGGATGACTAAGTTAATTCCCCAAATTAGAAATCTTTCATATGAAGAAAGATTAACTAAGCTTAAGTTGCATTCACTGGAAAGGCGAAGAGTTTGGGGTGACATGATAGAGGTTTGCAAGTGGATGAATGGACATAACAAA
This sequence comes from Procambarus virginalis, assembly GCA_020271785.1. NCBI lineage: Eukaryota > Metazoa > Arthropoda > Malacostraca > Decapoda > Cambaridae > Procambarus > Procambarus virginalis. The sequence goes on along the minus strand of WNGS01164858.1, from coordinate 8,318,993 downwards.
GGGGATATTAATAGGGTATTAAAAGTATCAACACAAGACAGAACACGAAACAATGGGTATAAATTAGATAAGTTTAGATTTAGGAAAGACTTCGGTAAATACTGGTTCAGTATCAGGGTTGTTGATTTGTGGAACCAATTGCCGCGTAACATTGTGGAGGTGGGGTCCCTGGATGTTTCAAGCTTAGGTCGGACATGTATATGAGCGGGATTGGGTGGTTATAAATAGGAGCTGCCTCGTATGGGCCAATAGGCCTTCTGCAGTTGCCTTTGTTCTTATGTTCTTAACCCTGTTACCGAACCAGTATTTACCCAAGTCTTTCCTAAATCTAATTTATCCAATTTATACCCATTGTTTCGTGTTCTGTCTTGTGTTGATACTTTTAATACCTTATTAATATCCCCTTTGTTGTGTCCATTCATCCACTTGTAAACCTCTATCATATCACTCCCTAACTCTTCCCTTTCCAGTGAATGCAATTTAAGCTTTGTTAATCTTTCTTCATATGAAAGATTTCTAATTTGGGGAATGAACTTAGTCATCCTACGCTGGACCGTTCAGTGAGCAGGCGACGAGTCACCATAACGTGGCTAAAGTATGTTGACCAGACCACACACTAGAAGGTGAAGAGACGACGACGTTTCGGTCCGTCCTGGACCATTCTCAAGTCGATTCTCAAGTCACAATCGACTTGAGAATGGTCCAGGACGGACCGAAACGTCGTCGTCTCGTCACCTTCTAGCGTGTGGTCTGGTCAACACGTCCAAGTGAATTTATATCCATTCTATAGTACGGCGACCAACACTTAACTGCATAATCTAAATGGGGCCTATCCAGAGTAAGATATAGCTGAAGAACCACACCAGGTGTCTTGTTACTAACAATATATTATTGTTATGGTTCCATATTATTGTTATGGTTCCATATTATTTTTGTGGTTCCATATTATTGTTAGGTTCTATATTATTGTTATGGTTCCATATTATGTTATGGTTCTATATTATTGTTATGGTTCTATATTATTGTTATGGTTCCATATTATTGTTATGGTTCCATATTATTGTTATGGTTCTATATTATTGGTATGGTTTCCATATTATTGTTATGGTTCTACATTATTGTTATGGTCCTATATTATTGTTATGGTTCTATATATTGTTATGGTTCCATATTATTGTTATGGTTCCATATTATTGTTATGGTTCCATATTATTGTTATGGTTCTATATTATTGTTATGGTTCCATATTATTGTTATGGTTCTACATTATTGTTATGGTCCTATATTATTGTTATGGTTCCATATTATTGTTATGGTTCCATATTATTGTTATGGTTCCATATTATTGTTATGGTTCTATATTATTGTTATGGTTCCATATTGTTATGGTTCCATATTGTTATGGTTCCATATTACTGTTATGGTTGCAGGTGCGTATTTATTATTCCCTTAACAGTCAGTGTATCATTTCCAGTTATCTTTGATCTGGACAACTCCTTCTCGTCAAGGTCCATCTCTATATTATTAGTGACAGTCGTCAGGGAATATTGCATATGTTATGAGTCGTGATAACTTGTTTACAGGAGTGCACTTACTTCTCTCAGTCTTATGTCTCAAGTCTTTGAATTAGATTCACTTGCTTACGACTTCGTTACCATTTATAATAATTACTTTGAAATTCACGGTGTCACTGCTTTCTATTTGTTTGGTTTGCTGCTTCCTCCATAATTATGGGGAGGCAGTTGTGCACAATTTGAGGAGGGATATTATAAGCCACATGGGGCACTTGGTGAGGAGGATGGGATAGGTAGGAAGGTTAGGTTAGGGTGAGATGAAGGGAAGGTAATGTTGTAACGTTGAGGAAGGTTAGGTTAGGGTGAGATGAAGGGAAGGTAATGTTGTAGACGTTGAGGAAGTTAGGTTAGGTGAGATGAGGGAAAGGTAATGTTGTAGACGTGGGGGAAGGTTAGGTTAGGGTGAGATGAGGGAAAGGTAATGTTGTAGACGGGGGGAAGGGGTTAGGGTGAGGTGAAGGAAAGGTAATGTTGTAGACGTGGGGGAAGGTTAGGTTAGGGTGAGATGAAGGGAAAGGTAATGTTGTAGACGGGGGGGAAGGGGTTAGGGTGAGGTGAAGGGAAAGGTAATGTTGTAGACGTGGGGGGAGGTTAGGTTAGGGTGAGATGAAGGGAAAGGTAATGTTGTAGACGATGGGGAAGGTTAGGTTAGGGTGAGATGAAGGGAAAGGTAATGTTGTAGACGATGGGGAAGGTTAGGTTAGGGTGAGATGAAGGGAAAGGTAATGTTGTAGACGATGGGGAAGGTTAGGTTAGGGTGAGATGAAGGGAAAGGTAATGTTGTAGACGTTGAGGAAGGTTTAGGTTAGGGTGAGATGAAGGGAAAGGTAATGTGTAGACGATGGGAGGTTAGGTTAGGTGAGATGAAGAGAAAGGTAATGTTGTAGACGTTGAGGAAGTTAGGTTAGGGTGAGGTGAAGGGAAAGGTAATGTTGTAGACGTGGGAGGAAGGGAAAAGTTCCGTCAGAGACACTAAGACATAAGAACATTTCAACCACAAGTGCGGCAAATTTTGCAATGTTAACCAAAATATATATAATTTCTTGTTATTGTAGTGATAATAGTAGTGATAATAGGATAAGTTATTGTAGTGATCGCAGTTACGATAACCGGGATCGCAGATAACATGACTGATAACGTGGCTAGTAAGTGGATGATAATCTTTAGTATGAGAATGATGAGCAGATAACATGACTGATAACGTGGCTAGTAAGTGGATGATAACCTTAGTATGAGAATGATGAGCAGATAACATGACTGATAACGTGGCTAGTAAGTGGATGATAACCTTTAGTATGAGAATGATGAGCAGATAACATGACTGATAACGTGGCTAGTAAGTGGATGATAACCTTTAGTATGAGAATGATGAGCAATAACATGACTGATACGTGGCTAGTAAGTGGATGATAACCTTTAGTATGAGAATGTGAGCAGATAACATGACTGATAACGTGGCTAGTAAGTGGATGATAACCTTTAGTATGAGAATGATGACGTTTGGAATGTCCTCGTGTTTAGTGTGACCATATTTATAGGTAGTATGACAGTGATCACTATTATTATGACAGTGATCACTATTATTATGACAGTGATCACTATTATTATGACAGTGATCACTATTATTATGACAGTGATCACTATTATTATGACAGTGATCACTATTATTATGACAGTGATCACTATTATTATGACAGTGATCACGATTATATGACAGTGATCACTATTATTATGACAGTGATCACTATTATTATGACAGTGATCACTATTATTATGACAGTGATCACTATTATTATGACAGTGATCACTATTATTATGACAGTGATCACTATTATTATGACAGTGATCACTATTATTATGACAGTGATCACTATTATTATGACAGTGATCACTATTATTATGACAGTGATCACTATTATTATGACAGTGATCACTATTTATGACAGTGATCACTATTATTATGACAGTGATCACTATTATTATGGCAGTGATCACTATTATTATGACAGTGATCACTATTATTATGACAGTGATCACTATTATTATGACAGTGATCACTATTATTATGACAGTGATCACTATTATTATGACAGTGATCACTATTATTATGACAGTGATCACTATTATTATGACAGTGATCACGATTATTATGACAGTGATCACTATTATTATGACAGTGATCACTATTATTATGACAGTGATCACGATTATTATGACAGTGATCACTATTATTATGACAGTGATCACTTTATTATGACAGTGATCACTATTATTATGACAGTGATCACTATTATTATGACAGTGATCACGATTATTATGACAGTGATCACTATTATTATGACAGTGATCACTATTATAGACAGTGATCACGATTTGTCTGTGATATGACTGTGGCAGCTGCGTCCCTACCTGACACCCGCCGTGTCCTTATCTACACGGACACTGACACCCGCCCGTGTCCTTATCTACACGGACACTGACACCCGCCTTGTCCTTATCTACACGGACACTGACACCCGCCCGTGTCCTATCTACACGGACACTGACACCCGCCCGTGTCCTTATCTACACGGACACTGACACCCGCCCGTGTCCTTATCCACACGGACACTGACACCCGCCCTTGTCCTTATCTACACGGACACTGACACCCGCCCGTGTCCTTATCTACACGGACACTGACACCCGCCCGTGTCCTTATCCACACGACACTGACACGCGCCGTGTACTTATCCACACGGACACTGACACCCGCCCGTGTCCTTATCCACTCAGACACTGACGCGCGCCGTGTTCTTATCACACGGACACTAACACGGCCGTGTTCTTATCACTCAGACACTGACGCGCGGCTGTGTTCTTATCCACACGGACACTGACACGCGGCCGTGTCCTTATCCACACGGACACTGACACGCGGCCGTGTCCTTATCCACACGGACACTGACACGCGGCCGTTTTCTTATCCACACGGACACTGACACGGACACTGACACTGACACGCGGCCGTTTTCTTATCCACTCAGACACTGACACGCGGCCGTTTTCTTATCCACTCAGACACTGACACGCGGCCGTGTACTTATCCCACGGACACTGACACGTGTCGTGTACTTATCCACACGGACACTGACACCGCGGCCGTGTCCTTATCCACACGGACACTGACACGCGGCCGTGTCCTTATCCACACGGACACTCAGAAGCGGCCGTGTCCCTACATACACGACACTCAGAAGCGGCCGTGTCCCTACACACACGGACACTCAGAAGCGGCCGTGTCCCTACATACACGGACTCTCAGAAGCGGCCGTGTCCCTACATACACGGACACTCAGAAGCGGCCGTGTCCCTACACACACGGACACTCAGAAGCGGCCGTGTCCCTACATACACGACTCTCAGAAGCGGCCGTGTCCTACATACACGGACACTCAGAAGCGGCCGTGTCACCTACATACACGGACACTCAGAAGCGGCCGTGTCCCTACACACACGGACACTCAGAAGCGGCCGTGTCCCTACATACACGACACTCAGGAGCGGCCTTGTCCCTACATACACGGACACTCAGAAGCGGCCGTGTCCTACATACACGGACACTCGGAAGCGGCCGTGTCCCTACATACACGGACACATACCTGCGTCCTTAATTACAGAAACACGGACGCACACCTGCCAATATACCTGCACTCACAATGATACACACCTGTGTCCCTCCCTGATAGTTGGGGCCTGAAGGCTTAGTGGACAGCGCTTGGGATTCCTAGTCTAAAGATTCCGGGTTCGATCCCCGGCGGGGGCGGAGACAAATGGGCAGAGTTTCTTTCACCCTGATGGTCTGTTCACCTAGCAGTAAATAAGTACCTGGGAGTTAGACAGCTGCTACGGGCTGCTTCATGGGGATGTATAACAAATAGCAGGTTTGGTCGAGGACCGGACCGCGGGGACGTTAAGACCCGAAATCATCTCACGATAACCTCAAGATGATAACCTCCGTAAACGGACACGGATACACGCCCGTGTCAGAGAGCGGAGGAGCAGAAGGTCGTGATAATGCTTGGCAAGAGATAAACATGACCAAGGTCCATGACACAGCTCCAAGGTTGCCTGCAAGGTTATCTTCTTGCTCTAAGCCGGTGGTCGTTGATTACTTAAGCTCTCCATATATAGTGTAACAGTGATCGCGGTCACTATGCCCGTCATTGTCTTTAGTATGCCACCAACACCTTCATCTCCCTTTCTCATTTCTATGCGAATTTTCCGCATATATATATATATATTAATATATATATATATATATATAGGATCTTATATATATATATATATATATATGATATAAATATATATATATCTATATATATATATATATATACTTATACTATATATATTATATTATATATATAGTCTATATATATAGATATATATATATATATTTGCAGATGTCAGACATCTGCAGGGCTGAGAGGAGGCATTTGAGCAGAATTCTGTGTTGCGTTTCACTTACGCCCAGATGGAGAAAGGTGGGAAGCTGCCCTTTCTAGAGTAACAGTCATGGAAGGAGGGAGAGTTGTCCACACTGCAGTCTACAACTAGGAAACAAACATAGGAATGTGCCTAAATGCCAACAGTGGAACTTGCCCAGACAGGTACAAGAGGAGTGTTGTTAACGCTTATGTCGACCGTGCTCTCAGCCACAGCTCAGAATGGAAGCAAGTCGACGAGAACTCTGTAGGGTAAGGCAGGGTCCTAGTCAACAATGGCTTCTCCAATGGTTTCGTTGAAGACATCATAAGAAGGAAAGTGAAACGCTATGTAACCTCTGAAGAGACAACTAATACAACACCTGTACCTCCTATTAGACTATTTTACAGGAACTTCTTTTCCACAAGGCCCATAAAAACGGAGGAAAGGGTTCTGAAAGATATTGTTAATAGAAATGTTGTTATCCCTACAGACAAAAATCAGAAGATACAACTGACGATTTACTATAAAACCAGAAAACGGCCAGCCTACTCATGAGAAACTCTTCACACACGGAGCAGGAACGCTCTAAAAGAGACCAACGTCGTCTAGCCTTAAATGCCCTCTTGGGGACTGTAAGCCTCAAAAAACTCAGTACAGTATATAGGCAAGACAAAACCATCTCTTTCCAGGCGTTAACGATGCATAGCAACAAGGCTCCATTAAGGAACATATAATCTCTTCCCACAACCAAACCATCACCAGAGAAATCTTAGCAAACAACACAGAATCATTGATAGATACAGCGACAGCAGGCGGCACTACACATCAAGAACTGCGAGGCACTACACATCAAGAAGTCAACACCAGCATCAACAGCCATTAATGCACAACTATATTCTACCCACTTCAAGACTCCGCTCCAATATAGAAGCATCAAGAATATGGGCCATAGGCCCTCTGCAGTTACTTCTACCTTCCTTTAACTTATACACATTGTTCCGTGGTCTGTGTTTTGTTGAAAGTTGTTCTCACCTCACTAATATATATATATATATATATATATATATAATATATATATAGTATATATATATAAGTATATATAGTAGTATAGATATTATGATATATATATATATATATATATATAGAATATATATTTTTTTTTTGTTGGGCGGTTTTTTTTTTTTTGATATATATTTATATACATATTTATATATATTATATGGACTGAAAACCCACCCCCAAGAAGTAACCTCAAACCCAGAGAGCCAGGAGCAATATGCCACTGGTGTACATGCGTATATACTGAGATCTTTGGGGGCTGCCAGTTTCCAAGTGGGCATGTGAAGGCACAGACGACGTTAGTTTTGTTTTAGGCGTTCTGGTTGGTGTCTGGAGAGTTCTTCATGAGTAGTTGGCCGTTTCTCGTTTTTGCAGTAAATTGTTAATTGTATCTTCTGGTTTTTGTCTGTGGGATAACTTTCCTATTAATAATGTCTTCAGGACAATTTTCTCCGTTTTATAAGCCGTCGAAAAGAAGTCCTTTAAATACAGTCTAATAGGGGGTACAAGTGCTGTGTTAGTTGACTCTTCAGAGGTGCATGGCGTTTCACTTTCTATTTTATGACGTCTTCAACATAACCTTAGAGAAGCCGATTGTGTGACTAGGACCTACCTGATCCAACAGAGTTCTTCATCGTCCTGCTTCCAACCAGAGCTGTGAGTGACAGCCTGGTCGACGTAAGCGTTGACAACACTCCTCTTGTACCTGTCTGGGCAGTCACTATTGGCATTAAGGTACATTCCTATGATTCCTTCGTGTAGACTGCAGTA
>WNGS01164858.1:8243915-8270941 GCA_020271785.1 Procambarus virginalis | reverse complement strand
TTAGATGGAGTAAGGTCAAAGATACTGGAGTTAAGTGATATAATACAGCTGCAGACACCAGACATTGTTGCACTCACGGAGACAAAACTTGAAGATGTTATTTTAAATGAGGTCATATTCCCAAGGGGCTACTCAATTTGGAGACGGGACAGAAAAATTAGGAAAGGCGGTGGCGTTGCTGTGCTGGTGAAAGAACACCTAAAGGTGAACGAAATAATGACTACCAATCCACAAGAAGTTGACATAATAGCACTAGAGATCTGCCATGAGGATGATAAACTAGTGATCATAAATGCATATAGTCCACCGCTAAGCAGCACATGGTCAAAGGAGGAGCTAGATAGTAAACGAGAAGGTCTTATAACGATAATGAGAGAGATCATAGCGAGAGCGGATAACGATAGTTCACGACTGTTGATAGTCGGCGACTTCAACTTGAAATCCATAGACTGGGAAGCATATGAAGCTAAAACAGAAGATTTCTGGACCTGTAAATTTGTAGACCTCATCCTGGAAACATTCTTGTATCAACATGTTAAACAAGCTACGAGGATGAGGGAAGGTGACGTTCCCTCCATGCTAGATTTGATATTTACCAGGAAGGAGGAAGAAATATTTGACATTCAGTACCTTCCTCCCTTGGGTAAAAGTGACCATGTCTTTTTGGGGATAAAGTATGCAATGCGTTATAATCTGGAAGAAAATATGATGGTCGATGCAATTGAAAAACCTGACTTTAGGAGAGGACATTATGGCAACCTTAGAAAATTTTTAGGGAGTATAATTGGACAGACTTGTTGCTAGGCAAGGAAGTGAATGAGATGTATGTCAAGTTTTGTGAAATATATGATAAAGGCACAAAAAAATTTATACCAAAACAGAGAAGCAGAACTAGGAAACAGGATTGGTTCGACAGAAAGTGCGAGAGGGCCAGAGACCAAAAGACACAAAAATGGAATCAATACAGGAAGAGGCCAAACCCCAATCATACCAGCGATACAAAGATGCGAGAAACAACTACACGGCAGTGAGGAGAGAGGCAGAAAGAAATTTTGAAAAAGGGATTGCAGACAAATGTAAAACAGAACCAGGTCTATTCTATAAATTCATAAACAACAAATTGCAGGTAAAGGATAATATTCAGAGGTTGAAAATGGGAAATAGATTCACGGAAAATGAAAAGGAAATGTGTGAAACATTAAACGAAAAGTTCCAAAGTGTGTTTGTACAAAATGAAATCTTCAGGGAACCAGATACAATAAGAATTCCAGAGAACAACATAGAGCACATAGAGGTGTCTAGAGACGAAGTGGAAAAAATGCTCAAAGAGCTAAATAAGAACAAAGCAGTTGGTCCAGATGGAGTTTCACCATGGGTTCTGAGAGAATGTGCACCTGAGCTCAGCATCCCTCTTCAACTGATCTTTCAGGCATCCCTGTTTACAGGAGTTGTAGCTGATGTGTGGAAAAAGGCTAACATAGTTCCAATTTACAAGAGTGGAAGCAGGGAAGACCCCCTTAATTATAGACCGGTATCATTGACAAGTGTAATAGTCAAAATATTGGAAAAAATAATTAAAACTAAATGGGTAGCACACCTGGAGAGAAATGATATATATATCAGACAGACAGTATGGTTTTCGATCTGGTAGATCCTGTGTATCGAATTTACTCAGTTTTATGATCGAGCAACAGAGATATTACAGGAAAGAGATGGTTGGGCTGACTGCATCTATCTGGACCTAAAAAAGGCTTTCGACAGAGTTCCACATAAGAGGTTGTTCTGGAAACTGGAAAATATTGGAGGAGTGACAGGTACGCTTCTAACATGGATGAAAAACTTTCTGACTGATAGAAAAATGAGGGCTGTGATCAGAGGCAATGTATCGGACTGGAGAAATGTCACAAGTGGAGTACCACAGGGTTCAGTTCTTGCACCAGTGATGTTTATTGTCTACATAAATGATCTACCAGTTGGTATACAGAATTATATGAACATGTTTGCTGATGATGCTAAGATAATAGGAAGGATAAGAAATTTAGATGATTGTCATGCCCTTCAAGAAGACCTGGATAAAATAAGTATATGGAGCACCACTTGGCAAATGGAATTTAATGTTAATAAATGTCATGTTATGGAATGTGGAATAGGAGAACATAGACCCCACACAACCTATATATTATGTGAGAAATCTTTAAAGAACTCTGATAAAGAAAGAGATCTAGGGGTGGTTCTAGATAGAAAACTATCACCTGAAGACCACATAAAGAATATTGTGCAAGGAGCCTATGCTATGCTTTCTAACTTCAGAATTGCTTTTAAATACATGGATGGGGATATACTAAAGAAATTGTTCATGACTTTTGTTAGGCCAAAGCTAGAATATGCAGCTGTTGTTTGGTGCCCATATCTTAAGAAGCACATCAACAAACTGGAAAAGGTGCAAAGACATGCTACTAAGTGGCTCCCAGAACTGAAGGGTAAGAGCTACGAGGAAAGGTTAGAAGCATTAAATATGCCAAACTAGAAGACAGAAGAAAAGAGGTGATATGATCACTACATACAAAATAGTAACAGGAATTGATAAAATCGACAGGAAAGATTTCCTGAGACCTGGAACTTCAAGAACAAGAGGTCATAGATATAAACTGGCTAAACACAGATGCCGAAGAAATATAAGAAAATTCACTTTCGCAAACAGAGTGGTAGACGGTTGGAACAAGTTGGGGGAGAAGGTGGTGGAGGCCAAGACCGTCAGTAGTTTCAAAGCGTTATATGACAAAGAGTGCTGGGAAGACGGGACACCACGAGCGTAGCTCTCATCCTGTAACTACACTTAGGTAATACACTTAGGTAATTACACTAGGATTTCATGAGAGTAGGAAAATAGAGGACACGCAACCTCTTACTATCAGATGTAGATCAGTCTTCTATGGCTACAAAAAATAATATGGTGTTTAATGAAATAAGTTCCAGCTCATGCGCTACGGAAAAAATGAAAATATAAAAACGGAAACCACGTACAAAACTCAGGCAATCATAACATAGAACGAAAAGGCAATGTAAGGATCTGGGTGTACTCATGTCGGAAGACCTTACCTTAAAGAACACAATAAAGTAGCTGTCACAACTGCAAGAAAAATGACAGGATGGATAACAAGAATTTTCACACTAGAGATGCTGTACCGATGATGATACTTTTCAAAATGCTTGTGCTCTCTAGAGTGAGTACTGCTGCACAATGACAGCCCCTTTCAAAGCTGGAGAAATTGCTAACCTGGAGAGCGTGCAGAGATCCTTACTGCTAGAATCCACTCGGTAAAACATCTAAACATTGGGACCGACTAAAGAGCCTAAATCTGGTTCCCTTGAGCACAGGCGGGAGAGATACATAAAATCTATACATGGAAAATAATTGAGGGGCTGGTCCCAAACCTGCACACAGAAATAAACATCACATGAGACAAAAGACAGGCAGGATGTGCAGAAATACCTCCGTGAAAAGCAGAGGTGCAACAGGTACTCTGAGAGAGAACTCTATCAACATCAGAGGCCCGAGACTTGTCAACACGCTTCCACTACACATAGGGAAAAATGGCAAACCTCACAGTGTTCAAGAGAGAACTGGATAAGCACCTCAAAGGATACCTGATCAACCAGGCTGTGACTCATACGTCAGGCTGCGAGCAGCCACGTCCAACACCCTGGTTGATCAGTCCAGCAACCAGGAGGCCTGGTCGATGACCGGAATGCGGGGGACGCTAAGCCCCGGAAGCACCTCAAGGTAACCTCAAGGTAAGGAGGCTACAAGATGACCTGGATGAAACTCAGGAATGGTCCAACAAATGCAGGAGGCTAGATAAAGGATATCATTTGGGAGATGAAATTCTTCAAGAATTAGGGAGACAGAAAGACCTGGGGGTTGATATCAATCAAACTTGTCCCCTGAAGCCCACATTAAGAGGATATCATCAGTGGCATATGCAAGGTGGCCAACATAAGAGCTGCTTTAGAAATTTGTGTAAGGAACCATTTAGAACCTTGTATACCACATATGTCAGACCAATCCTGGAGTATGCAGCTCCAGCATGGACTCCATATCTAGTCAAGAACAAGACAAAACTTAAGAAGGTTCAAAGAAATGCCACCAGACTAGTACCATTGCTGAGGGGTATGAGCTACAAGGAGAGACTACAGGAACTAAACTTCATGCCACTGGAAGAAAGAAGAAGTTAGGGAGACATGATTATCACATACAAGACTCTCAGAGAAATTGATAGGCTAGATAAGGACAGTTTAGTTAACATAGATGGTACACACAAGTGAACACAGGTAGAAACTGAGTACCCAAATGAGCCAGAGACATGCAGACAACAGACACCGGACCCCATCGTCCTTGACAACCATCCGATCCAATATGCGGAGGTAAGCAGAATACTGGGACTTATGATAAATAGAACAGGGATACAAATTCATGTAAGGGACCGACTAAACAAAGCCAATGCAGCATTAGGAAAACTGAGAAGATTCCGAAGCCTCAGTACTAACATTCAGATCCACCTATATAAGGCTCTAGTTCGACCGCATCTAGAGTATCCCCCAGTACCACTACACACCATAAAGAAAACTAACATGCAGAAACTGCAAGCAGTACAAAATAAGGCGCTAAGGAGAGCAGCAAAACACCATCCACCATATCATCAGACAATCCAGGAGCTCCATGAACTCCTGAACATACAGCCACTAAACATCAGACTGCAGCGCCAAGCCATCAGGGTGTGGAACACCATCGAAATGTTAGAGGACCCAATGTTTGAAAGATTGCTCCAAGATGAGATGCCCCGCTCCCACAGCTGGTGGCCCAAGAGCCTTGATTCTCTGGAAGAAAACCCGCCCCACAGTATATAATCCCCAGATGAGATATACATGAGAATATATGAACAGTTCATATATGAGTATGTATGAACAACTCGATAAATAATAATGTGTGTATGAACAACCCGACAAATAATAACGTGAGTGTATGAACAACTCGACAAATAATAATAATAAAACAAAGAACCTTAAACAGAACATGTGTGGAAGCATCAGGGAGTGTGTATATATGAATGCTACTCAGTATTCATCTATAGACATCCATATATGGTGAAACACATGTGAAGAACCTCTCACACACTCACAACTCCCTGACAAGAGGGAGCCAGCTTAGCTTAGCTGCCAACACCCACACATCGTGTCAGCAAGGCGGACAGCCCGCCTGCTTTCATACCTCTCACTGTATTTCCCACTTCTATACTTCCCTTCACCTTTGCCTCTCCTTCCTCTTTACTCCCCCCCAAAAAAAAAAAAAAAAAGATTAGTTAACAAATGGAATGCATTAGGCAGTGATGTGGTGGAGGCAGACTCCATACACAGTTTCAAATGTTGATAATCATAGATCCCAACAGCCTCAGAAATCTGTACGCCAGTTGACTGACGGTTGAGAAGTGGGCTCAAAAAGCAGAAGTTCAACCCCTGCAAGCTATTAGGTGAGTACAATTAGGTGAGGTAATTAGCACATCAGGTATAACAGTTAGGAGGTGGGTATTAAAAGCTTGATTTCACTCCCCCTACAGTCACTGACAGGTAAATTGATAGCACAAAATTCATCATACCTGAATATCATGATACTGGTGGACTAGATGGCAGGAGAGATCTTCAACATAGGGGCCAAGTTTAGGGTGCTCTCTAACACGAAGAGAGTGTGTGGTGTTTTGGGCACCTTGTCTCAGCAAGTCTTTCACACGTTCATTGTAGATTTCTAGGTAACTTACTTCAACTCTGATAAAAGAAACATCAATATAAATGATACTAACAAAATTTTATGCAATTATTAAACAGCTCCATTTCTCACCTCTCAGTGGTGCCAACAACCCTACTCCCCACCTCTCAGTGGTGTGAACATCCCATTTCCAATGTTTCAGTGGTATAGACACCACCACCTCCCACTTCTCAATAGTGCAATTAGTTCCACTTTCCATCTTTCAGTGGTGCAAACATCCCCTAACTCCTACTTATCAGGGGCTAAACATCTTCACTTCATACCTCTCCATAGTGTAAACACTACACTTCCCACCTCTCAGTGATGCATACAGCTACACTTTCTGTCAATGAGGTACAAACCACCTCATTTCCCATCTATAATGGGATGCAAATATATACAACCTCCACTTCCCACCTATGGGTACAAACAACCCCATTTCCAACTTCTCAGGGGTGTAAGAATCTCACTTTCCACCAATAAAGGCTGCAATCTGTTACACTAATTAGCCAACTCACATACTATGATGATCTGTGAATTGCATAAATTATTAACAAGCTATTTATTCAAGAAACAATTTTGCTTAATTCAAATAATATTTACTCCTCCAATTTAACAGAACATCTGATGATATTTACATAATTTTTAACTTTGCTTCTGTGAAAGACGCATGAAAGTTCTTGAATAGGAGAACTTACTTGTAAGTAGTTCCAGCTTCTCTGCCTTCAGCCATTGATGAAAACAGAGCTTCACATATTCTGGGAATCAGCCCTGGATTGACCTGCAGATATAATATTATATTATTAAAATGCTGAGCTAATTACAGTAACCATTAGGCTTAAGTATTACATTATACATTATTCAAGTAAGTGAATAAAATGTTCTTATATTTGAGCCATTACTTTTTGCAATAAACCAGCGTTGAATGTAATGAAAAGTCATTTTCTGGGTGAGTCCCAGAGGCTTCCCAGAGCTTATCCAGGCTGATATGGATATCAGCCTGATGATGACTTTGGCATTACTGTGAATAGAGTTCTTAGGCCTACCGGGAACCAAGAGCCAGAACCTGGCCCCTGCTCAGAAAGGCACGAGGAACAATAGCCTATAGAAATGCACATGTGATTTGGAGCATTCTGTGTCTGCCATCGACTGGGTCAGGCATCCAAAAAGGTAAGCATCCCAAAACAAATCCCTATTCTGGTTGAAACTACAACTAAAAGTCAAAAGAGTGGACAGAACTCCTCAAAGAAGAACAAGCAAATGAGCATGTTGTCACCACATGCCGTGCCGCCGCCCGGGCAGCTCTCTTCTTCCCGAGAGGGGAATGGGGGAGCCCCAGACCCCCTTATGACGGCTACTCACACCCCAGTTCTGAAACTGGATGTCAAAAATACACACAAAAAAAAATGCCGACCGGAGGAAGGGAGGGAGGGATGCCGGGGAGCCTCCGGGTCTCAACCAGCAAAATGGCATTTCATTACAGTCAACCCTGGTTTTTTGAGGGGAACCCCTTCGGCTTCCCGGAGCTACTTACCAAAAGACGAAAACAAGAGGGACTTACCCGGGAGGCGGTCGGCACTCGCCCCTCAATGCGAAGTTGACACAACTGGCTGCAAGTGCCGACCCAAAGGGACACAGGCCCAACTAGGCCCAGGAACATTGACTAGGTAGCGCGCAGCCAGGACCCTGTTTGACTGACAAAAACCCCGTACCCGAATGTCAGCCCAAGGCATGTTACCGAAGACGTCATTAAGAGTAGCAAACTTATGAACACCGTGGGCACGGAGATACCACAGGCTGGCTAGACTGAATAACCCTGCGGACAACCTGGGAGACCCGTACCTGGAACAGGGAAGAAGGGAAACAGGATCAACCCAAAGTGCATCCCCCGGACACAGAAGCCGTGGGGCGCAAATAATGTCAGTGAGCCACAACCGGACACAACACATGATGCACCCCCGGCCTGACCAACCAAGCATCAATTACCCAAGGTCCACTCCGGAAAGCAGCCTTCTCATTCTTCGCCAGAAAAGGAGGAGACGGCTGCAAACAAACAAACCTATCACTAGAGCCAAAAGAGCAGAAACCCCTGCACTGGAGGAAAGCAGGAAGCTCCCCAACCTGACCCCCCCAGAGGCCAATGCCAACAGGAAAAAGAGCCTTGGAGAGACAATCCTCAACTGAAGGGGCCACAACACACCAAGGGGAAGAGAGATATGAGAGAACCCTGTCCAATGACCAGGATGCCTCAGGCGATGCATGAGCAGGCCGGAGATGAAACAATGCCCGAGAAAGCTTGCGAAACAGCGCAGAAGTAACATCGATGTCAAAAGCCAGCTGCAGCGGCTCTGGCAGCGCTGCACGATCTGAGGCGACATTATTCAGCATAAAATGACGGTCCTGAAAAAGCCATGAGAGAAAAGATAAGATCACCTTAACAGAGAGCGAAGTATACCTACAAAGAGACAAAAAGAAACAGAAGAACTGCCAGGAAACTTCATACTGCCACCGAGACGAAGATCTCAGTTGGGACACCACTAACGAAGCAACCTGATCACAATACAGATGGTGATAGACCCAAGTAAAAAGTACCAGACGCAAAGACTCAAGAAGGAAATCGAACCAGCCACATAACGGACCGGACTAATCATCTGAAAGAGGCGGAGCTGGGAGAAAACCCCTGGGTTCGGACACTAAGCAAGCAGCGCCTAAAACCAAGGCTGGGCTGGCCACCAAAGAACCTAGAGAACTACTCTCCCCTGATAAGTCTCCAAGCGAGCTAGGACCTGGACTAACAGTGGAACTGGGGCCAAAAGGTACAGGTAACCCCCACTTCGACCAGTCCTGCCAAAAAGCATTGACCCCGATGGCCTCACAGTTGGGAAGGGCGCTACATATACCAGGAGACGCCTCGACCAGACCGATGCGAAGAGGTCCATCTCCAGGAGCCTGTATATCCGGCAGAGCCAAGTGAATGAGTCGGCGTCGACTGTCCATTCCGAGGACAGGGGGAATAAACCAAGACAGGCCATCCACCAGGATGTTGTATACCCCACAAACGTGAATGGCCAGCAGAGCCAGACCCAGAAAACTCAGCAGACGAGTCACCGAAGTGACCAGCCCCAAAGAGCCAAGAACCGCATCGAACCTCCTCGGTTCAGGCAATGAGCCACTGAGGAGCAGTCCGAATGGAGCTGGATCGTCAATCCGTGAGCGACCCGAACCATCCGAAGCAACATCCACACTGCTGCGAATTCCCTCACCATGCTGTGGGCCCGACGGAAGGATGAACCCCACCACCCCTGGCCGGCCGGGTGAGCACTGGTCACAAAGCCAAAGCCAAGAGACGACGTGTCCGTGAACACATCGAGTGAGGGCTCGGGTAGGCGCTAAGGCACTGAACCCCGAAAAACCCGAAGAGAAAGCCAACGACGCATCACCCGATGCAAGGCCCCCCGGAGGCCGAACCCAGTGGTCACGAGAGAGGCGGAAGGGAAGTCCCCGAAGGAACCAGAACAGCCGATTAATCCAAACTCGACCCAGCAGGTGGACCATCACGGCAAAATTTCAGGCTCCTGCACAAACCCTCAAGCAACCACCAAGTGACACGGCAGCCCCCAGAAAAAGTGAAGGGGGCGGGGGAGCGCAGCCAAAGCAGAGACTCCGGAGGGAAAGACAAGGAAGTGGTCAGAAAGTTCCGTACAAGACTCCAGCCAAGTCCAAACCTGAGAGGAAACCAGACTGGACTTCTGCCAGTTCAAAGAACCAGATCCCTGGAGAGCAGACACACGGACTGGCTGAGAGCCCAGACCAGCCAGTCATCGAGGTAGGCCAGCACCCGAAGACCTAAGAGATGCAGACAAGCCGCTACGACCCAGGTAAGGCATGTGAACACACAAGGTGCCAGGTTCAACCTGAATGGGAGACAACAAAAGCGTTAACCGAGACGCCCCACCACAAAACCGAGCCAGTCCCTGAACCCTGGGTGAATCGGGACGTGCCAATATGTCTCCCGGAGGTCCAGAGACACCATCTAAGCGTCCGACTCCAATAGAAGCTGGACCTGGGACAGAGTAATCATCCAAAAAGAGGGGCAAAATACCCAGGGGTTCAGATGGGACAAGTCCAGAATGAACCTCAGGTCTGCACAAACGGGACTGAGGTAAGAGATGGGAAACCCACCTGAGGAACGTCGTTGTTTCGACCATGCCCAAGTGTACCCACTCCAAGATGACCCAAAAGAGCGCAGGAGAAGAGGCCTGCCCCACCAGCCCCGAACCTCCGAAGGAAGAGGGGCCCCCCAATACCACCGCAGGCCGTCGAAAACGACCCGAAAAGCCCACGAATCGTGAGACCAGGCGCGAGCAGACAGCACGAGCCTTCCCCCCCCCCTTACTGCTGTCAATGGGGCGAACCACGAAAGGGCCGACGCCCCTTGCGAGAACCCGCCTTTGGCATAGAGCAATCACTGCACCGACAAGACGAAGACGGGTCCGAAGGAAGTGCCGGCCCAGAAAGTGCCACCAGTGGCCTACCACGATGAAAGGAACCCCGAGCCCAGGCACGACCCATCTGGGAGGAACCCTCCTAGGACCCCCGAAGGACCAACAAGCCCAACATCGGACGACATCAAGAAGAGGCTTCTTGCAGAAACTACCCAACCACAGACTCTTCAAACAGCAAGGGACAATAAGGCGACGAAAACTTAAGAGCCAGGGCCTAAACAGATTCCAACGAGGAAGCGAGCACCACCTGCTGACACCCGAGAAGCGACGCGAAAAACTGCAACACCGCATCCCGCAGGATCGACCCAAACAGCTTCAGCAATGCAGACGACGCACCCGCCGCCAAGACCAAGGCACCAGACCCAGGAACGGCCCAAAGCGCCTCCACATCCTCCTTAAGCCAATCCGAAGACAGCTCCAGGAGAGAAAAGAACCGTAAGGCAAAAGCCAGCATGCCACGAGCGCACAAGTCCTCAGCCACCAACGCAGCCGAAAAGGAGGGAACCTGCACTTTTTGCTAAACCATGCCAGCATCCCTCTGAAGGGCAGGGGTGAACAAACACACATTGAGGTGCTCGAAATCACCCCTGCCCCCCAGGTAAACCTGGACCACCGTCAACGCCTCGCGCCACTTAAGCGTGTGGGTACGTCAGAAAGCACTCCAAGCATCCAACGACATCACAGGACAGTCCGCTAACCAGGACGACTCCGGAACCTCATAACAATCCCACCATGGAGACGAAGACTCAAACTTGAAGGAAGACGGATCCATTATAGAGGCATAATCTAGGTCACGCAGGAGGTGAGCCACAATAGCCACCTGCACCTCAGTAGGCGAGACACGGGAAGCCAAAATCCTCTGGAAGGACGGAACCGACGGACTCGAAGGGACATGGAACCGAACACGGGGAGGGGCCGACACCAAATCCAACTTGTATGCAGAGGAAAGGGGGGGGGAGGAGAAAACCCCACTCCTTGTAACAGGAAGCCCCACTCAAAGGGTAGGAAAACCAAGGCGGGGTCCAATGAGCCCCAAGGCCCCAAAGTCAGCCCCACCCCAACCCCAGGAACCTCTCACACCTGGACTTGAGGCAGAGTCGTCCTCCAAAGCCCCGGCCTCGCAAGAAAAAGCCAGGAAAGCCGGAAAGGCAGGAAGGAAGGGAGCCCACTGGTCAGACCCCATTGCCACGGCTGAAGGAACTGACTCGAATGCCTCCGTCACCACCCCGGAAGAGGCAACCCCCCGAAACTGCCCTAGTCTCAGAACCTCCTAAATCCTGCCCCGACCCTAAAGCCCTCAGATGCTTCGGAGCGGAAGAATGGAGGGGGGAACAAGAATGAACCGAAGCAGGGGAGAACGAGAGGGTGTGGACTGAACCAAGGCCAAAGCAACCAACACCTCCAAGTCGGGGTCCCTATAAGCAAAATGGGGCAGCCTTGGGATTCCGGGATAGCAATGAACCGGGCGCATTGCAGCAACCTATATCTAACATGCAACGTTTGAACCGCCTGCACCCAGATAGTCATCAGTGGACTGGGTGAACTGAGTCACAAACAAGCAGCAAAACTCACAAAACTCTGGGCCGAAGGTGTCACCGACCCAACAGGCCGCATGACGGAGGCAAAAACAGTGAGAGTCACGCCGAGACAAGGGGACAGAGCAACCCTTAAACTCGTACAAGGCGAGAGAGGACCCAGGGGTCGCATCCATCAGACCCGTTGTGCTACCGCAGAGTTTCCCAGGGCCCTGGGAAAACTAAGTTGACAAATTCCTTGAGAGACTTCAGGCTAAAAGCACAAGGTACGTAAGGCATCAGCAACCCGATGAGTCGCTTAGCCAGTCTGTATGTGGGTGTGGGTATCTGGCTGATGATTGGCCGAAGTGGGTTTCCAGGCTTGTGGGTCTTGACATTTCCATAGGCATACCCAGGTTTGTATTCCCCAACAACCTTTGGCAGGTGGAGTCCGGATTTCTTGGTGTTCACAGTTTAGATCAATCTGTTTACCTTCATTTTTAATTCGGCTGTAGTGTCCTTCATTACCCTTTGGAATTTAGTTTGGTCAGAGAGTATGAGGTTCATTTTCGCCAGATATTCATCTTTTTAAATCATCAGCCAGATACCCACACCCACATACAGATTGGCTAAGCGACTCAATGGGTTGCTGACTCCTTACGTACCTTGTGCTTTCAGCCTGAAGTCTCCCAAGAAATTTGTCGACTTACTGCGGGGAGCAGGGGGCACGGGGATAAGAGCTTCGATGGATGTAGTCACTATTTACCAATATACCTGTGGATGAAACAATCGGGATGATAGCAGACAGACTGTATCGTGACCCGGCTGCACTCCTCTTGATATGCCAGAAAACATACTGAGGAAACTACTCCAAGCTTGTACTAAAGAGGCACCCTTCTTGAGCCCGGATAGGCACATGTATAAGCAAGTAGATGGGGTCGCCATGGGTTCTCCCCTAGGTGTCCTGTTTGCGAACTTCTACATGGGTACCATCGAACAAAAGGTCTTAGTCGATATGAACTTGAAACCGGCCATATACTGCAGGTATGTTGACGACATTTTTACACAGGCACCTGATGTCAGACATCTGCAGGAGCTGAAGGAGGCATTTGAGCAGAATTCCGTGTTGCGTTTCACTTACGAGATGGAGAAGGATGGGAAACTACCCTTCCTAGATGTAACAGTCATGGAAAGGAGCGGAGGTTTCCACACTGCAGTCTACACTAAGGAAACAAACATAGGAATGTGTCTCAATGCCAACAGTGACTGCCCAGACAGGTACAAGAGGAGTGTTGTTAACGCTTATGTCGACCGTGCTCTCAGCCACAGCTCAGGATGGAAGCAAGTCGATGAAGAACTCTGTAGGGAAAGGCAGGTCCTAGTCAACAACGGCTTCTCCAATGGTTTCGTTGAAGACATCATAAGAAGGAAGGTGAAACACCATGCAACCTCTGAAGAGACAACTAACACAACACCTGTACCCCCTATTAGACTATTTTACAGGAACTTCTTTTCCACAGCTCATAAAACGGAGGAATGGGTCCTGAAAGATATTGTTAATAGAAACATTATCCCTACAGACAAAAATCAGAAGATACAATTGACGATTTACTATAAAACCAAGAAAACTGCCAAACTACTCATGAGAAACTCTCCAGACACAAGGCAGAACGCTTTGAAAGAGACCAATGTCGTCTATGCCTTCAAATGCCCACTTGGGGACTGTAAGCCTCAAAGAACTCAGTATATAGGCAAGACAACAACATCTCTTTCCAGGCGATTAACGATGCATAAGCAACAGGGCTCTATCAAGGAACATATAATCTCTTCCCACAACCAGACCATCACCAGAGAAGTCTTAACAAAAAACACGGAAATCATCGATAGATACAGCGATAGCAGGCGGCTTAATATCTGCGAGGCACTACACATTAACACTTTCGCGCGCGCGGCACTCAGGGAAAAAAAAAAACGATTGTGCGCGCGGCGTTCTGGGCGCTCAAGTGTAAAGACAAAAAAGTGTATAAACTTTTCACGCTCCTAACATCAATTCTCAAGCTACGTATTTCATTTTGGTATCAATGTGTTGGCAATAAAATTCTCTACAAGATCATATGCATAAAATGTCACCAAAGCATTTGCTATCCCACCACGAAATAAATAAACACGAAGATGACTCGCCGTGACACCCAAACAGGAAGTAAATGTTCATACTCTTTCGTTTGTTGCCAGCTCCACAGTGATCCTACAGCATTGATTTTGATATCACTGAACTCGCAATAAAATTCCCCACCCAGACATATGCCTATCAATGTATAATTATGATACGGGGTGACCCGCACGAGTGTGGGAAGTGGCCGAAGCGTTAGCCGTGATTTCAGCAGCGATGACACTGTTGTGATGCAGCGCTTTGAAAGTTTATACTTATTTCACTGTCCTGACATTATTTCTGGAGCTACGTATTTCATTTTTATAGCAATGTGTTCGCAATAGAAAGTTCTATAAGAACATGGGTAGAATTGGTCAACAGAGCGTCAAATAAATTTGCGGCAAATAAAATCTTACGCGTGTTTGTACCCGTGAACGTAAAAAGTTTTTACTTTGTTCATGTTTTTCAAGTTTATACTCGTTTCACACCGTTTTTTTTTTGTATAGTGTTCGGAATAAAATTCCCTACACAGACATATGCCTATCAAGTACAATTCTTGGGAATTCACAGCTGTAGAGACGGCCAAACACACACAACCGGAACCCGCTCTGGATACTCCAACTCACACCCGCAACACCCACAAAAAAAGTTTCTGGTGTTTCGTGTATACTTTAGTTTTCGTGCTACAGTTGTCATTTAGGTATCAAAATATTCCTAAGAAAATCGACTACAATACTACAACAACCTAGGACAATTATGTGTACTTACCAAAGGAAAGACGATTGTAGAAAAATAAGTTGAGCATTTTCTCTCCACTCCACCTCCTTCAGGTACCAATTCCTGAAGTTGCTCAACAGATGTTCGTAGGTGGAGTGAAGCTGGTGCGGGTGGTTACTTCTTGTCCACATAATACACCCTTTTCTTGTGATAACTGGTGTAACACGGTATGACACAAAGTGGAACATCGCATGTCTTGCATGCTATACCAGTTTCCTTCCTAATACCCGACTTTGAACACACTTGACACCTGCGACGTTCGGGAGTTTTACAAGTTCATGCTTCAATTTGTAGTTCAGGCGAGTCTCTGATAAAACAACACGTCCCTGTTGTCTCTGTGTTGGTTGTACACTACAGTCTGAATCGTCGCTCTCACCATTGTCTTCAAACAACAGTGTAGCAGATGAAATATCTTCATCAGATTCATGGTTGGCTTCAGCACGAGGTGTAGACGTGAAGAGAGGGCGCCTCACACCCGACGGGCCAGGTGTTGACGGGTTAGCAGCAGGATACACAGGACCAGTGTCATCATTTATGTCTGGAGCATGAACTAAATGAGGAGATGGTGTTGTTGTTGCAGGCCACTCTTCCTTGTCAAATTTCAATAAAGCCCAAATAGCAACCTCATGAAACTGGAGCAGAGTTAGTTTCTTTCGGTCATCTGTGTTGGCCTTGTACAATGCATAAGCGTTTTGCAAAGCCATTTGCAGGAAATAAAAGGTTATTTTCTTTGTCCACTTGTGACATTTCCTGGCGAAATGGTAATACTTTACCATTTGATCAAAGTGGTCAACACCCTTCATGAACTTATTGTAGTCAATAATTGCCTTTGGTTTGTTCACCACAACCTGCTGTAGTCCTGTTGTTCCATCTGGCCTACGAACTCGTTTGCGTTTTTGAACTCTATTTGTGTCTGCATTGTGGAGGTTGGTAATCATAGAGACAACTCGCTTGTCTTTCCACAGCAGAATGAAGGTGTTGTCCTTGCGGCGGTAGACTGTGGTATCCACATCAATCTTAGTCTTCGCTATATGTTGCAGGTCTTTTGGGGCGCCACATATCATCGATCATCGAACAATGGTGGAATATTGTCCTCAAGCCACACAACACTGGCCCCAGGCTGGCGAGTACGTACTGGACGTGTACGCTTGCGAGGAGGCTGGGGTGCCTCATCTACCTCACTCGGTTCATCCTCACCTGATAATTCATAGCTTGAATCACTCCCACTATCAACAAATGGGGTTATTTTCAAACCACGAGTAGGAGGTCGTTTCCTTAGCTGGATTTTAGGCATGCACGCACCACGTGTGCGCCTTGTGGTGAGAGGCGGCAGTGCTGGTGCCCCCTCCTCCTACTCCTCCTCTGTTAGGCCTTCAGAGTCCTCCTCCGTCGATTCAGCCCCATGGGCTCCAGGCCCCCCAAATTCACATTCTTCTTCTAAATCCTCACCTTCTGCCTCACTTCCATCCAAATCCACTTGATCAAAGGCATCCAAGAGATTGGGAATCTTGGTGGGAGTGAGCCTCAATCCAGAGAACCTCCTATAGATGTCGGTAATCTTGTCTTTTCCAGATGAATCAGAGGCTCCTGTAGCCGAAACACCACTTGGGCCTGGTGCTGGATCCATTATTGATGAATGTAGTTGGTTACAAACACACAGAAACGGGTAAAAATCCTTGAAACCATGCGAGTTTGGCGCGCAAGGGGAGAGAGATGCGATCGCTCCACGTGACAACAAAATGGGCCTGTCACGTGACCCAGTAGGCCGACGTGACATTCGGCCTACCCGAAAGAACGGGAATTTCATGGCGCACAGTTTGAAACAAACCCCAAGTAAATCGGATTTAAGCTGGATTTTTTACAATTATTTTAATACGGACCGTAAATGTACGACGCGACCGCACAACCGATAGAAATATAGCCGTCGTATATGTACGGGGTGGGCGCGCGAAAGTGTTAAGAAGTCAACACCAGCAAACAACAGCCAATTAATGCACAATTATATTCTACCCACTTCAAGACTCCGCTCCAATATAGAAGAATCAAGAAATATGGGCTAATAGGCCCTCTGCAGTTACTTCCATTCTTCCCTTTAGCTTATACCCCATTGTTTCGTGTTCTGGCTTGTGTTGAAAGTTTGTTTTCACCTCATCCAAAACTATTGTAACATATCACCTCACCGAAATGCAGGTATAAAATGAAAGCTATTTAAACTCTGTTTAGTGTTAGTTGTGTGTGTGTAACCTAAAGTCTTTGAAAATGTAATAAGTTATTACGAAACACGTTCTAGCGTCGCGTCAGACTAGAAAATAAAANTGGAGCCGGACCGTCGATCCGCAGGCGACCCGAACCCTCCAATGAACAAACCACACCGCCACAAACTCCCGCACCGTGCTGTGGGCCCAACAGAAGGACGGACCCCACCGTCTTTGGCCGGTCTGGTGAGCACTGGTCACAAAGCCCCAGCCGAGAGACGACGCGTCCATGAATACATCGAGCGAAGGCTCGGGCATGAGCCAAGGCACTGAACCCCGAAAACCCAAAGAGGACGCCGGCAATGCAATAGCCAACGCAAGGCCCTGGGGGCCGAGCCCAGCGATCTCGAGAGAAGCAGAAGGGACATCCCCGAAGGAACCAGAACAGCCAACGAAGCCAAACCTGACCCGGTGGGTAGACCATCATCGCGAAGTTCATGCTCCCGCACAGACCCTGGAGCAACCGCCGGGGGACTTGGGAGCTCCCCAGAAACAGGCGCATGCAGGACCACAGCCGTAGGAGAGATTCTGGAGAAAGAGACAAGGAAGCGGTCCGAGTCCAATGCAAGATCCAGCCAGGTCCGAACCTAGGAGGGAACCAGATGGGACCTCCAGTTCATCAAGAACCCAAACCTGGCGAGCTGGAAAAAAAACAAATCCCTGGCTAGCAGACAACAGGACCGGCTGGGAGCCCAAACCAGCCAGTTGTTGAGGTAGGCCAACACCCAAACACCTAAAAGACACAGACGGGCCATGACGACCCAGGTAAGACATGTGAACATGTGAGGTGCCAGGTTCACCTCGTGTGTTCACCTCTTGTCGCGGTAGGTGCCAGGTGGCCTACATCAACAAGAGGAACCCTGAGCTCTGACCCCTCCGTAAAGGACCCTACCCCCCGGGACCCGCAGAGAACCAATAAGTCAGACATAGGACGCCAACTGGCCGAAGCAGCCTTATATACTGTACTGCGCCACGGCAGAATCCTCAAAATGCAGAGGACAAAAAGCCAAAGACATCTTAAGAGCAAGGGCCCAGGCAGATTCCTGAGAGGAGGCAAGCACTGCTTGCCAACCCGCAAGCCAGGAAGCATAAAACAGCGAAACAGCATCCTGCAGGATCGGCACACAGTGTCAACAAGGCAATCGATGAGCGAACCAAAGAGCGAGCCGCCGAGCCCAAGGCATTGGACCCAGGAACGGCCCCAAGCATCCCCACATCCTCCTCAAGCTTGTTTGAAGACAGCTCCAGGAGGGAAAAGAAACTCAAGACCGAAGCCAAGAGGCCACGGGCTCGCAAGTCCTCAGCAACCTGCGCAGCCAAAAGGGAGGGAACCTGCATATGGAGCTGCACGACGCCAACATCCAGGGAAAAGGGCAGGAACAAACAAGCACTCATTGAGGTGCTCAAGGTCGCCTCCCAGGAAAACCTGAACCACTGTCAAAGCCTCGCGCCACTTAAGCATGCAGGAACGACAGAAGAAATACTAAGCCTCCAAAGCAAACACAGGACAGTCCGCCAGCCAGGACGACTCTGGGGCCTCGTAACGGACCCAGAAAGGGAACAATGTCCCAAACCTGAAAGACGACAGATCCATCACTGAGGCATAATCCGGGCCACGCGGGCGGTAAACTGCAAGGGCAGCCCGCACTGCAGACGGTAGGATATGGGAAGCCAAAAACCTCCAGAAAGACGGAACCGACGCACCTGGGGAAACACGGAACCGAACCCGGGGAGGGACAAACACCAAATCCAATTCGTACGCAGAGTGGCAGAAAAAAAGAGAACCCCACTCCTTGTAACAGTAAGCCCCGCTCAGAGGGCAGAAAAACCCAGGCGGGGTCCAACGGGGCCCAAGGCCCCCAAGCCTGCCCATTCCCCGCCCCAGGATCCTCCACTGCAGGACCCAGGGCCGAGTCATCCCCCAAAGCACATGCCTCAAAAGAAAAGGCTGGCGCAGCCATGTAAGCCGGACGGAAGGGGGCCCACTAGTCAGACCCGGAGGCTTCAGCTGGGACATTGGATTTGAATGCCTCCGTCGCCACACCGGAAGAGGCATCCCCCCGAGATTGCCCGAGTCTCGAGACCATCTAAACCCTGCCCCGGCTCCGAAACCCTCAGACATTTTGGGCCGGAAGCAGGGAAGGGGGGGGGCGACAGAACGAACCACAACAGGGAAAAGAAGAGGGGTGCAGACTAAACCAAGGCCAAAGCAACCATCACCCCCAAGTCCGGATCCCTTTAAAGCAAAACAGGGTAGCCTCGGGGCATCCGGGTGAGCAACCAACGGAGCGCGTTGCAACAACCTAAAGCGCATATGCAACGCCTGCGCCGCCTGTAAACCGCAGAAGATTGTCAGTGGATTGGGTAAACTGAGTCACCAACAAGCATCAAAACTCGCAAGACTCTGGGTCAAAAGTGTCACCAACCCAACAGGCAGCGTGTCGGAGGCAAAAACAGTAAGTCACCCCTGAGACAAGGGAACCGAGCAACCCTCGAACTCGCACGAATCGAGGGGGGAACTCAGGGCGTCACATCCATCGGACCCGTGCGCCCCCTTAGGGGTTTCCCAGGGTCCTGCGATGGAACTCACGCTCAGCGAATCCCAGACAGGGTACTGCTAACCGGCGCACAAACTACCGAGCAACACTCTAAAGCTGAACCTCAGGAACGTGTACACTCACAGGGACCTAGCAAGGTGTACCACCAGAAGAGAACCGTGCTAGGTCAGGCACTAAGGGGCAACACAAAGCAGACCCCCCACCTGACAAAAAGAAAAACAAAAACAAAACCCGGCAAGAGGACAACGTACCCAAAAGGAACAGTGCCGGCCGCTATGAATGGAGAAAACAAGTTCCGCAGTACCCTGTGCGCCTTACCAGCACAAACTGCCTCTTACCCTAAGGTAAACAAGGAAGACAAAACACCCAAGCACTCAAAGAGCGGCCGAAAAACCGAGCAGTAAATCGGCCCAGCAGAGGCAGGCCCTAAGGAACTTGTGGAAGGTGGCCCTAAGGGCAGTATTTACAGGGCACCTGGGGACGATAACCCTAGGCGCATGCAGCCCAAGTACTATAGAATCACTCCTGGCTCGCAGGAGTGATTCTATAGTACAGTCACCCCTAGAGTACAGTCACCATACGCCAAGCACTGTGCTGAAAATCACTGAAGCCAGAACACAGAAATTAGACTGAAGATTATTCGCTTATCGAGTGCTTATATAATCAGTCCACACCTCACCATCTTCTAGCAGGTAAGGAAGAAGTATTAACTGTAATTTGGGAAGAGGTATGAATTTGTAACTAGTGGACTAAGTAGAATTAACAAACCCATCTCATTATCTGCACATAAGTAATAAGACTTTGGAGCAAACTCTGTAATTTCCTAAGTGTAATTATTACCTAAGTGTAGTTACAGGATGAGAGCTACGCTCGTGGTGTCCCGTCTACCCAGCACTCTTTGTCATAGAACGCTTTAAAACTACTGACGGTCTTGGCCTACACCACCTTCTCACCTAACTTGTTCCAACCGTCTACCACTCTGTCTGCGAAAGTGAATTTTTTTTATATTTCTTCGGCATCTGTGTTTAGCTAGTTTAAATCTATGACCTCTTGTTCTTAAAGTTCCAGGTCTCAGGAAATCTTCCCTATCGATTTTATCAATTCCTGTTACTATTTTGTATGTAGCGATCATATCACCACTTTCTCTTCTGTCTTCTAGTTTTGGCATATTTAATGCCTCTAACCTCTCCTCGTAGCTCTTGCCCTTCAGTTCTGGGAGCCACTTAGTAGCATGTCTTTGCACCTTTTCCAGTTTGTTGATGTGCTTCTTAAGATATGGGCACCACACAACCGCTGCATATTCTAGCTTTGGCCTAACAAAAGTCGTGAACAATTTCTTTAGTATATCGCCATCCATGTATTTAAAAGCAATTCTGAAGTTAGAAAGCGTGGCATAGGCTCCTCACACAATATTCTTTATGTGGTCCTCAGGTGATAGTTTTCTATCTAGAACCACCCCTAGATCTCTTTCTTTATCAGAATTCTTTAAAGATTTCTCACATAATATATAGGTTGTGTGGGGTCTATGTTCTCCTATGTGTTCCATGTCTGGTATTTCAGACACATGTGAATCGTCATTTGTCTGGTGATCAAGTGTGGATTTCATGGAAAACCTGCAGTTTTCATTCCAGTGACAGTATGAAGTCTCTTGGCGGCCTTTCCATCATTATCTTTCTCTTTGTCGGCTTTCGTTGGTGTCGGAACAAGATGGTTTGTCCTTTTTCAAGGAAGGTTTGTCCTAGGCAAGGAAGTGAATGAGATGTATGTCAAGTTTTGTGAAATATATGATAAAGGCACAAACAAATTTATACCAAAACAGAGATGCAGAACTAGGAAACAGGATTGGTTCAATAGGAATTGCGAGAGGGCCAGAGACCAAAAGACACAAAATGGAATCAATACAGGAAGAGGCCAAACCCCCAATCATACCAGCGATACAAAGATGCGAGAAACAACTACACGGCAGTGAGGAGAGAGGCAGAAAGAAATTTTGAAAAAGGAATTGCAGGCAAGTGTAAAACAGAACCAAGTCTATTCTACAAATTCATAAACAACAAATTGCAGGTAAAGGATAATATTCAGAGGTTGATAATGGGAAATAGATTCACGGAAAATGAAAAGGAAATGTGTGAAACACTAAACGAAAAGTTCCAAAGTGTGTTTGTACAAAATGAAATCTTTAGGGAACCAGACACAATAAGAATTCCAGAGAACAACATAGAGCACATAGAGGTGTCTAGAGACGAAGTGGAAAAAATGCTAAAGGAGCTAGGTAAGAACAAAGCAGTTGGTCCGGATGGAGTTTCACCATGGGTTCTGAGAGAATGTGCACCTGAGCTCAGCATTCCACTTCAACTGATTTTTCGGGCATCCCTGTTTACAGGAGCTGTAGCTGATGTGTGGAAAAAGGCTAACATAGTTCCAATCTACAAAAGTGGAAGCAGGGAAGACCCCCTTAATTATAGACCTGTATCATTGACAAGTGTAATAGTCAAAATATTGGAAAAAATAATTAAAACTAAATGGGTAGAACACCTGGAGGAAAACGATATAATATCAGACAGACAGTATGGTTTTCGATCTGGAAGATCCTGTGTAACGAACTTGCTCAGTTTTTATGATCGAGCCACAGAGATTTTACAAGAAAGAGATGGTTGGGTTGACTGCATCTATCTGGACCTAAAAAAGGCTTTCGACAGAGTTCCCCATAAGAGGTTGTTCTGGAAACTGGAACATATTGGAGGGGTGACGGGTAAGCTACTAACATGGATGAAAAATTTCCTAACTGACAGAAAAATGAGGGCCTCGATCAGAGGCAAGGTATCGGATTGGAGGAATGTCACGAGTGGAGTACCTCAGGGTTCCGTTCTTGCACCGGTAATGTTCATTGTATACATAAACGATCTACCAGTGGGAATACAGAATTACATGAACATGTTTGCTGATGATGATGCTAAGATAATAGGGAAGATAAGAAACCTAGATGATTGTCATGCCCTTCAAGAAGACCTGGACAAAATAAGTATTTGGAGCAACACTTGGCAAATGGAATTTAATGTGAATAAATGCCATGTTATGGAATGTGGAATTGGAGAACATAGACCCCACACAACCTATAAATTATGTGAGAAATCTTTAAAGAATTCTGATAAAGAAAAGGATCTAGGGGTGGTTTTAGATAGAAAACTGTCACCTGAGGACCACATTAAGAACATTGTGCGAGGAGCCTATGCTACACTTTCTAACTTCAGAATTGCTTTTAAATACATGGATGGAGAAATACTAAAGAAATTGTTCACGACTTTTATTAGACCAAAGCTGGAATATGCAGCGGTTGTATGGTGCCCATATCTTAAGAAGCACATCAACAAACTGGAAAAGGTACAACGACATGCCACTAAGTGGCTCCCAGAACTGAAGGACAAGAGCTATGAGGAGAGATTAAAGGCATTAAACATGCAAAAACTAGAAGATAGAAGAAAAAGAGGTGATATGATCACTACATTCAAAATAGTAACAGGAATCGATAAAATTGATAGGGAAGAATTCCTGAGACCTGGAACTTCAAGAACAAGAGGTCATAGATTTAAACTAACGAAACAAAGCTGCCGGAGAAATATACGAAAATTCAGTTTTGTAAACAGAGTGGTAGACGGTTGGAACAAGTTAAGTGAGAAGGTGGTGGAGGCCAAGACCGTCAGTAGTTTCAAAGCGTTATATGACAAAGAGTGCTGGGAAGACGGGACACCACGAGCGTAGCTCTCATCCTGTAACTACACTTAGGTAATTACACTTAGGTAATTACATGAGACCAAAAGACATGGCAGGATGTGCAGAATACCTCCGTTGAAAAGCAGAGGTGCAACAGGTACTCTGAGAGAGAACTCTATCAACATCAGAGGCCCGAGACTGTTCAACACGCTTCCACTACACATAAGGGACATAACTGGCAAACCCCTCACAGTGTTCAAGAGAGAACTGGATAAGCACCTCCAAAGGATACCTGATCAACCAGGCTGTGACTCATACGTCAGGCTGCGAGCAGCCGCGTCCAACACCCTGGTTGATCAGTCCAGCAACCAGGAGGCCTGGTCGATGACCGGACTGCGGGGACGCTAAGCCCCCGGAAGCACCTCAAGGTAACCTCAAGGTAAGGAGGCTACAAGATGACCTGGATGAACTCAAGGAATGGTCCAACAAATGCAGGAGGCCAGATAAAGGATATCATTTGGGAGATGAAATTCTTCAAGAATTAGGGAGACAGAAAGACCTGGGGGTTGATATCACATCAAACTTGTCCCCTGAAGCCCACATTAAGAGGATATCATCAGTGGCATATGCTAGGTTGGCCAACATAAGAGCTGCCTTTAGAAATTTGTGTAAGGAACCATTTAGAACCTTGTATACCACATATGTCAGACCAATCCTGGAGTATGCAGCTCCAGCATGGACTCCATATCTAGTCAAGAACAAGACAAAACTTAAGAAGGTTCAAAGAAATGCCACCAGACTAGTACCATTGCTGAGGGGTATGAGCTACAAGGAGAGACTACAGGAACTAAACTTCATGCCACTGGAAGAAAGAAGTTATGGGAGACATGATTATCACATACAAGACTCTCAGAGAAATTGATAGGCTAGATAAGGACAGTTTAGTTAACATAGATGGTACACACAAGTGAACACAGGTAGAAACTGAGTACCCAAATGAGCCAGAGACATGCAGACAACAGACACCCGGACCCCATCGTCCTTGACAACCATCCGATCCAATATGCGGAGGTAAGCAGAATACTGGGACTTATGATAAATAGAACAGGGATACAAATTCATGTAAGGGACCGACTAAACAAAGCCAATGCAGCATTAGGAAAACTGAGAAGATTCCGAAGCCTCAGTACTAACATTCAGATCCACCTATATAAGGCTCTAGTTCGACCGCATCTAGAGTATCCCCCAGTACCACTACACACCATAAAGAAAACTAACATGCAGAAACTGCAAGCAGTACAAAATAAGGCGCTAAGGAGAGCAGCAAAACACCATCCACCATATCATCAGACAATCCAGGAGCTCCATGAACTCCTGAACATACAGCCACTAAACATCAGACTGCAGCGCCAAGCCATCAGGGTGTGGAACACCATCGAAATGTTAGAGGACCCAATGTTTGAAAGATTGCTCCAAGATGAGATGCCCCGCTCCCACAGCTGGTGGCCCAAGAGCCTTGATTCTCTGGAAGAAAACCCCGCCCCACAGTATATAATCCCCAGATGAGATATACATGAGAATATATGAACAGTTCATATATGAGTATGTATGAACAACTCGATAAATAATAATGTGTGTATGAACAACCCGACAAATAATAACGTGAGTGTATGAACAACTCGACAAATAATAATAATAAAACAAAGAACCTTAAACAGAACATGTGTGGAAGCATCAGGGAGTGTGTATATATGAATGCTACTCAGTATTCATCTATAGACATCCATATATGGTGAAACACATGTGAAGAACCTCTCACACACTCACAGCTCCCTGACAAGAGGGAGCCAGCTTAGCTTAGCTGCCAACACCCACACATCGTGTCAGCAAGGCGGACAGCCCGCCTGCTTTCATACCTCTCACTGTATTTCCCACTTCTATACTTCCCTTCACCTTTGCCTCTCCTTCCTCTTTACTCCCCCAAAAAAAAAAAAAAAAATAAAGATTAGTTAACAAATGGAATGCATTAGGCAGTGATGTGGTGGAGGCAGACTCCATACACAGTTTCAAATGTTGATAATCATAGATCCCAACAGCCTCAGAAATCTGTACGCCAGTTGACTGACGGTTGAGAAGTGGGCTCAAAAAGCAGAAGTTCAACCCCTGCAAGCTATTAGGTGAGTACAATTAGGTGAGGTAATTAGCACATCAGGTATAACAGTTAGGAGGTGGGTATTAAAAGCTTGATTTCACTCCCCCTACAGTCACTGACAGGTAAATTGATAGCACAAAATTCATCATACCTGAATATCATGATACTGGTGGACTAGATGGCAGGAGAGATCTTCAACATAGGGGCCAAGTTTAGGGTGCTCTCTAACACGAAGAGAGTGTGTGGTGTTTTGGGCACCTTGTCTCAGCAAGTCTTTCACACGTTCATTGTAGATTTCTAGGTAACTTACTTCAACTCTGATAAAAGAAACATCAATATAAATGATACTAACAAAATTTTATGCAATTATTAAACAGCTCCATTTCTCACCTCTCAGTGGTGCCAACAACCCTACTCCCCACCTCTCAGTGGTGTGAACATCCCATTTCCAATGTTTCAGTGGTATAGACAACACCACCTCCCACTTCTCAATAGTGCAATTAGTTCCACTTTCCATCTTTCAGTGGTGCAAACATCCCCTAACTCCTACTTATCAGGGGCTAAACATCTTCACTTCATACCTCTCCATAGTGTAAACACTACACTTCCCACCTCTCAGTGATGCATACAGCTACACTTTCTGTCAATGAGGTACAAACCACCTCATTTCCCATCTATAATGGGATGCAAATATATACAACCTCCACTTCCCACCTATGGGTACAAACAACCCCATTTCCAACTTCTCAGGGGTGTAAGAATCTCACTTTCCACCAATAAAGGCTGCAATCTGTTACACTAATTAGCCAACTCACATACTATGATGATCTGTGAATTGCATAAATTATTAACAAGCTATTTATTCAAGAAACATTTTGCTTAATTCAAATAATATTTACTCCTCCAATTTAACAGAACATCTGATGATATTTACATAATTTTTAACTTTGCTTCTGTGAAAGACGCATGAAAGTTCTTGAATAGGAGAACTTACTTGTAAGTAGTTCCAGCTTCTCTGCCTTCAGCCATTGATGAAAACAGAGCTTCACATATTCTGGGAATCAGCCCTGGATTGACCTGCAGATATAATATTATATTATTAAAATGCTGAGCTAATTACAGTAACCATTAGGCTTAAGTATTACATTATACATTATTCAAGTAAGTGAATAAAATGTTCTTATATTTGAGCCATTACTTTTTGCAATAAACCAGCGTTGAATGTAATGAAAAGTCATTTTCTGGGTGAGTCCCAGAGGCTTCCCAGAGCTTATCCAGGCTGATATGGATATCAGCCTGATGATGACTTTGGCATTACTGTGAATAGAGTTCTTAGGCCTACCGGGAACCAAGAGCCAGACCTGGCCCCTGCTCAGAAAGGCACGAGGAACAATAGCCTATAGAAATGCACATGTGATTTGAGCATTCTGTGTCTGCCATCGACTGGGTCAGGCATCCAAAAGGTAAGCATCCCAAAACAAATCCCTATTCTGGTTGAAACTACAACTAAAAGTCAAAAAGTGGACAGAACTCCTCAAGAGAGAACAAGCAAATGAGCATGTTGTCACCACATGCCGTGCCGCCGCTTGGCAGCTCTCTTCTTCC
>WNGS01164858.1:8220413-8241035 GCA_020271785.1 Procambarus virginalis | reverse complement strand
GTACTGCTAACCGGCGCACAAACTACCGAGCAACACTCTAAAGCTGAACCTCAGGAACGTGTACACTCACAGGGACCTAGCAAGGTGTACCACCAGAAGAGAACCGTGCTAGGTCAGGCACTAAGGGGCAACACAAGCAGACCCCCCACCTGACAAAAAGAAAAACAAAAACAAAACCCGGCAAGAGGACAACGTACCCAAAAGGAACAGTGCCGGCCGCTATGAATGGAGAAAACAAGTTCCGCAGTACCCTGTGCGCCTTACCAGCACAAACTGCCTCTTACCCTAAGGTAAACAAGGAAGACAAAACACCCAAGCACTCAAAGAGCGGCCGAAAAACCGAGCAGTAAATCGGCCCAGCAGAGGCAGGCCCTAAGGAACTTGTGGAAGGTGGCCCTAAGGGCAGTATTTACAGGGCACCTGGGGACGATAACCCTAGGCGCATGCAGCCCAAGTACTATAGAATCACTCCTGGCTCGCAGGAGTGATTCTATAGTACAGTCACCCCTAGAGTACAGTCACCATACGCCAAGCACTGTGCTGAAAATCACTGAAGCCAGAACACAGAAATTAGACTGAAGATTATTCGCTTATCGAGTGCTTATATAATCAGTCCACACCTCACCATCTTCTAGCAGGTAAGGAAGAAGTATTAACTGTAATTTGGGAAGAGGTATGAATTTGTAACTAGTGGACTAAGTAGAATTAACAAACCCATCTCATTATCTGCACATAAGTAATAAGACTTTGGAGCAAACTCTGTAATTTCCTAAGTGTAATTATTACCTAAGTGTAGTTACAGGATGAGAGCTACGCTCGTGGTGTCCCGTCTACCCAGCACTCTTTGTCATAGAACGCTTTAAAACTACTGACGGTCTTGGCCTACACCACCTTCTCACCTAACTTGTTCCAACCGTCTACCACTCTGTCTGCGAAAGTGAATTTTTTTCATATTTCTTCGGCATCTGTGTTTAGCTAGTTTAAATCTATGACCTCTTGTTCTTAAAGTTCCAGGTCTCAGGAAATCTTCCCTATCGATTTTATCAATTCCTGTTACTATTTTGTATGTAGCGATCATATCACCACTTTCTCTTCTGTCTTCTAGTTTTGGCATATTTAATGCCTCTAACCTCTCCTCGTAGCTCTTGCCCTTCAGTTCTGGGAGCCACTTAGTAGCATGTCTTTGCACCTTTTCCAGTTTGTTGATGTGCTTCTTAAGATATGGGCACCACACAACCGCTGCATATTCTAGCTTTGGCCTAACAAAAGTCGTGAACAATTTCTTTAGTATATCGCCATCCATGTATTTAAAAGCAATTCTGAAGTTAGAAAGCGTGGCATAGGCTCCTCACACAATATTCTTTATGTGGTCCTCAGGTGATAGTTTTCTATCTAGAACCACCCCTAGATCTCTTTCTTTATCAGAATTCTTTAAAGATTTCTCACATAATATATAGGTTGTGTGGGGTCTATGTTCTCCTATGTGTTCCATGTCTGGTATTTCAGACACATGTGAATCGTCATTTGTCTGGTGATCAAGTGTGGATTTCATGGAAAACTGCAGTTTTCATTCCAGTGACAGTATGAAGTCTCTTGGCGGCCTTTCCATCATTATCTTTCTCTTTGTCGGCTTTCGTTGGTGTTGGAACAAGATGGTTTGTCCTTTTTCTCTTGGCTTTTCCTGGATCACCCTCTAATGCTGAATAGTGTCACTTTGTATCATGCGGTATTGGCAGAGCCGCTGCAGCTTGCATTCGTGGTGGTTGTCACTTCTGCTCTATTCTGCAAGTTTTCTTGTACATTTTTCACTTCCGGAAAATGTGCCAAAGGTGAAATGCTCATGTGCCACCTGAGCCCTCTTTGTCTTTGGACTGGGTTCTTTCCTTTCTTCTTCAACTCAGTTTGTGGTGGTCCCTTCAGTTCATGTTTGTTTTTATTGGGCGTTGTTTTTTTGGTCTTAGCCTCTGGTGATCGTTTTGTTCATTGGCAGCCTGTGTCTTTGGCTGCACAAGTTCAGAGGCTTGCAACAGATTAGTCACAGAAATGAAATGCCTCAGCCTGAAGACAGGTAACTCATCTTCACAACCTTAGAGGAGAGAAGAAAGAGAAGTGCATGATCACTACATACAAGAGCCTGAATGGAATCGACAAAGGGATAAAAGAAACCAATTGGAAAAAGAGAGAGAGAGATAGGACAATGGGGGGGGGCCATATGTGGAAGCTGGACATGCAATTGAGCTGAAGAAATGTAAGGAAGTTCTCATTAACTGTACTTGTGGTAAGTAAGTGGAATGCAATGAAGGAAGAGGTGGTTGAAGCCAATTCTATCCATAACTTGTAGAAAAAATACTGTATGATGAAAACATTAATGTTGTGAGGGGGGCCATGTCCCTAACTTGTATATAATGCAAGGTGATGGAGAAGATTGCAAGAAAAAACCTAGTAACACAGCTGGACAGAAGGTACTTTGCGACTCACCACCAACAGGGTTCAGGTATGTTAAATGTTTCCTCACAGGTCTAATAGAATTTGTCACATATACCATGTGACAAAGATTAGGCAAGAAAGAGAATGGTGGCAAACTGCATTTCTTGGACAGTTGAGTGCCTTTGACACAGTACCCCACATAAGAGGCTGGTGCATAAGTTGGAGAAACAGGCAGGAATAATTGGTAGAGGTCCAGTAGATAGGTCACCCAACCAAGTCCCACGGGGTTCTGTACTTGGACCTATCCTGCTTCTGATATACTTAAATGATTTTCCAGAGGGTATACTCATTCCTCTCAATCTTTGCTAATGATGCCAAANGGGAGAAGAACTCCCGAACCCCATCAACCAGGTAACAACCAGGTAAACTGTCTAAAGCTGAACGCCAGGGACGTGTACACTCATGGGGACCAAGCAGGGGGCACTAACAAGTATCAGGGTGAGGCCAACACCAGTGGCAAATATGGCAGAACCCCACCAAGGCAAAAACAAAAAGAAAAACAAAACCCTACAAGAGGACGACGTACCCCAAGGAACAGAGCTGGCTGCTGTGATAGGTGATGACTAGCTGCACAGCACACTGTGCCCCTACCAGTGCAAAAACTGCCTCTTACCCTAAGGTTAACTAGGGAAGACAAAACCACCAAGTACCCAAAGAGCAGCTGAGAAACTGAGCAGTAAAATGGACACACAGAGGCAGACCCTGAGGAACTTGTGGAAGGTAATCCCAAGCTCCAAGGCCAGTACTTACAAGGCACCTAGGGAAGGGAACCCTAGGCGCATGCAGCCCGAGTACTGAGGAATAACTCCTGGCTCTCGCACCCCTGGAGTACAGCAGCCACACACAAGGCACAGTGCCGCAAAAATACTGAAGCCAGAGCACACAACTGAGCCGATAGCATCAGCCTCAAGAACTGGGGTGTGGATCGCCGGAGCGGTAGGTCTGGGGCTGCCTCTTCCCCCTCCCCGCGGAGGGGGGGGCTGCGCAGACAGCGGCGCGACGAACGGATGACGTTATACTAGTTTCCTCGTTTTTGTTTGCAGAGTTCTATCCACTCGTTCGGCTTTTGGTTGCAATTTTCACCAGCATAGGGGGTTTTTTTGGGACGCCTACCTTTCTGGGTGCCTAACCCGGTCGATGGCAGACATAGAATGCTTCCAATTACACGGGGGTTTCTATAGGCCATTGCTTCCCTTGCCTCTCTAGAGGGGGCCAGGATCTGGCTTGTGGTCCCCGGTAGGCCCATAAGAACTCCATACACATGACTGATGCCAAAGTCTGACATTAGCATATCAGCCTAGTAAGCTCTGGGGAGCCATAGGGGCTCCCCCCAGAAAAATAAGTGAAATACTCTTTATGAATGTGACACCACTACCATACCATGTATCAGATATTAGTAACCCTATTCCTGCTCAACTTTGAAGTAGCCATAAATATCATGCCCATGCTCTCTGCACCAGGCCCATACTCCTGGAATTCTGTATTTATCAATAATTGAAAAACCCCAGCATTTAATGTAATAAAATGCCATTTTCTGGGTGAGCCCCGGAGGCTCCCTGGAGATATCGGGCTATATGAAATTCATTAGACAAAGGCAGTATTCAAAGGAGTTCATCCTACTGGGGACCACAAGCCAGAACCTGGCCCCCCTCAGAGAAGCACAGGGTGCAATGGCCCTGGAAAATCCTCCTGTGGTTGGGAGTTTTCCTTATCTGCCATCGACCAGGGTTAGGCACCCAGAAAGGTAGGCACAACAAAACAGACCCCACATTGTAAGAAAATTGCAACCGAAAACTGAACAGAAAGGCAGAACTTCTTCAATTCCCAAGGAAACAAGCAAACATCACACTACGCCGCCTCGCCGCTCTTCCGTGTAGTTCGTGAGGGAAAAGTCCCAGACCCACCGCCCCGGCTACCCATCCTCAGTTCAGAGGCTAAGCATAAAAAACAACACGAAAACCGCCGTCCTGAGGGAGGGAAGGTGCCAAGGAGCCTCTGGAGCTCACCCAGAAAATGGCGTTTCATTACATTCAATGCTGGTTTTACTGTGGGGAGCCCCATCGGCTCCCTAGAGCCATCTTGAACCAAAGTGGCTAGCACAAACCGAGGAGCAGATAGAAAAGTGAGTACCCGATCCAATGACCAGGACAGCTCAAACGGCGCATGAGCAGGCCGGAGATTAAACAATGCACGAGAAAGCTTGCGGAACGGAGCAGAAGTAACATCCACCCCAAATGCAAGCTGAAGCGGCTCCGCCAGCGCCACACGATATGTGGCGACAGTATTCAGCATACGATGACAGTCCTGAAACAACCAAGAGACAGACAAAAAGTGCCAAAAGGACCACCAGGAAACTTCATACTGCCGCCGAAACGAAACTCGTAGGTGGGACACCATCAATGTAGCCACCTGATCATCATACAAGTGGTGATAAACCTGTGTCAATGTGAGAGTATGGTATCTCAAGATATCTCCCACAGCTGACTTGAATGGTTCATTGCAGTGCACCATGCACCTACTCGTGCACAGGGCGCTATCTCTGTTAACCCTGGATGAAGATTGTCATGTTAGGTGTCATTAGGATGTCCACATAACCAGGAATACTTATAACAAACAGAGGCCACCGTATGTCCAGGCAGAACGTAGATACAGGGAAATTAAGCATTATTGCCATAGAATCGGAGTATACAGTTGAAGGTGCAATGCATGGTAGAGAGGGGACGCCAGTGAGGTGACAGATAAGATCTGACCTCTGGGGTCAGTCTCAACCAACGCAATAAAAACAACAGTGACGTAGTCGTGACGTGTTCATGACGTCACCTCTGCTACACATCATATAACAATCAATATCATTGCTTCCGGCACCTTTGCTGCAACGTCATTGGTCACTTATAGTCCTGGTGTTTGTGCCCCGAGGAAGCATGCAATCCTTTGTAAGACTATCCTAATGAGGAACTTCGTACATAGGTGACATGTCCTTCTGTCTATTGGCCAATAGACAGAACACCGTCTGTTCCTCACCATCAAGTTAAATTCAGCGTTCTTCTCGATATACCAATGCGAGAAGAATTGCGCGTTGGTAATTCCGCAATCGTCCAGAATTGTGACCGTGAATATATTGTTTAGAAATCTTCTAGAGTGACAAATCACCAGAGCGAAACAGACTGGTATCAGGTAACCTCTGGTGACAAACTGAGATCGTCTGTGAGTGACCTAGAGTGAACTAAGGAAGTGCCGCCGCCTAAGTAATTTGTGTGACTTTACCACAGTATAGCACGGTACCATATAACCAGCCGCAGTCATTCAGTCCAGAGTGTGTAGCAGCCTCAAGCCGCCACCCACCTTGCCTCACTGTACTACGTAACGTCACCGCTCGTCACCACATTACTCACCGCCAGTGTCAACAAGGGTGTGTGTATCTGTTAGACATATAGCACGCCTCCTGTGAATACCCTGCGGTGTCCAAGTATGGTGTGTTGGGAAAGCCTGTCATCAGAGGTCTCACGTCATAACGAGCGAAGCCAGGTGTCAGGCCACCTATGAGTTCTCGCATAAATGTGCACGACTGAGTGAACGGGAGAGGTAGACATACCTGTAGGTACAAGATCTTGTTTCGTTATTATTGTGTTTGTCTGTGTGTTGATCTGAGTGGTCAATCACAGTACTCACCTTCTCATACCTGACACAGGTATAGGTGGTGCAAAACACCTGACGGTGTATGCGTGTTTATCTGTGTGGTACCACGACATTGCACTCGCCTGTGACTGTGAGTTTCATATACACCACACATTTAGTTATTGTGTGACATCATTATTGTGCATGATTATTGCCTGTCCCATTGACAGTGCCATTGTTGATTTATTGAGCATCATCATTATTTGAGTATCCTGTTGAAACTCCTGTGACTCTTTGCACACCAGCAGTTAGGTTTGCCGTCTTAATGATTGGTTGTCAATTGTGTTAAGTGTTTCTCCACGAGTAGATCAGAATCGATTAGTCAGACGTCAAGAGTCTCACTAATGCAACTATAGCCTTTCTGATACCAATCTAAAGTAAATCAAGCATCTATTGTATTTAAGTTTGTAAATAAACTTAAATACAATCAATAAAACCAATAAATACAACCAATAAACTATTGGTTAAGTTTTTAAATAAACTACTGTTCAGCTTTATGCGGTGTTTCCGTTGAACCACTTCTGAATACTGCCAACTATTGCTTAACCCTTAAGTTGCGCAACACATCATATGATGGGTTGAGTGACTTGTTATAAAATGCGCATCCCATCATATGATGTATTGGATTACTATGCAAGATTTAAATGGCCCGCGGATGCACAGGGTTCACCTCACCACCATCATCAGGGCTCTTGCAAACAGACGCCATTTCTAAAAAAAATCGTGGGCCAAATTCCCGGGTGTGAGACCCTCAGTACCGAATGAGCCACCAAGCCTGACGCACGCAGCATGAGCTCTCAGCACTGCTGTTCAGCTTGTTACCACAGCATCGCCTAAAAATGCCATAATATACATGTTCATGCTAGTATTTAGCAATGATATTATTACAGAAGACCCCTGACTGTGATAAAAATGACCAGGATTCTGATACTAGCAGGATTGTTGTAATAATTAGCACTGTAGTGGGAGGAGTATTCTTGGTGGGGAGGAAGGGAGCATTGTCTCCTGTCTTTGTGTGACCACTTTTTAATGTCTGGACTCACTATACCAGCTTAGTTGTTCGTTATGGTAAACAAAACATGCAGATACTTATATATAACGTTTGTATATAAAAGCAAAAACAGTATGGTGGGTGGAGAATGGTGGTGAGTCAGGTGAGGTGAGGGAGGGAGGGAGTGGCAGCCAGTGGCGAGCTGCCACTGCCACTGTATTCAATTATACAATGTATGTATGTGCTGTAACTATATAACCTGAGCTTGTAAAAGCACCTTAATCACCTTCAGTGATTAAGTGCTTAATTGCACACTAGTTTCTCTATCAGCTATCTCACCCTGTCAGAGTAAAAGAGACAAATGTATGTGAATGTATGTGTGTATGTATATATGTATGTATATATGTATATGTATATATATGTGTGTGTCTGTGTATGTATATGCATGTGTAAAAGTATATATGGAAGCTGATCATAATCACATTTCACTTTGTAAATGCACATTAATGACACTATGTAAAAGACACATCGAACACTTTATGTAGGGCATACGTAAATCTGTGTATCTATGTATTTACGTATGTAGGTTAGCTTAGCATTTTAAAAGCACAGAATCACCTTCTGTGGTTGATTGTTCAACAAACTCTTGAACTATATGTTTAACACATCTCAAACCCTGTCCATGGAGGACAGAAGAAAATGTATATATGCTGGTTAGCATTGTAAATGTGTGGCCACGTCTGTGGTGGAAAATAATAAAAACACAAAAAAAAAAAAACTGCCACTGCCACTCAGCATACTAACTTAGTGGTTCGTTATGGTGAACACCAATGTAGATACTTATATATAACGTGTACATACAGTGTAAAACAGCAAAAGGAGTGTGGGGGAGAAGCCATTTTGGTGATGGGTGTGGCAACATCTGCATGATTTGTCATGTTGGTAGGGGTGGCCACTATGCTCTTTGGGCATTATACTGGCTTAGTTGAACAGTTATGGTGAACAAAACATGTAGATACTTATATATATCATCTGTATATAGGGTAATAACACCACAAACAGTACTGTTGGGGGTGAAATTTTAGTGCGTCTGACCTTGAATGTTTGAGGGAAGCAGCTGCCAGCTGACTGTGCAGTGACGTCTCTTAGTGCCTGAACTAACTATATCAACTTAGTTGTACAGTTGTAGTGAACAAAACATGTAGATACTTATATATAACATCTGTATATAGTGAATAAAAGCAAAAACAGTATTGTGGGAGGAGAATGTGGGCGAGTGAGGTGTTGAGGGAGTGAG
This sequence comes from Procambarus virginalis, assembly GCA_020271785.1. Classification (NCBI taxonomy): domain Eukaryota; kingdom Metazoa; phylum Arthropoda; class Malacostraca; order Decapoda; family Cambaridae; genus Procambarus; species Procambarus virginalis. The sequence goes on along the minus strand of WNGS01164858.1, from coordinate 8,232,585 downwards.
TGGCAGCGAGTGGCTGGCTGGTGTGTGGCGGTCACTCTTCGTTGCTTTTTGACATATAATACCAACTTGGTGATTCGATATGGTGAACAAAACATGCAGATACTTATATATAACCTGTGTATATAGTGTAATAATCGACAAAGTATTTGTTCACTGTTTGATGAACATAATAATTGAATCAACAATATGCACACCATATTTTCGAGTACAGCAATGATTCACTCATTTTATTATATAATATATCACACTACACACTATTGAATAATATTACAGCAAAAAACTACGAAAAATTAATCAGAGACATTGAAATAATTAGGTAATTATCTCTTTGTGGCCACTCCTGCCTGACAGCTGGGAGCAACAGACCATCTGGGACACATGCTGAGTTAGCACCTGTTTTTTGCCAGACTTCCCCGCCCTATAGCGGGCATTATATGCCACTTACGATTTTTATTATTTTTCCTGTGATCAGAGAACACAAATTAACAGGTTCAGAAGAAAAATATTTTTTTTTTGGAATGTACATGTGGGTGACAAAGGCTAATTAGCCCTGAGCAACACAAGGGTTAAGCCTCCAGCCCCCAGGTGTCTTCAACACCGAGTTGCCTATTATTCATTAATCTATAAATGTGATGAGGACCCTTGGAGTCCCTTAAAGTGTTTCAAGCACCGAGCAAGCAGTGCCAGCACCCAAGGCTGGGCCAGCCACCAAGGGACCAACAGGACTACTCTCCTCCTGGTAAATCTCCAAGCAAGCCATGAACCAGAGCAACAACCAAACTGGGGGGAGGGGAGGTACAGGTAACCCTACCTCGACCAGTCCAGTCGAAAGGCATCGACCCCGACGGCCTCACAGCCAGGGAAGGGCATATACCAGACGACGCCGTGACCAAGCCGATGTGAAGAGAACCACGTCCGGGCTCCCAAACGTCCGGCAGAGCCATCCATTCCGTGGACAGGGGAATGGGACAGGCCATCCACCAGTAGGTTGGATCCTCCTTGGACATGAACTGTCAAGAAACGAAGTACAAGACAACCTGATTTAAAACAGAAGAGACCCTACGGATGGACAAGAAATAACGAAAGGACAGCCAGGAAACTTCATACTGTCGCCGAGTCAAAGCGCACAGGAGGAACACCATCAACGAGGCTACCTGCTTACCATACAAATGGTGATAGACCCGCGTCAGAAAGACCAGACGCGAAGACTTAAGGAGAAGATCGAACCAGCTACGTAACGGACTGACCCGATCTGCTGAAAGAGGCAGAGCCGCGGGAAAAGATCCTGATTGATACCTGGTTGATGGGGTTCTGGGAGTTCTTCTACTCCCCAAGCCCGGCCCGATGCCAGGCTTGACTTCTGAGAGTTTGGTCCACTAGGCTGTTGCTTGGACTGGCCCGCAGACCCACATACCCACCACAGCCAGGTTGGTCCGGAAGGTATTTTAGAAAACAGTCTAGTTTCTCTTGAAGATGTCCACGATTCTTCTGGCAATATTTCTGATGCTCGCTGGGAGGATGTTGAACAGCCGCGGACCTCTGATGTTTATGCAGTGTTCTCTGATTGTGCCTATGACACCTCTGCTCTTCACTGCTTCTATTCTGCATTTTCTTCCATATCATTCACTCCAGTACGTTGTTATTTTACTGTGTAGGTTAGGGACCTGGCCTTCCAGTATTTTCCATGTGTATATTATTTAGTATCTCTCTTGTCTCCTTTCTAGTGAGTACATTTGGAGAGCTTTGAGACGATCCCAATAATTTAGGTGCTTTATCGCATCTATGTGTGCTGTATATGTTTTCTGTATTCCCTCAATTTCAGCAATCTCTCCTGCTCTGAAGGGGGAAGTGAGTACTGAGCAGTACTCGAGACGGGACAACACCTGTGACTTGAAGAGTACAACCATCATGATGGGATCCCTGGATTTGAAAGTTCTCGTAATCCATCCTATCATTTTTCTGGCTGACGCAATATTTGCTTGGTTATGCTCCCTAAACGTTAGATCGTCGGACATCATTATTCCCATATCCTTGACATGCTGTTTACCTATTATGGGCAGATTCGATTGTGTTTTGTACCCTGTATTATGTTTCAGGTCCTCATTTTTGCCGTTCCTGAGTACCTGGAATTTATCATTGTTAAACATAATGTTATTTTCTGCTGCCCAATCGAAAACTTTGTTGATATCTGCTTGTAATTTTTCCATGTCTTCAGCAGAGGTAATTTTCATGCTGATTTTTTAGGCATCTGCAAAGGATAACACGAAGCTGTGACTTGTATTTTTATCTATATCTGATATGAGAATAAGGAACAGCAGTGGTGCAAGGACTGTACCTTGAGGTACAGAGCTTTTAACTGCGCTTGGACTTGATTTTATTTGATTGACTGTTACTCTTTGTGTTCTGTTCGACAGGAAATTGAGTATCCAGCGTCCTACTTTACCAGTTATTCCCATTGACCTCATTTTGTGTGCAATCACTCCATGATCACATTTGTCGAATGCCTTTGCAAAGTCTGTGTATACTACATCTGTATTTTGCTTTTCTTCTAGAGTTTCTGTGATTTTATCATAGTGATTGAGTAACTGTGACAGACAGGATCTTCCCACTCTAAATCCATGTTGTCCTGGGTTTGTAACTCATTATTTTCCATAAAACTAAAAATTTTATTCCTAATCACTCTTTCAGGGGTTTGGTGTCGAAACCCACGGGTTTGGACACCAAGCAAGCAGCACCTGAATCCAAGGCTGGGCCATTCACCAAAGGGCCAACAGGACTACTCTCCCTCCCTCTCCTCTCACTTGGTAAGTCTCCAAGCGAGCTAGGACCTAGAGCAACAGCGGAACAGGAGGGGGGGGGGGCAAAGAGGTACAGGTAACCCCACCTCGAGCAGTCCTACCTGAAGGCATCGACCCTGATGGCCTTGCAGCCAGGGAGGGGCACCATATATGCCTCGAGGGGCCGCATATGTGGGAGATGCCTTGACCACACTGACGCGAAGAGGTCCACCTCTGGGAGCCCATACGTTTGGCAGAGCCAACTGAACGATCCGGTGTTGATCGTCCATTCCATGGACGATCAACACCGAATGAATGAAGAACGGACAAGAATGAAGAGTGACAATTCGAATACAGCCAGATCATCGATCTGGGAATGACCCAAACCCTCCGAAGCAACATCCACACTGCCGCGAACTTCTGCACCGTGCTGTGGGCCTGACGCAAGGACAGATTCCACCACTCCTGGCCAGCCTGGTGAGCACTGGTCACAAAGCCCCAGCCATAGCTGACGTAAGGCACCCGGATGCCAAACCCAGCAATCGCGAGAGAGGCAGAAGGGACGTTCCCAAAGTAACTAAAACAGCCAACAAAGCCAAATCAGGCCCAGTGGGTCCACCATCATGGCAAAGTTTAGACTCCCAAACAGACCCCCGAGCAATCGCTGTGTGACCCAGGAGCCCCCAGCCAAGACCGAACCTGAGAGGGAACGAAATGGGACTCCCTACAGTTCATCTGGAACCCGAACCCAGTGAAATGGGAAAGAACCAATTCCCTGGCAAGCAGACACGCGGACTGGCTAAAGCCCATACTAGCAGGTCGTCGAGGTAAGCCAGAACCCGAACCCCTAAAAGACGCAGACGGGCCACCACGACCCGGATAAGGTGTGCGAACACACAAGGCACCGGATTCAAGCCGAAAGGAAGACAACGAAAGCGGTTAGTCACAACAAAACCAAGCCAGTCCCTGAACCCCAGATGAATCGGGATGCGCCAATACGCATCCCGGAGGTTCAGGGACACCATCCAAGCGCCCGGCTCCAAAAGAAGCCAGACGTGGGACAGAGTAATCATCCAAAAGGAGAGGCAATAGACCCAGAGGTTCAGACAGGACAAGTCCAGAATGAACCGCCGACCTGTGCAGTCCCGTTTTGGAACTGGAAACAGACGGGAAACCCTGCTGAGGAATGAGGACATTTCGACCATCCCCAAGCGAACCCACTCCAAGTTGACCTGACAGAGAGCGAGAGAAGAGGCCTGCCACGCCAGCCCCGAACCCCCCCAAAGGAGGAGGGGTGACCCAATGCCACTGCAGGCCGCAAGACACGAGCTGAAAAGCCCTCAAATCGTGGGACCAGGCATGAGCAAACAGTGCGAGCTTCCCTTCTATTGCCCTGTCAATAGGATGAACCACAAAAGGGCCAATGCATTACAAAAAGCCGACTTACGAGCAGAGCGATCACCACGCCGACCAGTCATCATCGGTTATAAAGACAGTGCCGGCTCCAAAACTGGCACCACTGGCCTACAACAACTGGAGGAACTCCGAGCCCTGGCCCGACCCTTCCGGGAAAACCCCCCACGGGCCCTTACCCTTACTATAATTTTTTATTTAGCACTATACTGTGTTTTACTACTTAATCAATGAATATCTACTAAGGTAACATTCACCCTTTCCACAGGTCTTATAGACTTAGTAATAGGAAGTACCCCAAGCTTAACTCGACAATTTAGTTGCAATATAATTAATAAACTTACTTGCAATCATAATAGTTTTTGAATTGCCACCAAGGGAATCTTTCAACAACCAGGTAAGGACTGAATCACGGTACGGAATGAAGACACTCTTTCCTGTGGTGGCCTTTGCTGCCTGCTCAGCCAAAGCACTGATGACTGAGCCTAGAGTCACCAGTGACTTATTAATGTGAGCACCTTCTTTAAGCCTCTGCCCAGTTGCTCCTGTTGCATCTGCTCTTTCACTGAAATATAATGTATGTACTTAAATATACAACAACAAAAAGTGATCAGAGAGTATTTTGCCATATACAATAACAGTGGATCTAAGAAATGGTATGAAACATAATTCGGAAAATTGCAAGAGTAAAATATATATACTTGTCTTCTGTATATAAATTTCCATCCAATGAATTTGAAGGTTCCCTCAATAATCTCCTTCCCTTTATTGAGTTAAAAAAAACTTTATTCTATTTCCTAAGTAGCATATCTAGTGAAAATTCTCATCATCAGTTTGACTCTAATTTTTGGAAAATATTCCTCAATACTTTACTATCATTGCCCCTCTCTTTCCATATTGTAAAAAGAGTCAAAGATGAACCATCTCTTGCTGAATACTGTACTAATTTACAACTGATATACCCCAAACATGCAGGACACCATGGAAGATATAACTGAAAATTGATAGGCAGTTGGTGAACAGTTGGTGAACTTACTCTTAAAGTAAGAGTAACATACACTTCCAATAAAATGTTTCCATTCATATAAAATAATAAATCCCTAATCATCATTATCTGGGAACTAATCACCATTACTACCATCACTTTTTCTCCAACAACCCTTAAGCCTCCATAAATAAATAAATCAGATCATGCCAAATCTTTCTGATGTTTCAATGAATGCCAACATGCCCCAAGATGTGGCCTTTTGGTAATGCTTCAAGAATAAATCTAATCAATATAAGTTGCAAATAAAAATTTTTACTTACCTGCCAGCTAAATCAACAAGGTGAATTTTAGACCGAGTTTCTAATGGAGTGTCTGACAATAGTTTAGCCTGAATGAAGGTTACAGTAAAAATAGCATGACTTCTTGAGCTTGTGTCATTCATGTGGGTGCTTGCAGTTGTACGATGTGAGTTCCCTCTTCTCATCAATTCCTGTGCAAATTTGATATAAAATAACTTGGCATATATGAATATGTTTTATATACAAGTAATACTAACTGAATGAAAACAATTTTAATAATAATAAGGCACAAAGAAATCACAATAAAGTGATGTAACAATGAGAAAATCTGTAAGAGCCACGAGGAGGATTCAAACCTATGCTCTGGGTACTCCCAAGCACACGCCTTAGACCAACACACCATGAAGTGGTCATAAACAATGGAACCTGGGATTCAACTGAATCCTTTAGGGGGGTCCTGAGGTTCCAACTGAAGCCTAATTAGAGCTTCACGCATTGCCCCCCTGCACTCTGGTCATAGTCTAGGAGTTCCCATTGCCCCCAGAGTGCACAGGTGCAATGCATGAAACTGTGATTAGGCTTCAGTTGGAATCCTCAGGACACCCAAGAGCGAATCCCAGGTTGCATTGCTTTTGACCACTTTGCGTGTAGCAATTATGATCAAGTGATCAAGTAATGTAGTGATCAAGGGTGTATGCTTGGGAGTAACCTAGAACATAGGATCAAATCTTCCTCATCGCTCCTACTGATTTTCTCAATAATAATTAATAATAATTAATATAGTAAGTAATAATTAATAATAATAATAATAATAAAATAATAATATAATAATAATAAATATAATGCACAAAGAAATAACGTTAATATGATATACGCTTAGGAGTACCCAGTGTACAGATTTAAATCCTTATCATGCCTCCTACTGATTTTCTCAACAACAACAATGGTGATGATTACAGTATCTACTTGATTTAACGGTCACTTATTTACCGATCTGCTGGTTCTAACGACCGGTTTGGGAGACCGGTATCTGGAGCCTCACATACAGGTCTGGCGGTCGATAGAACCGAAGGTCGGTATTCGGTTTGTTTTGGCATCAGAGGGTCCTCACATGGCAAGCAGGCTGCCGTCCTCTATCATTCCCTCTCTCCCCCTCACAGCACCTCTCCCCCACACCCTTACTTCCTGCGTCCCCCTCCAAGCAAGAGACCCTTCTGGGAGGTGGCTCAGTAGATTGCCAGCCAGAGAGCCTGGAGAATCTCCATCTAATACAATAAAGCATTCGTGAAACAAGCATTTTTATAACTTTTTATTATACTAATAATATTACTAAACAAAATCTGTAACCAAAATATATATGATGATGTAAATCCAGAATTTAAGAAACAAATCTGGCTAATGGGTTCGAGTGTGTTAGGGTTATCGGAGTGGGCCGGTCCCTTCCCCCACCATTGACACACCTCCCCCACCACCCCTAAAATCCCTGCACTCTCTCTCTCTGCTTTGTGGTCACATAGTTCAACTCAACACCCATCCATCCATCCCTCTGTCCATCCCCATCCCTCTCTCCATCCATCCCTCCATCCATCCATCCATCCCTCCATCCATCCATCCATCCATCCATCCATCCATCCATCCCTCCATCCATACCTCCATCCATCCATCCCTCCATCCATTCATTCATCCATCCATCCATCCTTCCATCCCTCCCTCCCTCCTTCCATCCATCCCTCCATCCTCCCTCCATCCATCCATCCCTCCATCCATACCTCCATCCATCCATCCTCCATCCATTCATTCATCCATCCATCCATCCTTCCATCCCTCCCTCCCTCCTTCCATCCATCCCTCAATCAATCCCTCCATCCATCCCTCTATCCATCTATCCCTCCATCCATCTTTAATCCATTCAGCCATCCCTCCATCCTCATCCTTCCATCCTCTATCCATCCATCCATCCATCCATCCCTCCACCCATCTATCTATCCATCCATCCATCCCTCCTCCCTCAATTCATCCATCCCCTCAATCCATCCATCCACCCATCTCCTATCCTTCCATCCATCCATCCATCCATCCATCATCCATCCATCATCCCCTCTATCTTTCCATTCATCCCTCTATCCTTCCATCCATCCATCCTTCCATCCCTCCTCCTTCCATCCCTCCTTCCTTCCATCCCTTCACCCTTCCATCCATTGCTCAATCCATCCATCCCTCAATCTATTCATCCATTTCTCTATCCATCTATCCATCCATCCATCCCTCCTGCCCTCCCTCCATCCAGCCATCCATCCATCCCTCCATCCTTCCATCTCTCTATCCCTCCATCCATCCATCCCTTCCTTCATCCATCCCTCCATCCTCTCCCACTATCCATCTCATCCTCTGCTTGCCTGCTCCCTATCCATCCATCTCCATCCTCTGCCTGCCTGCTCCCTCCCTGCCTCTCCCTCCTAGCCTCTGCTGCCTGCTCTCTCTCTCTCCCGGCCTCTCCCTCCCTGCCTACCTTCCTGCCTCTTCCTCCCTGCCTACTTCCTCTCCCTCCCACCCCTGCCTGCCTGCTCTCTCCCAGCCTACCTTCCTGCCTCTCCCTCCCAGCCTCTGGCTGCCTGCTCCCTCCTGCCTGCCTACCTCCCTGCCTCTCCCCCCTGCCTACCTCCTTGCCTCTGCCTCCCTGCCTACCTCCTAGTTTCTCCCCTGCCTGCCTGCCTGCCTGCCCATTCTGCCTGCCCATCCACCCACCAGTCAGCCATCACTGACACAATGAGTGCATTTGGAGCCGACATGGTGCACAGATGTTCCATGATTGTGCAAATATGTCCCACAAAGTTACAGAATGAACACCCCAGACTCATGATAAATCCAAAGATATGCCATGAATCTGTGACATCACAGATTAGAAGGCACTAGAGTGGTGGACCAAGTGGCTGCCTGTACAAAATATATCTTTCCTGAATGTTACTTGAAATATTACCGACACCTTAACAACTTCGGAATATGACTGAAGCCCCGCATTTAACGACCTGGGTACAGCCCCATATAGGCCGTTAATTCGAGTGGATACTACTATTACAAGTATTATAATTATTGTAAATAATTAAATTATTATTATAATACAAATACAGGGTACTGTAACACTGTACAAGTACTAACTTTTTGAGGAACCCAATTCCCTCACTGTCTACAGTAAGATCATACAGTTCCCATGGACAGGATTATGCTTGTCAAGGCAGGTTGACATTCTGTGTTGGTTCAGCAGGGATATTTTCAAACTGTCCCCTACCAGTTTCATGCCTGTGCTAGGGACTTGCTAGCAAACACTTAATCCACCCTGGAATGAACTCCAGAATGGTGGTAAACTCTTGACAGAACTACAAATGTAAAAAACCNATTTTACATAGGTGTACTGTCTGATCAAAACTTACTCGTTTCTTCTTTTTTGTTGACTTCATGTTACTTATCTCAGGTGTTTGAATGTCATAACATAGTACAGTATTCAGATGCTCATAATACAGAACACTTGGAAAAATGTCACTTACACACACACACACATGTAAGCAGTGCTGATAAATCTCTCTCTTTCAGGAGAACTGTATAGTTGGGCCGCAGAACTAGCAACAGAAGCCATGAAAGGTAAACTGGCTTCCAAGTACTTCATGCAAGCTGAGGAAGCTTGGGCACAATGTGAAGAATAACGGAGATGATGAAAGATGGCTCAAGCAATTGTGTAAGGTGCAAACATATTTGTCAAAGAAACAGAGTTCACGTATATCAAGGACGTTAGTTATATGGTACAGTATTAAAATTATTATATTCACAATAATTTAACTTGATTATTAGAAAATAAATTGTAGCAATTATACAGCATGACTTAATGATTTGTGCTAAAGGCTCAATAAATTATAAGATTTAAATAGATGTAAACATTAGGCCATTAACCTGAAATATTAAGAACACGAATAAGGCTTTGAGCATTGTGTGTGAAAAGTTAAATCTTTGTCTGCTATTAAGGTTCAGTTAAGTCATTTATTATATACCCAAGACCCATCCTCTGAGTAGTAGTGGAAATGGTTACAGAGGCACATGATAGGTTCACAAACTGAACCCCAATGTATTAAGGCTTTGGTGTAAAGAGGCGTGTGTGTGTGTGTGTGGTAATACAAAATGAGTCAGTGTTGGAGGTGTTACACAAGTGTTATCTGGTATTCTTTTGGGTTAAACAATCTCCTAAACAATAATAAAAATTCCCATTAATTTGAACTAGTCACTAATACTGTCAGCACTGTAGTGTCTTAAACAATGAGAATAACTTCCTTATTATAGTCATAATGTCTGAGATAGTTTATAGTCATATTGTCTGAGACAGTTTATAGTCATATTGTCGGAGACAGTATTTAGTGGTTAAAATACAATGGAATAAAATAAAATGAAAAATCATCAACTTGCTACCTGTCAAAAATGGATGGAAAGATGAAGCTTGGAGATTTAAGGTTCTGTATTGTACTGTGAATTTCTGAAGTTACACATTAAGCGTGTGTATATGACTAAGTTGAACTAAAGTTCATTATATAACCAAAAATTTGTCAATCAAAACTAATTTTCCCATAAAAAATACTGTAATGTAAATTGAATTAATCCATTCCACACCCCTAAAAATATTAACTTAAGAATACATTTTATACATAATACTAATTTTTCACACAAACAATCAGGAATAAATATAAACCATAAATAAATAAGTGAACATTTAACTGCACTTTACCTTTACTGATGACTCTTGGCATATGGGAGACAGTGAGGAGGGAGGGAGGAGCGGTGTTGGTGTATGGGGAGGGTGAGGAAGGAGGGGGGAGAGGAGACCATCCCCTGCTCACCTTAAACACTTTCGTATCTGCATCACTGGTTCAGATTTCCTTTCCAACATTTCACTGCATCCACCCCCCCCCCTATCCATCCATCCAGTCCCCTCACCATCCATCCAGTCCCCCCCACAATCCATTCATCCAATCCCTATCCACCATCCATCCATCCAACCAGTCCCATCTATCATCCATCCATCCATCCAGTCCCTATCCACCATCCATCCAGTCCCTATCCACCATCCATCCATCCAGTCCCTATCCACCATCCATCCATCCAGTCCCTATCCACCATCCATCCATCCAGTCCCTATCCACCATCCATCCATCCAGTCCCTATCCACCATTCATCCATCCAGTCCCTATCCACCATCTAGTCCCTATCCACCATCCAGTCACTATCCACCATCCATCCATCCAGTCCCTATCCACCATCCATCCATCCAGTCCCTATCCACTATATCCAACTAGTCCCTATCCACCATCCACCATATCCAGTCCCTATCCAACATCCATCTTATCCAGTCACTATCCACCATCTATCATATCCAGTCCCTATCCATCCATCCAGTCCCTATCCACTATCCATCCAGAAAGTGAGCTCAAAAAATTTGAAAAGAGGGCTTTCGAAAACTGAAGTTCCACTGTAATTAAATAATTATAAACAAATAATTTCCCCAAACTAAATATTGTAGAAATTAATTGTTGTTATTTGCTTAGAGCACTGAGAGAGAGATTACAATTTAAACAAGCCATCCCCCAATATTATAGTACATACAGTACACAATATTTACTGTGACATAATGAAAATTTTTACTTTTTATGATATTTGCCGTTTGATGAAGATAAGCTACCCCAAGAGGTGGCACGGGCACGAATAGCCCATAAATGATATTGGCCACTGGATTATGGATGCCCCACATATTTGTGAGCTTCGGCCTTGACCTTAAAGCATCTTGATGCTTTGCATCGTACATACTTGCATCTCAGCTTGTTGGAAGCCTTTCATTCTTTTTCAACACAGTTTATTTGTAGAAGCCGGTGTTCTGTCATTACAAGTGTGCTGTGATCGGTACTGGATTTGAGAGAAGCTGGAGAAAGTTCAGAGGTATGCCACCATACTGTCCCAGAGCTGAGAGGTACGAGCTGCAGGGAAAGCCTACAGGTATTAAACCTAATGTCACAGGAAGAGTGATGAAGCAGGGAAGACATGATTAACACGTACAAAATACTCAGGGGAATAGACAGGACAGTATTCAGTAGGGGGTAGTATACGAACAAGGGGAGACAGATGGAAGCCACAGAGATATTGCATAGAATTTTTTTAGTGTCAGAGTAGTGAACGATTAGATGCACTCTTCTTCCCCTTCCCCCCCCCAATCCATATCTCAAGACTTATGACAGGTCAGGCTCTTGTCTTCAGTTTGGGCCCTTTAAATTACCAATAGCCCAACTTTTATTTGGATGCACAATCCACTTGTTGTTGCATTAAGTATACTTCAGTCTCAATTCGATCTATCTTTTTTACAAATGTAATGAATATAAACAGTTAAAATGTACAAAATGAGGTATGATTAATTATTAATTTACACTCATTTTTTTTTTGTAATTTGACAGATTAGTTAATGTAACAAAATATCTGTAATGCTGACAATTTTGTTTATGTGCAGTTTACACATGCATCAGTTTTAAATATCATATAGAATTACTGCATATAGTACATACAATTTCTTTGTTGGAAATGCATTAGCCTTAAACTGCACAAAACATCATATGATGTCTTGAGTAACTGTCGATTAAATTACGCACGACATCATATGAGTATGGGAGTAA
>WNGS01164858.1:8176859-8208684 GCA_020271785.1 Procambarus virginalis | reverse complement strand
TGGACAAATATAAGTATATGGAGCACCACTTGGCAAATGGAATTTAATGTAAATAAATGCCATGTTATGTAATGTGGAATAGGAGAACATAGACCCCCACACAACCTATATATTTTGTGAGAAATCTTTAAAGACTTCTGATAAAGAAAGAGATCTAGGGGTGGTTCTAGATAGAAAACTATCACCTGAGGACCACATAAAGAATATTGTGCGAGGAGCCTATGCCTTGCTTTCTAACTTCAGGATTGCTTTTAATACATGGATGGCGATATACTAAAGGAATTGTTCACGACTTTTGTTAGGCCAAAGCTAGAATATGCAGCGGATGTGTGGTGCCCATATCTTAAGAAGCACATCAACAAACTGGAAAAGGTGCAAAGACATGCTACTAAGTGGCTCCCAGAACAGAAGGGCAAGAGCTACGAGGAGAGGTTAGAGGCATTAAATATGCCAAAACTAGAAGACAGAAGAAAAAGAGGTGATATGATCACTACATACAAAATAGTAACAGGAATTGATAAAATCGATAGGGAAGATTTCCCAAGACCTGAAACTTTAAGAACAAGAGGTCATAGATATAAACTAGCTAAACACAGATGCCAAAGAAATATAAGAAAATTCACTTTCGCAAACAGAGTGGTAGACGGTTGGAACAAGTTAGGTGAGAAGGTGGTGGAGGCCAAGACCGTCAGCAGTTTCAAAGCGTTATATGACAAAGAGTGCTGGGAAGACGGGACACCACGAGCGTAGCTCTCATCTTGTAACTACACTTAGGTAATTACACTTAGGTAATTACGATACGAGGCGACAGTGTTAGGCATAAGAAGATGGTCCTGGAACAACCAAAAGAGAAAGGACAACACCACCCTAACAGAAAGCGAAGTACAACGACGAAGATGGAAGAAGAACCGGAAGGACCGCCAGGAAACTTCATATTGCCGCCGAGACAAAGCCCGCAGGTAGGACACTAATAAGGAAGCCACCTGATCACCATAGAGATGATGATAAACTCAAGTCAAAAATACCATACGCAAAGACTCGAGGAGAAGATCGAACCAGCCACGTGACGAACCGATCTGCTGGAAGAGGCGGAGCTAAAACCTCCGAGTTTGGACACCGAGCAAGCAGCACCTGAAACCACATCTGGGCTGGCCACCACGGGGCCAAGAGGACAACTCTCCCCTGGTAAGTCTCTAAGCGAGTCAGGACCTGGAGCAACAGCTGAACCGGGGAAAAGAGATACAGGAACCCTCCACCTCGACCAGTCCTGCCGAAAGGCGTCAACCCTGACGGCCTCACAGTTGGGAAAGGGTGCCACATACAGAGGAAGGCGCCACGACCACGCCGACACGAAGAGGTCCACCTCGGGGCGTCCGAACGTCTGGCAAAGCCAACGGAAGGAGTCGGCGTCGACCGTCCATTCCGTGGAGAGGGGAACGAAACGAGACAGGCCGTTGGCCCAAGACGTTGGACATTGCCTGTACGTGAACTGCCAGGAGAGCCAAACCCCGAGAACTCAGCAGACGAGTCACCCAAAGCGACCAGCGCCAAAGTGCCAAGGACCGCATAGAACCCCCTCAGTTCAGACAATGAACTACCGGGGAGCAGTCCGAATGGAGCCGGATCGTCGACCCGTGGGCGACTCGAATCCTCTGAAGAGTAAATCACACTCCTGCGAAATCCCGCACAGTGCTGTGGACTTGATGGAAGGACGGACCCCACCGACTCTGGCCGGCCTGGTGAGCAGTGGTCACAAAGCCCCAGCCGAGAGACGACATGTCCGTGAACACATCGAGCGAGGGCTCGGGTAGGCGCCAAGGCCCCTAACCCCAAAAAACCCGAAGAGGAAGCCGGTGACGCAGCAACCGACGCAAAGCCCCAGGGTCCGAACCCAGCAATCGCGAGAGAGGCGGAAGGGACATCCCCGAAGCCAGAACAGCTGACGAAGCCAAACCCGACCCAGCGGATAGACCAGCCTCGCGAAGTTCAGGCTCCCGCACAGACCCTCGAGCAACTGCCGGGGACCCGGGAGCCCCCCAGAAACAGGCACAAGCGGGACTGCAGCCGCAGAAGAGACTCGGAGGAAGAGACAAGGAAGTGTTCCGAGAGTCCCACACAAGGCCCAGCCAGGTCCGAACCTGGGAGGAACCAGATGGGACTTCCTCCAGTTCACCAAGAACCCGAACCCGGCAAGCTGAGAAAGAACCAAATCCCTGGCTAGCAGACAAGCGAACCAGCTGGGAGCCCAAACCAGCCAGTCATCGAGGTAGGCCAACACCCGAACACCTAACAGACGCAGAAAGGTCACCACGACCCGCGTGAGGCGCGTGAAAACGTGAGGTGCCAGGCTCAAACCAAACGGAAGACAACGAAAGCGGTAAGCACGAAGCCCCACAACAAAACCGAGCCAGTCCCTGAACCCTGGATGAATCGGGACGTACCAATAAGCATCCTGGAGGTCCAGGGACACCATCCAAGCGCCCGGTTCCAACAGGAGCCGAACCTGGGACAGCGTGGTCATCCGAAAGGAGGGGCAATGAACCCAGGGGTTCAGACGGGACAAGTCCAGAATGAATCGCAGGTTCGCACAGTCCCGTTTCGGGACTGGAAACAGACAGGAAACAGACAGGAAACCCATCTGAGGGACGGCGTCGTTTCGACATCCAAGCGAACCCACTCCAAGATGACCTGACTGAGCACAGGGGAAGAAGCCTGCCCTGCCAGCCCTGAACCACCCGGCAGGGGGAGGGGCCACCCAACGCCACCAGAGGCAGTGTGAAACGACCGAAACGCCCACAAATCATGGGACCAGGCATGAGCGAACAGCGCAAGCCTCCCCCCCCATCGCCCTGTCAATGGGGCGAACCGCAAAGGGCGGACGCCCCTTAAGTGACCCAGAACCTCACACAGAGCGAACACTCGGCCGACCAGACAATTGTGGGTCCGAAGGAGGAGCCGAACCCGAACCTGACACCAGTGGCCTACCAGACGAGAGGAACCCCGAGCCTTGGCACGACCCTTCCGGGAAGGCCCACCAAGGGACCCCGGAGAANCCAAGCGAACAGAGCGGCCGCTATGATTGGGAAAGACAAGCTGCACAGTACCCTGCGCCCCACCAGTGCAAAAACTGCCCCTTACTCTAAGGCGACAAGGGAGACAGAACACCCGAGCACACAAAGAGCGGCCGAAACCAAGCAGTAAACGGCCTAGCAGGGGCAGACCCCAAGGAACTTGTGGAAGGTGGCCCCAGTCCCAAGGGCAGTACTTACAGGGCACCTAGGGAAGGGAACCCTAGGCGCATGCAGCCCAAGTACTGGAGAATCACTCCCGGCTCGCGCACCACCTAGAAAACAGACACCACACCTAGGTGCAGTGCTGAAACAACCACTGGAGCCGGAGCACATAACCGGTGCCTATAGCATCAGCCGAAGAACTGATGGGTGGATAGCCGGCGTGGGAGGTCTGGGGCTCCACCTTCCCCCCTCCCGGGGAGGGGGGAGCTGCGCAGACAGCGGCGCGGTGACGTGTGACGTCACACTAGTTTGCTTGTTTTTCTGTTTGGGAGTTCTATCCACTAGTTCGGATTTTGGTAGCAATTTTAACCAGAATAGGGGTTGTTTTGGGGCGCTTACCTTTCTGGGTGCCTGTCCCGGTCGATGGCAGACATAGAATGCTTCCAACCACACGGGGGCTCTATAGGCCATTGCTCCCCGTGCCTCTCTGAGGGGCCCGGTTCTGGCCGTGGTCTCCGGTAGGCCTAAGAACTCCATACACATGACTGATGCCAAAGTCTGAATTAGCATATCAGCCTGGGATAGCTCCGGGGAGCCGACGGGGCTCCCCCCAGAAATTTCAGTATTTTTAACTTTTTGAAATTCCCCACTTTTAGTTAAATAAATAGATATGTTTTGACTGTAGTTTATCAACACCATTATATATAAAAAATAAAAAAACAGAATATCCCAGAAAAACAGCGTTGAATGTAATGAAATGCCATTTTCTGGGTGAGTCCTGGAGGCTCCCCGGAGCTATCCAGGCTGAATGTATATGTATAACTTTCTGGAATCAAAGTGCTTGGAGTTCTTGCCTACCAGTGATCACGAGCCAGAACCCTGGCCCCTCTCAAAGAGGCATGAGGAGCAATGGCCTATAGAAACCCACCTGTGGTTGGGAGCATTCTATTTCTGCCATCGACCGGGACAGGCACCCAGAAAGGTAGGTGCCCCAAAACAAACCCCTATTCTGGTGAAATATTACTACCAAAAGCCAAACGAGTAGACAGAACCCCCCAAGCAAAATGATCAAACTAGCATGACGTCATCACGTCGCCGCACCCCCGTCTGAGGTACCCCCCCTCCCCAGGAGGAGAAAGGGGGAGCCTCAGACCCTCCGCACTAGCGATCCAACCCGTCAGTTCTTTGGCTGGATGTCAAAATATGCGAAAAAACCATCCACAACAAACCAAGAAGAAGAAAGATAGGATAACACTCTGTCCAAGAACAGGATGGCTCTGGCGGCACATGAGCAGGCCAGAGGTGAAACAACGCACGAGATGGCTTGCAAAACGGCACAGAAGTACCATCGATACTGAAAGCAAGCTGCAGCGGCTCCGCCAGCGTGCACGATATGAGGCAACAGTATTAGGCATAAGATGACGGTCCTGGAATAACCAAGAGCGAAAGGACAAACACCACCCAAACTGAAAGCAAAGAGCAACGACAAAGGGACAAAAAGAACGGGAAGGACTGGTAGGAAACTTCATACTGCCACCGAGAGGAAGCCCGCAGGTTCAACCAACAAGGAAGCCACTTAATCACCTTAGAGATGGTGATACACATGAGTCAAAAAACACCAAATGCGAAGACTCGCGGAGAAGAGCGAACCAGTCTCGTACTGGACCAGGCCGATCTCCTGACAGAGGCGGAGCCACAGAAAAACCTCCGGGTTCGGACACTGGGCAAGCAGCGCCTGAAATCACGGCTGGGCCAGCCACCATGGGGCCAAGAGGACTACTCGCCCCTGGTAAGTCTCCAAGCGAGCCAGAACCTGGAGCAACAGCTGAACCAGAGGAATGAGATACAGGAGCCCCCCCACCTCAACCAGTCCTGCCAAAAGGCGTCAATCCCGACAGTCTCACAGTCGGGGAAGGGCGCCACATAAACCCGGAAGATGTCTCGACCACACCGACGCAAAGAGGTCCACCTCCGGACGTCCAAATGTCCGGCAGAGCCAACTGAAGGAGTTGGCGTCGACCGTAAATTCCGTGGACAGGAGGATAAACCTGGACAGGCCGTCTGCCAGGACGTTGGACACCCCCCGGGCATGAACAGCCAGGAGTCAAACCCCGAGAACTCAGCAGACAAGTCACGCGAAGTGACCAACCCCAAAGAGCCAAGGACAGCATCAAACCCCCTCGGTTCAAGCAATGAACCACCGGGAAGCAGTCCGAATGGAGCCAGATCGGCGGGCGACCCGAACCCTCTGAAGCACAAACCACACCGCAGCGAACTCCCTCGGTTCAAGCAATGAACCACCGGGAAGCAGTCCGAATGGAGCCAGATCGGCGGGCGACCCGAACCCTCTGAAGCACAAACCACACCGCAGCGAACTCCCGCATCGTGCAGTGGACCCGACGGAAGGACGGACCCCACAGCCCCGGCAGGTCTGGTAAGCACTGGTCACAAAGCCCCAGCCGAGAGACGACGTGTCCGTGAACACATTGAGCGAGGGCTCGGGAAGGCGCCAAGGCACCGAACCCCCAAAAACCTGAAGAGGAAGCCGGCGACGCAGCAGCCGACACAAAGCCCTTGGGGGTCGAACCCAGCAATCGAGAGGCGGAAGGGACATCCCCGAAGGAACCAGAACAGCCGATGAAGCCAAACTCGACCCGGCGGGAAGACCAACATTGCAAAGTTCAGGCTCCCACACAGACCCTCGAGCAACCGCCAGGTGACCCGGGAGCCTCCCAGAAACAGGCACAGGCGAGACTGCAGCCGAAGAAGAGACTCCGGAGGACGAGACAAGGAAGCGGTCCGAGAGTCCCACACAAGACCCAGCCAGGTCCGAGCCTGGGAGGGAACCAGACGGGACTTCCGCCAGTTCACCAGGAACCCGAACCCGGCAAGCTGGGAAAGCACCAAATCCCTGGTGAGCAGACACACGGACCGAATGGGAGCCTAAACCTGCCAGTCGTCAAGGTAAGCACACACCCGAACACCTAACAGAGGCAGACGGGCCACCACGACCCGGGTAAGGTGTGTGAACACGAAAGGAGTCAGATTCAACCAGAAAGGGAGACAACGAAAGCGGTAGAACTGATGCTCCACAACAAAATCGAGCCAGTCCCAAAATCCCAGATGAATAGGGACGTGCCAATACACGTCCTTGAGGTCCAGGGACACCATCCAAGCGCCCGACTCCAACAGAAGCTGGACCTGGGACAGAGTGGTCATCCGAAACGAGAGGCAAGAAACCCCAAGGGACAAGTCCAGAATGAACCACAGGTCCGCACAGTCCTGTTTCAGAACTGGAAACAGGCAGGAAACCCACCTGAGGGACGACGTCGTTTCGACTACACCCAAGCGTATCCAGTCCAAGATGACCCAACAGAGTACAGGAGAGGAAGCCTGCCCCATCAGCCCCGAACCCCCCCCCCCCCAAAGGAGGAGGAGCCACCTAACGCCACCGCAGGCAGTGAGAAACGACCCGAAACGCCCACAAATCATGAGACCAGGCACGAGCGAACAGAGCAAGCCTCCCCCCACTGCCCCGTCAATGGGGCGAACCGCAAAAGGGCCGCTGCTCCTTACGAGAACCCGACCTGCATGCAGAGCAAACACTGCGCCGACCAGGCACAGGTGGGACCGCAGGCGGCACCGGCGCCGAACCCAACACCTGTGGCCTACCCCGATGAATGGAACTGCGAGCCCTGGCATGACCCCGCCGGGAAGGAATCCCTCCCCTCTCCGGTTTCCCCGGAGCACCAACAACTCAGACATAGGGCAGCAGGTGGAATAAGCCACCTGAATATAACGCTCAACCGCAGAAGCCTCGAAAAGCAGAGGACAAAACAGAGAAGACAACCTAAGAACCAGGGCCCAAGCGGATTCCAAAGAGGAAGCATGGACCTCCTGTCGACACGCAAAACGTGCAGCGAAAAAACGCAGCAACGCCTCCCGCAGGATCGGCGCAAACAGCTTTAACCAACATTAAAATGATGGGACTGCACGATGTATATACAGATGAAAGAGTACAGCACTTCCTTCCACCCTGGCAGATAGTACCTTTTGACATCCTGATGCCTACATACCCCACCAAGAAACTAATCACAAACAACCCTCATGCTCAGCTTGCTGCTACATTAAGCACCATAGTACACATTCACAATATACAAGCTGAAAACAACATAACACAGACCATATACACTGACGGATCACTCAATACAGCTACAGGGAGGGCAGGAAGTGCTGTTATTGCTCATCAGCCCGATGGCTGCACAATTCAAAGGAATATCCGAATTAGTAACTGGGCATCCACAATGCAAGCCGAGTTGGTAGCAATACTGGTAGCACTCGAAATTATTGACAACACTGAAGTAGACAGCTTAATTATTTCTGACTCCCTTTCCTCACTACAAGCAATAAACAGTTTGCAATCAAGTAATAACTTGCTTGTCTTGGAAGCTAGACGTAGATATATAAGAATACTTAGCAAGAGAGTAAATATAAAAATGTTGTGGATTCCTTCTCACATTGGCCTGCAGGAACATGACAAAGTTGACGCCCTTGCTAAGCCTGCAGTAAATAAAGACAGTGTTGAACGGAATCTTGAGTTATCAAATGGGTCCCTTAAAAGTGTCATTAGACGAGAACTCCTGGATGGATTTGAAGAAAGTAGAACTGTGCAAACTGGAACTAGCAGGTCCATTGTTCATCAGAATGAAATGTGTGAAGTAAAACATGTGTATGGGGCAAGTAACACAGTAAGTAGACTAACAGATGTTGTCACAGCTCGTATAAGACTTGGCTACAAGTATCTCTGGCAGTTCGGCTTGTATAGGAATCTAGATGAAGTAAAGTGTGTGGACAAAGACAGGGACACACATTCGAACACTATATCTTGGATTGTAGTAAAATTGAGCCATTTAGAGATAAATCTAAGCTCACTCTATATGATATGGCAACCTATCTTATTACCATGGATAAATTACCTGAAATCCTTGCACTGTATCCATATTTCGCATCTAGTAGATAAAGACATATGAGATGAAGAAACAAGTTGTGTATTGTGAAGACTAATAATAAACAGAAGCTACCATATGTTTGACATTGGTCAAACTATTATGTATTAGCGATAAGACCTACCATTAATGTTTAATGACTTACTGTAAATATATAGCTCTTGAAATAGCACTTTCTCTGTAACTAGCTGACATTGTAACTATAAGGTGTGAAGGATAGATGAAATTGTTTATGTAATAATCTAAGATGAGGTTTGATAAAGACCTTTTGTGCCCTCTGTAATGCTTTTTGTGCTACCGCTCACAGGATGGGTATGGGGTGCACAATAAACTAGCCACCTCCGGCGGCAACAATCAAATCAAAGCTTCAACATGGCAGATGACACGCGAGTAGCCGAGACCAAGGCTAGACACTTCATACTCAGACCATAAGCTCATTGAAGTGCGAACTAGCATAAATAACGATAGTAGGTCTAAGAGACCCAACAAGCAAGAAGGAATATTCAATCAATTCAATTTCAACAATAAGAGGATCGACTGGGAAAAAATAAATGTAGACCTTGCAACCATTCAATGGGAGACGGGCTTAAGCGACAAAACTCCCACACAGGGAATAGCTCAACTGACAGCTGAAGCTTACAAGGTCTGCTTGAAGCACGAGCCTGTGAGGAGGGGCAGAAAGAGGACCACTCTAGAAAGAGAACGCAGACAACTGTACACGAGAAGGAAAAAAAATAACAGAAATGCTTCGGCAGACACAACTATCACAAGCAAGGAAAATAAGCCTAAGCAGGGAGATCGAAGAAATAGAACAAACGTTGAAGCGATCATATGAGTCTGAGGAAATGGAATTGGAACAGAAAGCTATACAAGAGATAAAGAAAAATCTGAAATATTTTTTCACATACACAAAATCAAAATCAAAAACCTCGACCAGTATTGGACCGTTAATTACAAATGAAGGTACGTACACAGAGGGCAACAAAGAGATTAGTGAAATTCTAAGAAGCCAGTATGTGGCTATGTTTAGCACACCAATAAACAACATGAAAGTTGTTGACCCAGACAGCTTCTTTATGAATGACATTCAAGCTGCAGATAATATAATGGATATTCACTAATGGCAGTGAAGTGCATCACAATTAGGAATTACACTGCAGTAATTATTGTTTGCTTTTTTTTAACCATGGGGTACTAAAGTATCTTCAAGAAGGGGCTTCCTTTTTGCTGCACTAAAGTGTGGCAAGTTGTTGACCCAGACAGCTTCTTTATGAATGACATTCAAGCTGCAGATAATATAATGGATATTACCACAAACTCGGAAGACTTTGAAAGAGAAATTGACAATATGCCTATGCACTCAGCTCCTGGGCCTGACTCATGGAATTCAATATTCATAAAGAAATGTAAAGTACCAGTAGTGAGAGCACTCAGCGTAATATGGAGAAAGAGCCTGGATACAGGGGAGATACCAGCAGCACTTAAATCTACAGATATAGCTCCGTTGCACAAGGGGGGGAGTAAAGCCTTGGCAAAAAATTATAGGCCAGTTGCACTAACATCACACATAATAAAAGTGTTTGAAAGAGTGATTAGGAATCAAATTTCTAGTTTTATGGACAATGAATTGCACAACCCAGGACAACATGGATTTAGAGCAGGAAGATCCTGTCTGTCAAAGTTACTCAACCACTATGACAAAATCACAGAAGCCCTAGAAGAAAAGCAAAATGCAGATGTTGTATACACAGACTTTGCAAAGGAGTTCGACAAATGTGACCATGAGGTGATAGCTCACAAAATGAGGTCAAAGGGAATAACTGGAAAAGTAGGACGCTGGATACTCAATTTCCTGTCGAACAGAACACAAAGAGTAACAGTCAATCAAATAAAATCGCGTCCAAGCGATGTTAAATTCTCTGTACCTCAAGGTACAGTCCTTGCACAGCTACTGTTCCTTATTCTCATATCAGATACAGACAAAAATACACGTCACAACTTCGTGTCATCCTTTGCAGATGACACAAAAATCAGCATGAAAATTACCTCTGCTGAAGACATTGAAAAACTACAAGCAGATGTCAACAAAGTTTTTTAATTGGGCAGCAGAAAATAACATGATGTTTAACAGTGATAAATTTCAGAAACTCAGGTACAGCAAAAATGAGGATCTGAAACATAATACAGGGTACAAAACACAATCGAATCTTCCCAAGGTAGAAAAACAGCATGTCAAGGATTTGGGAATAATGATGTCCGACGATCTAACTTTCAGGGAGCATAACCAAGCAAATATTGCGTTAGCCAGAAAAATGATCGGATGGATTATGAGAACTTTCAAATCCAGGGATCCCATCACAATGGTTGTACTCTTCAAGTCACTTGTGTTGTCCCGTCTCGAGTACTGCTCAATACTCACTTCCCCCTTCAGAGCAGGAGAGATTGCTGAAATAGAGGGAATACAGAGAACATATACGACACACATAGACGAGATAAAACACCTAAATTATTG
Organism: Procambarus virginalis; assembly: GCA_020271785.1. Taxonomy (NCBI): domain Eukaryota; kingdom Metazoa; phylum Arthropoda; class Malacostraca; order Decapoda; family Cambaridae; genus Procambarus; species Procambarus virginalis. The sequence goes on along the minus strand of WNGS01164858.1, from coordinate 8,197,933 downwards.
GGATCGTCTCAAAGCTCTCCAAATGTACTCACTAGAAAGGAGACAAGAGAGATACCAAATAATATACACATGGAAAATACTGGAGGGCTAGGTCCCAAATCTACACAGTAAAATAACAACGTACTGGAGTGAACGATATGGAAGAAAATGCAAGATTGAACCAGTGAAGAGCAGAGGTGCCATAGGCACAATCACAGAGCACTGAATAAACATCAGAGGTCCGCGGTTGTTCAACGTCCTCCCAGCGACTGTAAGAAATATTGCCGGAACAACCGTGGACATCTTCAAGAGAAAACTGGACTGTTTTCTAGGAGAAGTTCTGGATCAGCCGGGCTGTGGTGGGTATGTGGCCCTGCGGGTCGCTCCAAGCAACAGCCTGGTGGACCAAACTCTCACAAGTCGAGCCTGGCCTTGGGCCGGGCTTGGGGAGTAGAAGAACTCCCAGAACCCCATCAAGCAGGTATCAAGCAGGTAAGGCGCCATACCCAGGAACAGCCCCAAGCATCTCAACATCTTTTGCAAGCCAATCTGAAGACAGCTCCAGGAGGGAAAAGAAATGCAGGACCGAAGCCAAAAAGCCACGTGCGCGCAAGTCCTCAGCCACAAGTGCAGCCGACAGGGACGGAACCTGCACATGGAGCTGAACCACACCAACATCCCGCAAAAGGGCAGGAGCGAACACTCATTAAAATTCTCAAAATTGGCCCCCAGGTAAACCTGGACCACCATCTCCGCCTCGCACCACTCAAACATGCGGGTCCGACAGAACAAGTCCCAAGCATCCAACAAAAACAAGGGGGCAATCTGCAAGCCAGGGCGACCCTGGAACCTCATAACGCACCCAGTAAGGACACGACGATCCAAACCTGAGTGAAGAAGGATGGAGGCGTACTCCGGGTCACGCAGGAGGTAAGCCACGATAACTAATCGCACCTCAGGCGGAGAGATGTGGAAGCCGAAAACCTCCGGTAAGACGGAACCAAAGAATCCACAGGGGACACAACAGAACCTGGGGAGGAGCAGAACCCAAGTCTAAATCGTACGTAGAGAGGGAAAAGAAAACCCCACTCCCTGCAACAGTAAGCCCCGCTCAGGGCGGAAAATCCAGGTGGAGTCCAATGGAGCCCAAGGCCCCTAAGTCAGCTCCTCCAAGCAAAAACCACTGCCAGTATTGGACCTATTTGCATTAGTGAAGGTTCATACACTGAGGATAACAAAGAAATTAGTGAAATCCTAAAAAAGCAGTATGAGGACATGTTTAGCACTCCGATACACAGCATGAAAGTGGAAGATTCGGACAACTTCTTTATGAGTGATATCCAAACACCTGTAAATATAACTGATATCAAAACGAGCATAGCAGATATTGAAAGAGAAATTCACAATATGCCCCATGCACTCAGCCCCAGGTCCAGACTCATGGAATTCAATATTTATAAAGAAATGCAAAGTGCCAGTAGCACAGGCACTCAGTATAGTGTGGAGGAAGAGTTTGGACATGGGGGAGATACCAGATGTCCTGAAAGCATCAGACATAGCCCCTCAACACAAGGGAGGGAGCAAAGCATTGGCAAAGAATTATAGACCAGTTGCACTAACATCCCACATAATAAAAGCATTTGAGAGTGATCAGGAGTCAGGTCACTAGATTCATGGAAACCAATGACCTCCACAATCCAGGCAAACATGGATTTAGAGCAGGAAGATCATGCCTCTCTTAGCTACTTGACCATTATGACAAAATCACTGAGGCATTAGAAGAAAAACAGAATGCAGATGTTGTATACACAGACTTTGCAAAGGCATTTGACAAATGTGACCATGGAGTGATTGCACACAAAATGAGGTCAATGGAAATAACTGGTAAAGTCGGACGCTGGATACTCAATTTCCTGTCGAACAGAACACAAAGAGTAACAGTCAATCAAGTAAAATCGAGTCCGAGCGCAGTTAAAGCTCTGTACCTCAAGGTACAGTCCTTGCACCACTGCTGTTCCTTATTCTCATATCAGATATAGACAAAAATACAAGTCACAGCTTCTTGTCATCCTTTTCAGATGATACAAAAATCAGCATGAAAATTACCTCTGCAGAAGACATTGAAAAACTACAAACAGACATTAACAAAGTTTTCAATTGGGCAGCAGAAAATAACATGATGTTTAACGGTGATAAATTCCAGGTACTCAGACACGGCAAAAATGAGGATCTAAAACATAATACAGGGTACAAAACACAATCGAATCTGCCCAAAGTAGGAAAACAGCATGTGAAGGATTTGAGAATAATGATGTCCAACGACCTAACGTTCAGGGAGCATAACCAAGCAAGTATTGCGTCAGCCAGAAAAATGATAGGATGGATTACGAGAACTTTCAAGTCCAGAGATCCCATCACAATGGTTGTACTCTTCAAGTCATTTGTGTTGTCTCATCTTGAGTACTGCTCAATATTCACTTCCCCCTTCAGAGCAGGAGAGATTGCTGAAATTGAGGGAATACAGAGAACATATACGACACTCATAGACGAGATAAAGCACCTAAATTATTGGGATCGTCTCAAAGCTCTCCAAATGTACTCACTAGAAAGGAGACGAGAGAAATGCCAAATAATATACACATGGAAAATACTGGAGGGACAGGTCCCAAATCTACACAGTAAAATAACAATGTACTGGAGTGAACGATATGGAAGAAAATGCACAATAGAACCAGTGAAAAGCAGAGGTGCCATAGGCACAATCAGAGAACATTGTATAAACATCAGAGGTCCGTGGTTGTTCAACGTCCTACCAGCGAGCATCAGAAATATTGCCAGAACAATCGTGGACATCTTCAAATGAAAACTAGATTGTTTTCTTCAAGGAGTGCCGGACTAACCGGGCTGTGATGGGTATGTGGGCCTGCGGGCCACTCCAAGCAACAGCCTGGTGGACCAAACTCTCACAAATCAAGCCTAGCCTCGGGCCGGGTTTGGGGAGTAGAAGAACTCTCAAAACCCCATCAAGCAGGTAGCACCAACCCCGGAACCTCCAAACCAGGCCCCAGGGCTGAGTCGTCCTCCAAAGCCCCAGCCTTACAAGAAAAACCCGGGGCAGCCGAAAGAGCCGGAAGGGAAGGGGCCCACTGGTCAGACCCCGGAGCATGGGCAGGAGGGACAGACTCGAATGCCTCCGAAACTGCCCGAATCTCAGAAACCTCTAAACCCTGCATCGACCCCGAAGCCCTCAGATGCTTAGGGGCCGGAAGCAGGGGGGAAAGGACAGAATAAACCACTGAAAGGAAAGAACGAGGGGGCGCGGACGGAACTAAAGCCGAAGCGCCCAACACCCCTAAGTCCAAGTCCCTACAGACAAAGCGGGGCAGCCTCGGGGCGTCTGGGGAAGCGACAACCCAAGGGTTTTGCAACAACCAAAACCTACCCTGCAACGCGCGAGCTGCCTGCACCCGAAGCAAATCGTCTTCAGACTGGGTGAATTGAGTCACGAACAAGCAACACAGCTCGCAGGACTCGAGGTCAAATGTGTCATCGACCCAACAGGCAGCATGACAGAGGCAAAAATAATGAGTGTCACCCTGAGACAAGGGGATAGAGCAACCCTCAAACTCGCACAAAGCGAGAGGGGATGCAAGGGTCTCCTCCATCGGACCCGAGAGCCCCTGTGGGGTTATCTAAAGCCCCTAGACTGGGTCTCCTAAGGGTTATCCCAGGCAAGGCACTGCTAACCGGCGCCCCAAACTACCAAGCAAACTGCTAAAAGCTGAACCCACGGGATGTGTCCACTCACGAGGGCAAAGCAGGAGGTTACACCACACAAAACGACCCTAAAATAAGGAGGCTGAGAGAGCACAAGGCAGACCCCCCCCCCCCCACCAGGCAAATAGGAAAAGAAAAGAAAAACCGTGGACAACGTACCCAGAGGGAACAGAGCCGGCCGCTGTTATAGGTGAAAACTAGCTACGCAGTACCCCGTGCCCCACCAGTGCGATGACTACCACTTACCCCAAGGCAACAAGGGAGGAAAACCCCTTAAACACTTGGGGCGGCCCAACGCCAAGCAGCGAAAGGCCAACAGAAGTAGACCCAAGGCGACTTGTGAAAGAGAACCCTAAGCCCCAAGGGCGGTACTTACAGGGCACTCAGGGAAGGAGACCCTAAGCACATGCAGCCCGAGTACCTGAAAATAATACTCCCAGCTCACACAACCACCGTAAGAGCAGCACTGAAAAACAAGGAACAGCACTGAGAGAAGACTGGAGCTGGAGCCACACGACTATGCACGATCCCATCAGCTGAGGAACTGGGGCGGGGATCGCCGACGCAAGGATTTGGGGCTCTCTCCCTTCCCCCTCCCGGGGAGGGGGGAGCTGCGCAGACATGCGGCACAGCTCATGTGACGTCATGCTTGTTTGCTCATTTTTCTTTTGGGGAGTTCTGTCCACTCGTTTGACGATTTTCGTTGTTAACCAGAATGGGGGTTTGTTTTGTAGCGCTTACCTTTCTGGGTGCCTGTCCTGGTGGATGACAGATATAGAATGCTCCAAATCACATGTGCATTTCTATGGGCCATTGCTCCCCGTGCCTCTGTGAGGGGGCCAGGTTCTGGTTCGTGGTCCCCGGTAGGCTAGAACTCCTCCCACATCGACTGATGCAAAATAGTTAGGGTATCCATATCAGGCATGGATAGCTCCAGGGAGCCGTAGGGGCTCCCCCCAGAAACACCGCCGACCGGAGGGAGGGAGGGATGCTGGGGGAGCCTCTGGGACTCACCCAGAAAATGGCGTTTCATTACATTCAACGCTGGTTTTCTGGGAGGAGCCCCGTCGGCTTCCCGGAGCTACCTCACCAAAGATAAGGAAAAGAGGGAAGGATCCGGGAGGCGGACGCCACCCGCCCTAACACAAAAAAAGACCACAGACGAAACAAAAGGATCCTGCAGACGAAGTACCCCTAGCCTGACCAACCAAGCAGCAACCCAAGGACCCCTCCGGAAAACAGCAGACCCAGACTTCACCCGAAAAGAAGGAGACTGCAGCAAACAAACAACCTACCATCAGGACCAAACTAGCAGAAAACACACACCAGAACCGAAGGGGTCACAACAAACCAAGGAGAAGAAAGAAGATAGACCACCCGGGCCAACAACCAGGATGGCACCGGAAGTGCATGATCAGGCAGGAGGTGAAAAATAAACTAGACAGCTAGCGGAACGGAGCAGAAGGAATAGCGACACTGAACACAAGCCCCCACCAGTGCCGCCCTTCGATATGAGACAACAGTACCCGGTACCAAACCACGGTCCTGGAACAAACCCAAAGGGAAGGACAAGACAACCCTATCAGAGACCGTAGTACACACACACGCAGTGATAGGAAAAACCGCAAGGACCACCAGAAAACTACACACTGCTGCCAAGATGAAGCACACAGGTGGGAGACCAACAATGAAGCCACCTGTGCCAACACAAGGAGCGAGAACATGAAACAAAAACCCCAAGACGTGAAGACTCGAGAGGAAGAACGAACCAGCCGTATACTGGGCTGGACCGATCCGCAAAAAGAGGTGGAGCCGTGGGAAGACTCTCATGATCGGACACCGAGCAAAGAAGCACCCCCAACCCAGGCCGGCAAAGAACCAGAAGGAACAGCCACCAGGGAACCAGGAAGAGGCCAACAAAAAAACAAGGACCATGAACCAAAACGCGAAGCAAAATAGAGTGACTCCGCAATCCACAGGAGCAGAGCAACCAGCTCCAGCAGGGAAGAATGATGCACACATCACCAAGATATATATGAGGAGAATTACGCAGGACACGCACCGCACTAAAACTAAAGGAACATCCCTGAAAGGAATACGAAAGTCGTAGCCAGGACAGGAAAAACGAACTCGTCCTGTCCCAACGAAAAGGAACCGTAGGGGCAGGAGAGGGTGATTGGAATCAACATCCACCGGGAGACAATGCAAGCACCTTGTATACCACATATAAAAGACCAAACCTGGAGTGTGCAGCCCCAGCATGGAGCCTGAAACCAGTCAAGCACAAGATGAAGCTTGAAAAAGTACAGAGGGACACCACTACGCTAGCGCCAGAGTGAAGAAACATGAATGTTGAGGACAAGCTGCAGGAAATTCAACTCACGAAATGAAGACAGAAGAGGAAGGGGAGACATGAACACTACCCACAAAATTCTCAGAGGAATTGACAGGGCAGAGAAAGAGAAACTGCTGAACACAGGTGGTACGCGAAGAAGGGGATACAGGTGGAAACAGTTACAGTTGGAAACAAACAGAGTACCCAAATGAACCACAGGGACGTTAGAAAAAACTCGTGCAGTGTTAGAGCAGTTAACAGACGGAATGCATTAGGCAGCAATGCGGTGGAGGCAGGCACCAGACACAGGTCCAAATGTAGAGATGATAGAGCCCAGTAGGCTCAGGAATCTGTACACCAGTTGAACTACAGTTGAGAGAGAGGACCAAAGAGCCAGAGTTCAACCCCCGCAAGCACACTCAGGGGAATACAACTAGGTGAGGACAAAAACTAGCAGGGACATACAAGGAAAATGATAGAACGTAGTTCCAGAATTAAACACCGGGGCAGCCCAAAATCAGGGAACTGAACATGTACAGAGGGCAACCCAGCACCAATATCAATAGAGCCAATGAGTACCTACCAAGACACACCACAATGCATAGTATAGAGGTGGGAAATACAGAAATCGGCACTGAAAAGACCCGAAAAATTATCCAAGCACCGGGAGCTAGGGACAAGAGAGTATGTGGAATATGATGAAGGAAGAAGATCTAAGTAGCAGCCGGTAACGTAAGCTAGATGACAAACCACATATACAGACTCCAATGTGCAGAAGGGTGCAGCCAGGCACCGAAAACAGGCAAGGTAGGAACGCCCAATTATCGAGAAAACATTCAGGCACCTAAAGACTAAACAAAAGGCACCAAATACCAGAGCTGTATTCCACAGTGTAACTAAGAACATGATACACTGATCAAGGAAGGCCACAGTAAGACACAAAAAATGGCCAAGCAAAACACACAACACCCCACCAAAAATTTAGAACCAGCGCCTGGCCGACAGAGTTGCCAGACTGTACAATCTCACCTGCAGAGCGGAGGCATGACCGTGCCACGACACCATCGAGCCGAGAACATACCAGGCCAGGAGCATCACTAGTGGAAGATGTCCAGAGTTGCATGACCAGCAGAAGACGAGGTGTACGACAGAAGTGGAGGTGGCGCCACTCTGAGCCACCCCACACACGTAAACAGAGAAAAGAATGAGGAGATGCCCCCACACAAAAACTCCAGAACACCCCCAGCATCTAGAGGGCTATGACTGGAGAGAGAAGATGAGCGAGAAAGGCATAGAAAACCCACGAGAAAGGACGCAGAACACCAACACAAGTGTACACAACCCAGGAACAATACGATCACCCAGGGCCTAGAGCCCGAGGTATGAACCGCACCACCCGTCTTCCAGATGGCGCATTTCGTACACCAGTCATACATATGTAGCACACCACACCATATGCAACACACCAGTCATATGTACACATATTGTACATACACAAGCAAGGTGTACATAACGAATATGAGGAACATCAAAACTGGAAAGAGAGACGATGTGAATACAAAATAAGGCGAAACAGAATCGAAAGAAAACAAGGAGGACGGAAAGGGGGGACCAATAAGTATGAGAAAGGACCGGAGGGAAACCTCACCGGAAGTCAACAGCTGTTCCAATAATACTGGAAGTAACAAGGAGGGTCGCAAACCAATGAGACCCCGTGACAAGCAAGCACAAATGCACAGAGTTACATATGGACCCAAAGACACTCCTGACCAAGGGGCATGCAGGGATCCCGATATAAAGGGAACAATATCGCGACATAAGCGCGAAAAAAGGTGAGGAAAAGGGGTGAAAAGCACCCCCAGGAATGACGGAACCGACGGACCTGAAGAGACACAGAACCAAATCCGGGGAGTGGTAGACACGAAAACAACAGGAACACAGAGGGGGAAGGAAAACCCCGCTCCTAGGGTATGTCCCCACACAAAAACTCCAGGGGCCAGATTCACAAAGCAGTTACGCAAGTACTTACGAACCTGTTTATCTTTTCTCAATCTTTGGTGGCTTTGTTTACAATTATTAAACAGTTAATGAGTTGCAAAGCACCAGGAAGCTGTTTATAACAATAACAACAGTTGATTGGGAGTTTACATGCTTGTAAACTGTTTATTAAATGTAACCAAAGCCGCCAAGGATTGAGGAAAGATGTAAACGTTCGTAAGTACTTGCATAAATCTAGCCCCAGAACACCCCACCTCCTAGGGTACAAAAACCCAAGCGGGTCAAAATGGGGCCGAGGCCCCCCAGGCAACCCCTCCCCAACCCCGGGAACCTCCACGACAGGACGCGGGCCCAGGCCGTCCCCCCCCAAAGCCAAGCCTCACGAGGAAAGCCGGAGCAGCTGTACAAAACACTAAATAGAGAGCCCACTGGTCAGACCCATATGGCATGGCTGGAGGAACAGGCTCAAATGCCTCCGCCGCCACCGAGGAAGAGGAAAAACCCAAGAGACCGCCCAAGTCTCAACTCAACCAGACCCTGCCCCAATCCCGAAACCCACTGACGGTTTGGAGCCGGAAGCAAGGGGAAAGGAAGCATGTGCAATAGAAGGGAAAGGACAAGGAGGAGCGGAAGGAACCAGAGCCGAAGTGACTCCCACCCCTAAGTCCAGACAACCTAAACCTAGTATGCAATACCACAGCTGCCTGCCCCCGCATATCATGAGTGGCATGGGTGAACGGGAGCACGTATAGACAAGACGTGTCGCACGACACCGGGTCAAAAGAATCATCAACCCAACAGGCAGCAAGGCGGAGGCACAACCAGTTTAGTATCACCCTGAGACAAAGGGACAGAGCAACCTTTAAACTCGCAAGATGCGAGGGTGGACTCAGGGGTCACATCCATCAGACCATGTAGTCCCCGTGGGGTTTCCCAGGGCCCTTAGCCATTTTAACACGCTAAGGGAAGTCCAGGCAGGGTACTGCAAACCAGCGCCCAAGTCTACCAACTGAACTTCTAAAAGCTGAACCCCCGGGATGTGTCCACTCACGGGGGTCCAAGCGGGGAGTACCACCAAATAGAAAATATATATATAAATACCCCTAGAACAGCAAAGGGGGACCACAAAGGCAGACACCCCCACCAGGCAAAAAATTAAATCAAAAGAAAAACCCCACAAGAGGACAGCATACCCAGGCGGAACAGAGCCAGCCGCTGTTATTGGTGAAAACTAGCTGTGCATTATCCCGCGCCCCTACCAGTGATGAAAACTACCTCTTACCCAGGGACAAACAAGGGCAACAAAACCCCAGCTGACTCCAAGGGCGGCCAAGTACCGAGCAGTAAAGGACACAGCGGAGGTAGATCTCAAGGTGACTTGTGTAAGGCGGCCCCAAGCCTCAAGGGCAGTACTTACAGGGCACCTAAGGAAGAGAGCCCTTAGGTGCATGCAGCCCGAGTAACGGAATATGTCACCCGGCTCACACACCACCTGTAGAGACAGCCCACACCACAAGGCACAGAACTGAAACAAAACCTAAGCCAGGGGTACCTGACCGGCCAGTAATTCGATCAGCCAAGAACTGTCGGTTGGATTGCCGGCGCGGAGGGTCTGAGGCACCCCCTTCCCCCTCCCCTGGAGGGGGGGGGAGGGTTGCACAGACAGCGGCGCGGCAACGTGATGACGTCATGCTAGTTTGATCATTTTGCTTGGGGAGTTCTGTCCACTTGTTCGGCTTTCGGTAGCAATATTTTCACCAGAATAGGGGTTTGTTTTGGGGCGCCTACCTTTCTGGGTGTCTGTCCCGGTCGATGGCAGACATAGAATGCGCCCAACCACAGAGGAGGTTTCTATAGGCCATTGCTCTTCGTGCCCCTCTTTTGAGGGGGCCAGGTTCTGGCTCATGATCCCCGGGTAGGTAAGAACTCCAAGCACTTTGACTGATGCCAGATAGTTATACATATCCATTCAACCTGGATAGCTCTGGGGAGCCGACGAGGCTCCCCGCAGAAAATTAAAGTAAATAAACCAATAAATGTAAAGAAATGTCAAGTTCTGCTGGACTATTCAGTAGCTTTCCAAGCAGTGCCACTGGGACTATCATGCAATATGTTTTTGCACCAGGCTACTGAGACATATCCAAGCATACCTAGAGCCAGGACAAAAACCTGACTCTCTTTATGAGACAAAGGGAGCATAGGGATCAGATATTAACATAAAACTGACAAAGAAAACAGCATTGAATGTAATGAAACGTCAAATTCTGGGTGAGCCCTGGTGGTTTCCTGGAGCTACCAACTCTACTCTAAGTACTGAGTACTAGGTACCATCAGTCGTAGAGTTCTCTGGCCTACTGGGGGCCACAGCCCCAGAACTTCATCCTCTCACAGAGGTGAAGACAGCTGTGGCATTTATATATTAAGTTAATCATTTATGCCACCACCAAGGAAAGCATCCAGAAAGGTAGGCGCCCCAGAACTGACCCCAACTGGTAGAAAATTGCAAGCCATCCAAACAAAGCCCAAGAACTCCCCCCAATAAAAATAAGGTAACAAGCAAATCGTCATTAAACTGACGTGCAGCTCGTTCACAACCCCCCCACCCCAGAGGGGGAGGGAGAGGCCCTGCCCTCCCGAGCCGGCCACCTGTTTACTAGTTTGGAGACGGAAAACAGAAGAAAAACCGTCGACTGGAGGGAGGGAGGTAGGGTGTCAGGGAGCCTCCGGGACTCACCCAGAAAATGGTGTTTCATTACATTCAACGCTGGTTTTCTGTGGGGAGCCCCGTCGGCTCCCTGGAGCTAGATACCCAAAGATAATTAAAAGAGGGACTTACCCAGGAGGCGGCTGCACCATGTACATCATGATGAAGACAGGACAACTAGCTGCAACCAATGGCCCAAGGCCACTCAAGATCGCTGAAGGCCTGGAATGTTCACAAGAGAACGGGTGGCCAGGACCCTGTTCGACCTCCGAAACCAATGTGCCCAAATGTCACACCAAGACATGTTACAAAAGACTGCAGCAAAAGGGTAGACCAATGATTGAAACCTCCAATCATCATGGGCATGGGGGTAGACTGCAGGCTGGCTAGACGTGATAACCCTGTGAACAACATGAGAGACCCGAGCCCTAGAACAGGGAATGAGGGGAATTGGAACAACCCAAAGCGCATTCCCGGACACAGAACCCGAGGTGTGCAGGTAATGGAAGAGAGCCGCAACCGGACACAAAATATGATGCACCCCCGGCCTGACCAACTAAGCATCAAGAATCCCATGGACCCCTCCAAAAGCACGCTGCCTCATTCTTCGCCAGAAAAGAAGGCGACGGCTGCAAACGAACAAAATGCCCCCCCCCCCAAGGGCCAAACGAGCAGAAACCTCTACACCGGAGCAGAGCAAGAAGCTCCCCAACCCGACCTCCAGAAGCCAAAGCAAACCAAAACAAAGCCTTCCTGAAGCAAAGCTGAACTGAAGGGGCCTCAACAAACCGAGAAAAGAGAGCAGCCGGTCCAAAGACCTGAATGGCTCGGGCAGCGAATGTGCAGGCTGAAGGTGAAAAATGCATGAGAGAGCTTGCAGAACAGAGTAGAAGTGACATCCACCCAGAACGCAAGCTAGAGCGGCTCCGCCAGCACCGCATAATAGGAAGCGACAGTATTTAGCATAAGATGCCGGCCCTGAAAAAGCCGGGAGAAAGGACAAAACAATACGATCAGAAATGGATGACACCCTACAAAGGGAAAAGAAATGGTAAAAAGAAAACCAAGATACTTCATACTGTCGCTGAGAGGAAGACCACACTTGGGACACCATCAAAGAAGCCACCTGATCGCCATACAAAAGGTGATACATTTGAGGTAAAAACACCAAAAGCAAAAAGCGGAAGAGTAGGGCAAACCAGCAAGCTACCTCACTGACCCGACCTGCTGAAAGAGGTAGAGCCGTGAAAAAACTCTTGGGTTCGGACACCGAGCAAGCAGTGCCTGAATCTAAGGTTGAGCTGGCAACCAAGGAACCAGGAGAATCACTCACCCTGGAAAGGATTCGAGCTGAGTCAGAACCTGAAGCAAAAGCTGGACCGGGGAAAAGAGGTAAAGGAACCCCCACCTCAACAAATTCAGCCAAAAAGTGTCTACTGCAAAAGATTCGCAGGCGGGAAAGGGCACCACATACACTGGGAGGCACCGAGACCATGCCGACGCAAAGAGGTCCACGTCCGGGTGCCCAAACGTCCGGCAAAGCCAACTGAAGGAGACACGGTGCAGGACTCCTTCAGTTGCCGGTGGTGCAGGAGGTAGAGCTGAGGTGAAGGCCACAAAAGGAAAAACAGGAAAGAAGAGGCTTGGTCGAAGAGCCACAGCATGATTCCTGCAAACACAACAAGAGAAGCACAGCGAGGGAAGCTCAGCCTTCCAAAACAACCAACACAACCTAGGCTAACCAAATCGAAAGCTAGGCACACCTTCTCCAGGAAATAAAAATAAAAACTTGAAACCGTCGAAAATACACCACAAACAACCAGAGGCCAGAGAGACATGGCTGCCGCGATTATACAAGCTGTGCAAAACATCATGCGCCCCAGCCAGCAACACCAACACTCCCTACCCAGGGCCAGACAAAGAGCCCAACGACCCCCGCTGAACCCCAAGGGCGAGGTTAATGAAAAGCAACACCAATCTCAATGGGAGTGCAATCCTGAACGTCCCAGGAAAGACAACCCTGAACATGCTAGGTCAGTACCTACCAGGTGCCTAGGGAAGGGAACCCTAGATGCATTCAGTTCGAGTACTTCTTGGAACACCTGGCCACTGCACAATATATACACAGCCGGCACAAATGCAAAGGGTAAAACCCAGCAAGAGAATGAGGCCAGAGGTAACATCAGCTCTGATGGCATCAGTTGACGTACTGCCGGCATCAGCGCTTGAGACCATATGGATGGGGCAAGTGCGCTGGTTGAGTGGACATTTGTTTGTTTGTTGTTTTCTCTTGGGGAGTTCTTAGCCTCTGTTTGGTCTTGGGTTGCAATGTTTTACCAGTTGGGGTTTGTAATGGTCTACCTACCTTTCTGGGTGATACCCCCAGTCAATGGCAGACATGACTATACTGTACTCTCAAACAGTGGAATGTTCATAAGCATTGCTCCCTTCGCCTCTCTAAAGGAACCAGGTTCTGGCTTGTGGTTCCCGGTAGGCATAAGGACTCCAGTAACTGATGCTCTAGACTAATAAGGCAGATATCAGTTTGATAGATGATATCAAACTGATATCAGCTATGAAACTTTTTTCTACGGGGAGCAATGGGGCTCCCCGCAGAAAAATATTAGAAAGTTCTCTTTCACAGTGTGGTAGACAAGTTAGAACAAGTTCAATGAGAAGGCAGTGGATGGCAAAACCATTAGTACTCTAGTTTCAAAGCATCATGACAGAGTACTGAAAGATGCAATGCCACAAGCATATTTCTCATCCTAACTAAGCTTCTGTAATTACAACAAACATCTGTATTTCTTATTCTCTACTGCAAGATCTGTTGATAAGTCTCATGTGAAACTCAGGGTAGTGGTGACTTAAGAAGAGTCAACTTGTAGAGGAGGAACCTGAACAGTGAAGAGCATGTATCTCTGGTAAGGAAGGAAATGTGTAAATTAACTACCAGGGAATGGAACCCTGAGCCACAGTTGGAGAAAAATACAAAGCTAGGACATACAAAATGTGGGTAGCATGTTACACAATTGTGCATGAGTCAGGGGATACATTAACAAAGAAATGATCTAGGGATAACCAACACCTGTTAGCCTAAGAGTGAAGCTGAGAATGAGCCCTGTCAGTGGTTCTGTGCCCCCAAAGATATGACAGAGCGAGCATGTGGAGGTGTGAGCTGTTTTTGTCAAACAGTTTCTTGCTTTGCAATGCTTATTGCAATGCTTATGCTTTCTTGAGTTTTTTGGGGTGAGTTTTCGGTTGCTCTCTTGGTCACAATATTCCCATCACCTCAAGTGTGCGCGCCAGATTATGGAGCTGGCTGCTGGTAGACAAGGGTGGGTCACAGAAGCCTGGTGCATCTTCATAAGGAATGACTGGACCAGCACTTAACTCAGGAAGCTACTTAGAGGGCCCACCCAGATATCACCCCTCGATTGTACAGCACCACAAGCCTCACCGCATGTCTCATAATTTGTGTATCTACAGGGACAAAAAAAATTCACAAGTTCTAATACCAATAAACATAATCATATAAATGACAAGTAAACAATGTAAAATAAACAATTTCCATACCAGCTTTTCTAAGGCCAAGAGTTTTCTGCTCCTGAAGTATTGTGTGCGTCTCGCTCCATCTTTCGTTCCATTGATCTGTTAGTTCTTTCTCCTTAGCTTGTTTCTGGCTGAGAGCTGCCATTATGCTCCCTGTTTCACTGTTTGCCTGGTCGCAAATGCAAGTTTAACAATTATTGCCATAATTAAACAAACATCTAAATCATTCAAATTCTATTGAAATTAAATAAATAACTCAAATTTTGTTATTATTTTCAGGCTCATCTTAACTCCAAAGGTAATATAATGCAACCACATCCTTGCTGAGAAATGTGTTTATTACTCACTTTATAACTAGTGATCTAAGAAGAATAACCTTCTAATATACATTAGCCTCCAAGTACATCTGCTGACAACTGCTTTGCTGCTCTTTGCCTTATATGATTTTAAAATTACATAGCCACAAATTAAAAATTATCATATACTGCATTATCATTTCATAAACATTCTGAAAAATATAACCATGTTCCAGTCAGTTACACATTTACAGTATACATTCCTTGAAATATTTGAAGTGTTCCTTCCTTTATGCCCTTTACATATCTTGGTAAAATTTTGAATAAATTTCTTTCTGAGAAAGAAATCCACTTCTTCGTGAAAATGAAGATCCCAAAGAAACAAAGTGTCTCCTATAATCATACCAACACAACAAATGCATCATTAGGGAACATATGACCCAACTGGCCATATATTATGTAATGATAGAAGGGCAGATAGGTTTACATTTAAGATAGATATTCATGCATAACAATGAGCATGCATACAGAAGATCAAGCCTGAGTAATGGCAGCCTTTACAGTATTTATCAAAATACAAAAAACCAGCGTCGAATGTAATGAAATGCCATTTTCTGGGCGAGACCCTGAGGCTCCCCGGAGCTATACCGGGCTGATGTGTGTATATATTAGACCGTGGCAACCATCAATCAAAGGAGTTCCAAGCCTACCGGAGACCAGAGCCAGAACCTGGCTCCCTCAAGAGAGGCACGAGGACCAATGGCCTAAAGACACCCCCGTGTAATTAGAAGCAGTCTTTGTCTGCCATCTACCAGGTCAGGCACCCAGAAAGGTAGAATTTTCAAAACAAACTACTTCAGGCCAAAAAATTGCAAACTGAAAGCCAAAAAATCAAACAGAATTCCACAATCAAAACCGGGAAACAAACATGAAGTCACCACAACCGCCACGCATCTGTCTGTGCAACCCCCCCTCCCCGGGAGGGGGACAGGGGCGGGGGTCCCAGACCTACACGCCGGCAACTCTTCCCAGTTCAGAGGCTGAGTATCAAAAACGTGAAAAACCGCCGACCGAAGGGAGAGAGGGATGCCGGGGAGCCTCCAGGTCTCACCCAGAAAATGGCGTTTCATTACATTCAACGTTGGTTTTCTGTGGAAAGCCCCTTCGGCTCTCTGGAGCTACCTAACCAAAGATAAGGAAAAAGGGACTCACCCAGGAGGCAGTCATCACTCGCTCCTCAACTCAAAGTCGAGACAACTGGTCTCGACTGATCAACCTCCAAAAGCCCCATGCCCGAAGATAGGCCAGGACATATTACCAAAAGAGCAGCCGAATGCCGAACTTACGAAAGGCATGGGCACCGGGATAGACGCAGGCTGGCAGGATCGAATAAGCCTGCGGACAACTTGGGAAAAGGGAAACAGGGTCAACCCAAAGCGTGTTCTCTGCCACAGAGGCCGTGGTGTGCAAATAACGGCGAAGAGCCACAGACAGAAAACATGATGCACTCCCGGCCGAACCAACCAAGCATCAACAACCCAAGGACCCCTTCGGAAAGCAGCAGACTCATTCTTCGCCAGAAAAGGAGAAAGCTGCAAACGAAACGAACACCAGGACCGAAAGAGCAGAAACCCTTGCGCCGGAGGAGAGCATGAAGCTCCCATACCTGACCCCCAGAGGCCAACACCACCAAGAAAAGAGCCTTAGAAAAACAATCCTGAACCGAGGGAGCCACCACAAACCAAGGAAAAGAGAGAAAAGAAAGCACCCGGTCCAATGACCAGGAGGGCTCAGGCAGCGCATGAGCAGATTGGAGGTGAAACAATGCCCGAGAAAGCTTGCGGAGCAAAGCAAAAGTGACATCCACCCCGAATGCAAGCTGCAGCGGCTCCGCCAGCGCCGTACGATACGACGCGACATTATTTGGCATTAGATGACGGTCCTGAAACAATCAAGAGAGAAAGGACAAAACAACCCAATCAGAAATCGAAGACAACCTACGAAGAGACAAAAATGCTGAAAGGACCGCCAGGAAATTTCATACTGCCGTCTAGACGAAACTTGCAGGTGGGACACCATCAACGAAGCCACCTGATCACCATACAAGTGGTGATACACCCTCATCAAAAAGGCCAGACACGAAGAGTGGAGGAGAAGATCGAACCAGCCACGTACCGGGACTGGACTGATCTGCTGAAAGAGGCGGAGCCGCGGGAAGACCCTCGGGTTCGGACAGCAAGCAAGAAGCTCCTGAAACCAAGGCTGGCCCAGCTACCAAGAAGCCAACAGGACTACTCTTCCCTGGAAAGTCTCCAACCAAGCCAGGATCCGGAGCAACAACTGGACCGGAGGGAAGAAGTACAGGTAACCCCACCTCGACCAGTCCAGCCAAAAGGCATCGACTCCGACGGCCTCGCAGTCTGGGAAGGACGCCACATAAACTGGAAGATGCCTCGACCACGCCGATGCGAAGAGGTCCACCTCTGGGCGCCCGTATGTCTGGCAGAGCCAACTGAACGAGTCGGCGTTGACCGTCCATTCCGTGGAAAGGGGAATGACCCAAGACAAGCCGTCTGCCAGGACATTTGACACCCCCTGAACATGAACCACCAGGAGAGCCAAACCCCGAGAACTCGGCAGACGAGTCACCCGAAGTGACCTGCCCCAAAGAACCAAAGACTGCATCGAATCCCCACGGTTCAAGCAATGAACCACCGGGGAGCAGTCCAAATGGAGCCGGATTATTGCTCCTCGAGTGACCCGAATCCTCTGAAGCGAATGCCACACCACCGCAAACTCCCGCGCCGTGCTGTGACCTCACCGGAAGGACGGACCCCACCGACTCTGGCCGGCCTGGTGAGCACTGGTCATAAAGCCCCAGCCGAGAGATGACACGTCCGTGAATACATCGAGCGAGGGCTCGGGTAGGTGCCCAAGGCACTGAACCCCGAAAAACCCGAAGAGGACACCACCCGAGAGACGAGGCATCTGTGAACACATCGAGTGAGGGCTCGGGGAGGTGCCACGGCACAGAACCACTAAAAACCCGCAGAAGAAGCCGGCGACGCAGCAACTGGCGCAAGGCCCCCGGGATCCGAACCCATCAATCGCGAGAGCGGTGGAAGTGACAACCCCGAAGAAACCTGAACATCCGCCGCAGCCAGATTTGACACGATGGGTAGACCAGCATGGCGAAGTTCAGGCTCCCGTACAGCCGCTCGAACAACAGACGTGTGACCCGGGTGCCCTCCAAAAACAGCCGGAGGCGGGACCGCAGCTGCAACAGCGTCGCAGGAGGGAGAGAGAAGGAAGCGGTCCGAGAGTCCCACACAAGACCCAGCCAAGTCCAAACCTGAGAGGGAACCAAATGGGCCTTCCTCCAGTTCACCAAGAACCTGAACCCGGTGAGCTGGGGAAGAACCATATCCCTGGCGAGCAGACAACATGGACTGGCTGGGGGCTGGGAGCCCACACCCGCTAGTCGTCGAGGTAAGCCAGAACCCGAACCCCTAACAGACGCAAACAGGTCACCACAACCCGGGTAAGGCATGTGAACACTCGAGGTGCCACATTCAAGCCGAAAAGACGGCAACGAAAGCGATAAGCTTGTTGCCCCACAACAAAACCGAGCCAGTCCCTGAACCCTGGATGAATCGGGAGTGCCAATATGCATCACGGAGGTCCAGAAACACCATCCAGGAACCCGGAGCCAAAAGCAGCCGAACCTGAGACAAAGTGGTCATCCGAAAGGAGGAGCAAAAGACCCAGGGAATCAGACTAGACAAGTCCAGTATGAATCGCAGATCAGCACAGTCTCGTTTCGGAACTGAAAAATGGCGGGAAACCCACCTGAGGGACGTTATCATTTCGACCACACCCAAGCGAACCCACTCCCGGATGACCTGACAGAGCACAGGAGAAGAGGCTTGAAGAGAAGAACACCACTCACAGGACTCCGGGTCATAGGTGTCACTGACCCCAACAGGCAGCAAGGCGGAGGCAGACGGTGAGTGTCACCCTGAGACAAGGGGACAGAGCAACCTTCCAACTCCCACAAGGCGAGGTGGAACTCAGAGGTCTCCTACATTGGACCACTGAGCCCCAATGGGGGTTTCCAGGGCCCTTAGACTGACTGCTAAGGGAAGCCCAGGTGAGGTACTGCTAACCGGTTATCCCAGAGCTAACATGCAAACAATCTAAAAGCTGAACCCCCTGCGACGTGTGCAAGCACAGGGACCTAGTTGAGGGCCACCAAAAACCTACCAGTGGTCCTACTAGTGGTCCTACTAGTAGGACCTATCTTGCCACACCAGGCAGAACCCCTGCCAGGCAAAACAAAACAAAAACAAAAGAAAAACCCCGCAAAAGCACATCTCCAAGTGAACAAAACCAGTCGCAATGCGTATATCAGACAGCTGCACAGTACCTCGCGCCCCAGCCAGTGACGAAACTACCTCTTGCCTAAGGGAAAACAGAAGAAAGAACCACCCCAGCTGAACCCCCAAGGACAGGCAATCACCGAGTAGTGACAGAACAACACGGAGGTAGGTGCTCCGGAACGGCTCATGGAAGATAACCCTGAAGCCGCAAAGGCAGTACTTACAAGGCACCTAGGGAAGGAAGCCCTAGGTGCATGCAGCCCCAGTACTCTTGTATTACTACTGGCTCACACACCACCAATACAGAGCAACAGCACCACATTGCAGCACTGCGCAGAGATAGGAGCTAGAGTGATCGACCGTTCACCATTACAACAGCCTTTGAACTGAGGAGAGTTGCCGGCGTGGAGGTCTGGGACCCCATCCCGTCCCACTCCTGGGGGGGGGGTTTGCGCAGACGGATGCACGACGGGTGAGGTGACGTCATGTTTGTTTCTCAGTTTTGTTTGGGGAGTTCTGTTTGCTTTTTCAGCTTTCGGTTTGCAATTTTTTGGACAGCAGTAGTTTGTTTTTAAATTCCTACCTTTCTAGCTGCCTGACCTGGTAGATGGCAGACAAAGACTGCTTCCAATTACACAGGGGGGGGGGTCTTTACGCCATTGCTCCTGGTGCCTCTCTTGAGAGGGCCAGGGGCCAGATTCACGAAGCAGTTACGCAAACACTTACGAACCTGTATATCTTTTCTCAATCTTTGGCGGCTTTGTTTACAATTATTAAACAGTTAATGAGCTTCGAAGCACCAGGAGGCTGTTTATAATAATAACAACAGTTGATTGGACATTTTTCATGCTTGTAAACTGTTTAATAAATATAACCAAAGCCATCAAAGATTGAGGAAAAATGTACACGTTCGTAAGTGCTTGCATAACTGCTTCGTGAATCTAGCCCCAGGTTCTGGCTCTGGTCCCCAGTAGGCCTAGAACTCCTTCGATTGACTGTTGCCACGGTCTAATATAGACACATCAGCCTGGTATAGCTCCGGGGAGCTGAAGGGGCTCTCCACAGAAACATGTATTTTGTACATGACAAAAACAGTTACAGTATGTACTATTTATGAGATGGCCCCTTCAGTAGTACCTTGTAGCTATAGCACTAGAAATTCCAACCTTCATGGAATCACACCAATCCTCTGAAACCCATTTGAGCCCCACCTGGAATTCAGGGATTGACTAAGTGGGAACATTCATACCACTTTGGTCTCTGCTGTTTGATCTGAACTTGGCTCACAAAATTTTCACCAGAATGTCTCATGTGGTGTTTTGTTATCTTCATCTGTTGGGGATCCACAATCTGGCCTACCTCACCATCTGGCTGGTTTAGGCCTCTCAGTTTTCACAGCTTGGATTCTCAAGTGAGATGTAGTCCTTTCAAAGTTGGACTGCTTAAGTTTTTTTGTCAACTAACAAGTTCCACAGGCTACCTTTTCAGGTACGGGCTTGATTGGGCCTGCTAGGACAGCTTCCCTTCTTCTTTGGTATATTCAGCCACATTACAACTAAGACATCATTAGAAGTTGATGCTGGTGTGGGCTCATTTTCCTGTCAGAACCTCAAGCACCTCTTGAGCTGTTAAAACTTTACTTGTATGGTTTATCCTATTAGCTAAACCACACAAGTAAATCCTATTAGCTATCCTACTAGCTCAGTCCGGAGGGAAGCCCTCAAAAAACCAGCATTGGAAGTAATGAAACAAATTTCTAGGTGAGCCCCGGTGGTTCAACTGTAAAACCCTGGACAAGATTCAGTTTAGGGCCTCCAAAACTTCTCGGTGAATTGAGTAGGGTTCCAGTAGAGTTGGTTGACTTTTGTATTCTCTATAAATTTGTACTTGTTACCCTGTGATTGATTCCCAGGAATCGACTGCCTGGCTAGAGTGAGACTTCAGCTAGCATCTGTTATAGATGGAGGTTTGGTAGCCAAGATAACATGTTACGTTTCACAAGTCATTAGCCTGTATCATAATTCCCAGCAAGCTGCATTGTGTCTGATCATTAG
>WNGS01164858.1:8115735-8131838 GCA_020271785.1 Procambarus virginalis | reverse complement strand
AAGCAGAAGCACCAAAAAGCCATGTGGAGGGGGCAGACCCCACCCACAGGAGCAAACGTTAAGACAAGAGCTCAGAAGGCTCAGGAAACTGTACAATCGTCAACTGACAAGAGAAGCGGGGCCCAAGAGCCAGATCCAAACCCCGTAAGCACTACTAGGCAAGCACCCCACCAAAAGTGAGAACCAGCACCAGGCCGACAGAAGCGCCAGACAAGACACCTCACCTGCAGAGCAGACACGACCAAGCCACAACACAGGCGAGCCAAGTAACATACCAGCAGCACGAAAGGCATGCCCGAAAGCCAAGCATACACGAGGCAGCAGGCATAGTAAGTACCCTTACCTGAATAATGCGAGGTCATAGGAGAATACGGCCAGAAGTGCGCGCCCTGCAGAAGACAAAGCAGTACAGAGGAGAAACGAGCAAGAAGCTCGCAGAAAAACACGAAAAACGACGCGAACACACGAGCATACCGCCGGTAAACACATACCGCGGCCCCAGCACACGAGGTACGAAACGCACCACCCGGCCACTGGGAGGCGGGGCTCATACACCAGGCGGACACACAAAACGTACACAACGTACGTACAAACTATCGTACAAACGAGCGTACAAACACCAGGAAGGTGTGCGGAACGAAGACAAAGAACGCCGAAACCGGAAGCAGAGATGACGCGAAGCCAAAACAAGGCGAAAACGAAGTGAAAGAAAACCGATGATGGAAGGGAACCAACAAGGCCGACAAAAGACCCGATGGAAACCACATCGAATATCAACAGACGTGCCAATAACATTGGAAGGTACGAAGAGACTCGTGAATCAACGAGAGCCATGACAAGCACCCCTGACAAGGAACATGCAGGGACAACGATACGAAGCGGTGTAGGCACTATGTACCAGGTCAATATAGAAATCCATCAATGTTTGTTTCACACCTTGTATGGATGTACCTTACCTGAACACTGTTTATCGATTTCATATTATGTTCGTTGTTGTTGTTGTTGTCGTTTTTGTGAACAGCATCGCGACACAAGAGCGAAAATGGTAAGGAAAAGGGGGTGAAACACACCCCTAGGAACGACGGGACCGACGAACCCGAAGGAACCCGGAACCGAACCCAGGGAGGGGTATACCCGAAAACAACAGGAACACAGAGGGAAGGAACAATCCCACTGAGGAACTGCCCGCCCCACACCAAAGGTACAAGGACCCAAGTGGGGCAAACGGGGCCGAGGCCCCCCAGGCAACCCCTCCCTAACCCCGGGAACCTCTATGGCATGACCCAGGGCCGAGCCGCACCCCCAAAGCCCCAGCTGAACAAGGAAAAGCCGGGGCAGCCGTGCAAACACTAAGGAAGGGAGCCCACTGGTCAGACCCATACGGCACGGCTGGAGGAACCGACTCGAATGCCTCCGCCGCCACCCCGGAAGGGGAAAACCCCCGAGACCGCCCGAGTCTCAACCCAACCAGACCCCGCCCCAACCCCGAAACCCGCCTATGGTTCGGAGCAGGAGGCAAGGGAGGAAGTGAGTAGAACAGAAGGGGAGGAACAGAAGCGGAAGGGGCCAGAGCCGAAGCGACCCCCACCCCAAAGTCCAGACCCCAACCACCAAAACGGGGCAGCCTCGGGGCATCCGGGGCCGCAAACCAAGAGCGTTGCAGCAACACACCCAGCAAGCAACGCCGCAGCCGCCTGCAAGACCAGTGGCCTGGGTGAAGGGGAGCGCGTACCGACAACAAGCATCGGACGACTCCGGGTCACAACAACAAGGACCCAACAGGCAGCATGGCGGAGGCACAACAGGTGAGTGTCACCCTGAGACAAGGGGACAGATCAACCGTCAAACTCGCAGGACGCGAGGGGGGACTCCGGGGACACACCTAGAGGACCACGGAGCCCCCGTGGGGTTTTCCAGGGCCCTTAAACGATAATACGCTAAGGGAAGCCCAGGCAGGGTACCGCGAACCGGCGCCCAAACTACCAACAAACTGCTAAAGCTGAACCCCCGGGACGTGTCCACTCACGGGGCCAAGCGGGGAGTATCGCCAAAAGAAGAATTCGAAAGAAAGTCACCTAAAACAGGAAAAGGGGGACCACAGTAAAGGCAGACCCCCCACCAGGCAGAAACAAAAACAAAAGAAAACCCCGCAAGAGGACAACGCACCCAGGCGGAACAGAGCCGGCCGCTGTAATGGTGAAAACTAGCTGTGCAGTACCCTGCGCCCCTACCAGTGACGAAAACTACCACCTACCCAGAGACAAACCAGGGCAACAAAACCCAAGCCGACTCCAAGGGCGCCCAGTACCGAGCAGTAAAGGACACAGCGGAGGCAGAACCCAAGGTGACTTGTGGAAGATGGCCCCAAGCCCCAAGGGCAGTACTTACAGGGCACCTAGGGAAGACAGCCCTAGGCACATGCAGCCCGAGTACCGTGGAATCTTACTCCTGGCTCACACCCCACCGGTAGAGACAGTCCACACCACAAGACACAGAACTGAAACAAAACCGGAGCCAGAGGCACTCGACCAGCCAGCAATCCCATCAGCCAAGAACTGCCGGTTGGATCGCCGGCGTGGAGGGTCTGGGGCTCCCCCTTCCCCCTCTTGGGGAGGGGGGGGTTGCGCAGACGGTTGCGCGGCGACGTGATGACGTCATGCTAGTTTAATAATTTTGTTTGGGGAGTTTTGTCCACTTGTTCGGCTTTCGGTAGGCACCTACCATTCTGGGTGCCTTTCCCGGTCGATGGCAGACATAGAATTCTCTCAATTACAAAAGGGGTTTCTATAGGCCATTGCTCCTCGTGCCTCTCTGAGGGGGCCAGGTTCTGGCTCGTGGTCCCCGGTAGGCAAGAACTCCTAGCACTTTGACTGATGCCAGAAAGTTATACATATCCATTCAGCCTGGATAGCTCCGGGGAGCCGACAGGGTTTCCCCCAGAAAATGGCGTTTCATTACATTCAACGCTGATTTTCTGGGGGGAGCCCCATCGGCTCCCCGGAGCTAACTACCCACAGAGGAAAACATAGGGCCTTACCCAGGAGGCTGTCGCTGCTCACTCCTCAACTCAAAGTCAAGACAACTGGCTGCAACCACCGACCCAAAGCGATACAGGCCCGACTAGGCCCAGGGACGTTCATAAGGTAATGAGCAGCCAGGACCCTGTTCGACCGCCAAAAACCCTGCGCCTGAATGTCAGCCCACGACGTGTTGCCAAAGACGGCAGCAAGAGCAGCGAACTTACGAACGTCATGGCCACAGGGGATAGACCACAGGATGGCTAGCCTTAATAACTCTGTGGATGACCTGGGAGACCCGCACCCGCGACCAGGGAAGAAGGGAAATCGGATCAACCCAAAGCGCGTCCCAAGACACAGAAGCCGTGGCACGCAAATAACGGCGAAGAGCTGCAACTGGACACAAAACATGATGCACCCCCGGCTTAACCAATCAAGCATCCACAACCCAGGGACCCCTCCGGAAAGCAGCAGTCTCATTCTTCGCCAGAAAAGAAGGAGATGGCTGTAAGCGAACAAAACCATCACAAAGATCGAAAGACCAGAAACTCCTGTACCGAAGGAGAGTATGAAGCTCACCAACCCGATCCCCAGAGGCCAATGCCAACAGAAAAAGAGCCTTCGAAAAGCAATCCTGAACCGAAGGGGCCACAACAAACCGAGGAGAAGAAAGATAAGAGAGCACTCTATCCAATGACGAGGACGGCTCAGGCGGCGCATGAGCAGGCCAGAGGTGAAACACCACCTGAGACAGCTTGCGAAATGATGCAGAAGTAACATCAATACTGAAAGCAAGCTGAAGCAGCTCCACCAGCGCAGCACAATATGAGGTGACAATATGAGGTGACATTCCCGGAAGGGGAAGGAGCCACCCAACGCCACCGCAGGCCGAAGGAAACGACCCGAAACACCAACAAATCGTTGGACCAGGCGTGAGCGAACAGTGCAAGCCTCTCCCATCAATGGTGAGAACTGCAAAAGGGCCAGCGGCCCTTACGAGACCCAGAACCCCACACAGGGCGAACACCGTGCCAACCAGCCGAAGGTGGATCGGAAGACAGAGCCAAGCCCGAACCTGGCACCAGTGGCCTATCATGTCGAGAGGAACCCTGAGCCCTGGCACGACCCCTCGGTCATGCCAGCCCCCCCCACCCCGGACCTCCGGAGAACCAACAAATCCAACATCAGACGACAACTTGCCGAGGCCGCCTGTATATACTGCGCCACAGCCGCAGGAGCAAAAATCAGCGGACAAAAGGGAGAAGACATCCTAAGATCCAGGGCCGAGGCCAATTCCAAAGAAGAGGCCAGCACCACCTGTCAACACGTGAGCCAGGAAGCGTAAAACTGGGCAACTGCATCCCGCAAGATTGGCGCAAACAGCTTCAACAAGGCAGCCGAGCCCAAGGCACCGGACCCCGGAACAGCCCCGAGTGCCTCTATGTCCTCCCCAAGCCAGTCCAAAGACAGCTCCAGGGGGGAAAAGAAGCGCAAGGCCATAGTCAAGAGGCCCCTGGCACGCAAATCCTCAGCCACCTGCGCAGCCGAAAGGGAGGGAACATGCACATGGAGCTGCAGAACACTAACACCTCGGGAAAGGACCGGAGTAAACAAGCACTCATTGAGGTGCTCAAGGTCACCACCCAGGAAAACCTGAACCGCAGGAGAAACCCCACACCACTCAAGCATGCAGGAACGACAGAAAGAATGCCAGGCTTCCAAGGCAAAGATAGGACAGTCCGCCAGCCAGGACGACTCCGAAATCTCATAATATACCCAGAAAGAGAACGAAGTCCAAAACCTGAAAGACGACAGATTCATCACTGAGGCGTAATCCTGGTTATGCAGGAGTTAACCCTTAAACTGCGCATGGCGTATATATACGCCCTGAGTAACATGTCCCACCGTGCGCATGGCGTATATATATGCCCCGAGTAACATGTCCCACCGTGCACATGGCGTATATATACGCCCAAGGGTACCAGGCCAGATTCAAATGGCCCGCGGCTACACGGGGTTCACATTAGCTTCCTCAGGGCTCTTGTAAACAGATGCCATTTTTTTTTTAAATCATGGGCAATATTCTCAGGTGTGAGAGGCACAGTACTGTTGGAGCAACCAAGGCTGGCGCACGCAGCATGAGCGAACAGCATTGCTGTTCAGCTTGTGACCACAGCATTGCCGAAAAATGTCAAAATAAATATATAATTGCTATTATTTAGCGATGACAATATTACAGATGACCCCCTGACTGATATAAATAACCAGGGTTGTGGTAATAGCAGGATTGTTGTAATAATTAGCGCTGTGGGACAAGTGATGCTGAGAGACGGAGGGAGATAGCATCGTTTACTGACTGTGTGGCCACCTGTTATTGTCTGCATTCACCATACCAGCTCAGTGGTTCTCTATGGTGAACACAAATGTAGATACTTATATATAATGTGTGTATTCGTGTAATAACAGCAAAAGGATTATGCTGGGAGGAGCCATTTGGGTGACGGAGGTGACGTCGTCTGCATGATTTGTCTGGCTGTGCAGAGGGTGGCCACTATGCTCTTTGGGCATTCTACAAGCTTAGGTGTACAGTTATGGTGCATACAACATGTAGATACTCTTATATAATATGTGTATATAGTGTAATAACACTGCAAACAGTATTGTTGGGGGAGAAAGTTTAGTGCGGTGACCTTGAATGAGTGAGGGAGCCGCCAGCCGCGTATAGCGACGACTCTTAGTGCCTGAACTAACTATATCAGCTTAGCTGTACAGTTGTGGTGAACAAGACATATACATAATTATATATAATGTCTGTATATAATGTCTGTATATAGTGTCATAACACCACAAACGGTATTGTTGGGGTAGAAAGTTTAGTGCGTGTGGCCTTGAATGAGTGAGGCAGCCGCTAGCTGACTGTGTGTATAGCGACGGCTCTTAGTGCCTAAACTAACTATATCTGCTTAGTTGTACATGTGTGGTGAACAAAACATGTAGTTTCTTCTATATAACGTCTGTATATTATGAATAAAATATAAAACAGGATGGTGGGAGGAAAAAGTGGGCGAGTGAGGCGTTGTTGAGGGAGTGGCAATGAGTGGTTGCTGGCGTGTGGTGGTAACTCCTCGTTGCTTTTCGACACTCAATACCAACTTAGTGGTTCGTTATGGTGAACAAAACATGCAGATACTTATATATAACCTGTGTATAGAGTGTAATAGCAGCAAAACTATTTGTTTATTGTTTTATAAACATAATAATTGAATCACTAATATGCACACTATACTTTTGAGTATAGCGATTATTCACCACTTTTATTATATAAATATATTACAATACACACTATTGAATAATATTACTGCAAAAAAACTAAGAAAAAATCAATCAAAGACATAGAAATAATTAAGTGATACTATCTTTGTGGCAACTCCCATCTGTCAGCGCAGGTGACGCTGACCGGCTATGACGACCGCTCTGTCAACGCCCACTTTTTGCCAGATTTCCTCGGTCAATTGCGCCCAAAATATGTCACCTACGATTTTTTTTTTTCCCGTGCTCAGAGAACACAAATTAACATTTTAAGAAAGCAAAATAATTTTTTAGAATTTTTTTTTTCTTGCGCACAGGGGTGTAAATGTCCTCAAGACCCCTGAGCAGTGGAAGGGTTAAGCCGCAAGGGCCGCCCGCAATGCAGACAGTTGGATGTGGGAAGCGGAAAACCTCTGGAAAGACGGAACCGACGCTCCCGAGGGGACATGGAACCGAACCCAGGGAGGGGCAGACACCAAATCCAAGTCGTACGCGGAGGGGGGAAAAGAGTACCCGACTCCTTATAACAATAAGCCCCATTCTGAGGGTAGAAAAACCCAGGTGGGGCCCAAGGTCCCCAAGTCAGCCCCAGGATTCCCCTCCTCGGGACCCAGGGCCGAGTCATTCCCCAGAGCACCGGCCCCTAAAGAAAAGGCCGACGCAGCCAAGTAAGCCGAACAGAAGGGGGCCCCACTGGTCAGACCCAGAGGCTTCGGCAGGGAGATCGGACTCGAATGCCTCCGTCACCACACCGGAAGGGGCATCCCCCAAGACCGCCTGAGACTCAAGACCAACTAAACCCTGCCCCGACTCCGAAACCCTCAGACGCTTCGGAGCCAGAAGCAGGGGGGGGGGGGAAAGGGAACCAGAATGAACCACAGAAGGAAAAGGACGAGGGGCGTGGACTGATCCAACCCCCACCCCCAAGTCCAAGTCCTTAATGGCAAAATGGGGCAGCCTCGGGGCATCCGGGTGAGCAACCAACCTAGCACGTTGCAACAACCTAAAATGTACATGCAACGCCTGTGCCGCCTGTACCCGCAAAAGATCATCATTGGACTGGGTAAATTGAGTCACTAGCAAGCAGCAGTACTCACAGTGTTATAGAGCCCATTAGGCTCAGGAAACTGTACACCTGTTGATTGACGGTTGAGAGGTGGGACCAAAGAGCCAGAGTTCAACCCCCGCAAGCACAACTAGGTGAGTACAGGACTCAGGGTCAAAAGTATCCAACAGGCAGCGTGACAGAGGCAAAACCTGTGAGGGTCACCCTGAGTCAAGGGGACCGAGCAACCCTCAAACTCTCAAGAAGCGAGGAGGGGGGGCTCCAGGGACACATCCATCAGACCCACGCGCACCCTTGGGGATTCCCAAGGTCCAGAGCGCTTATTATAAGAGGATTATATATTACTCGCGCCCAAGTAAGCCCAGGCAGGGTACTGCTAACCGGCGCCCAAAACTACCTAATAACAATCTAAAAGCTGAACCCCAGGGACGTGTACACTCACCAGGACCTAGCAGGGGGGCAACAACGAATAACTATGCATAGGTCAAGCCCAATAAGGGCAAAGCAAGGCAGATCCCCCACAAGGCACAAAAACAAAACCCCGCAAGAGGACAACGCACCCCAAGGAACAGAACCGGCCGCTGTGAATGGTGACAACAAGCTGCGCAGCACTCTGCACCCCACCAGAGCAAACTGCCTCTTGCCCTAAGATAAACAAGGAAGACAAAACCCCCAAGCACACAAAGGGCAGCCAAAAAATCGAGCACTCAGACGGCCTAGCAGAGGCAGACCCCGAGGAACTTGTGGAAGGTGGTCCCAAGCTCCAAGGGCAGTACTTACAGGGCACCTAGGTACGGTAACCCTAGGCGCATACAGCCCGAGTACCGTAGAATAACTCCTTACTCTCGCACCCCTGGAAGACAGCCACCACACACTAAGTACAGTGCTGAAAAACGCTGGAGCCAAGCACACGACCACTGCCTCTAGCATAAGCCTGAGAACTAAGGGTGGATAGCCGGCATGTGGGGTCTGGGTCTCCCCCTTCCCCCTCACGGGAGGGGGAAGCTGCGCAGAGATGTGTAACGTCATGACCGTTTGCTCGTTTCGTTTAGGGGAGTTCTATCCATTTGTTCGGCTTTTGGTAGCAATTTTTTCACCAGAATAGGGGATAGGGATGCTTACCTTTCTGGGTGCCTGACCCGATCGATAGCAGACATAGAATGCTTCCAACCACACGGGGTTTCTATAGGCCATTGCTCCCCTTGTCTCTTCTGAGGGGGCCAGGTTCTGCCTCGTGGTCCCCGGTAGGCAAATTGAACGCCATACACATGACTGATGCCAACGTTGACATTAGCATATAAGCCTAGTAAGCTCTGGGGCTCTCCCCAGAATAGTTATTTTTTTTTTTTAAGAGTGGTAGAGGGTTGGACACCAAGGTGCGTGAGAAGGTTGTGGAGGCCAAAACCGTCAGTAGTTTCAAAGTGTTACATGACGAAGAGTACTGGGAAGACGGGATACCACGAGCATAGCTCTCATCCTGTAACTACTTACCTGTAGTTAAATAATTAATTAGGCAATTACACACAAAATGTATACACAGTACTTTACATTCAATATTGTGTCATAGTTGTTGACTACATATAGCGCAACAGTTAAAATTATGAGTGTTTTAGGCCAGGGAATGCAGAGATAGACACAATGCTTAAGCCTGCAAGTCATTGTTGAAGCAAGCCAGCGAGGCCAACCACTAGTTAGTGATGACTTTTACTGGCTATCATGACAACTCTTGGTGGCATTGCAACGAGCCTTGATGGTCATGATGACCCATGATAAAGATCATCACAACCTTTGATAAAGATCATCATGACCTTTGATAAAGATCATTACAACCTTTGATAAAGATCATTACGACCTATGATAAGATCATCACGACCTATGATAAGGATCATCATGACCTTTGATAAAGATCATCACAACCTATGATAAGATCATCACGACCTTAGATAACAATCATGACAACTGGCAGTCATGACAACACTTGCTGGCAGTCATGACAACCCTTGCTGGCAGTCATGACAACCCTTGCTGGCAGTCATGACAACCCTTGCTGGCAGTCATGACACCCTTGCTGGCAGTCATGACACACTTGCTGGCAGTCATGACAACACTTGCTGGCAGTCATGACAACCCCTGCTGGCAGTCATAACACTTGCTGGCAGTCATGACAACCCTTGCTGGCAGTCATGACAACCCTTGCTGGCAGTCATGACAACACTTGCTGGCAGTCATGACAACCCTTGCTGGCAGTCATAACACTTGCTGGCAGTCATAACACTTGCTGGCAGTCATAACACTTGCTGGCAGTCATGACAACACTTGCTGGCAGTCATAACACTTGCTGGCAGTCATAACACTTGCTGCAGTCATAACACTTGCTGGCAGTCATGACAACACTTGCTGGCAGTCATGACAACACTTGCTGGCAGTCATAACACTTGCTGGCAGTCATAACACTTGCTGGCAGTCATGACAACCCTTGCTGGCAGTCATGACAACACTTGCTGGCAGTCATAACACTTGCTGGCAGTCATGACAACCCCTGCTGGCAGTCATAACACTTGCTGGCAGTCATGACAACACTTGCTGACAGTCATGACAACCCTGCTGGCAGTCATAACACTTGCTGGCAGTCATGACAACACTTGCTGGCAGTCATGACAACACTTGCTGGCAGTCATGACAACACTTGCTGGCAGTCATGACAACCCCTGCTGGCAGTCATAACACTTGCTGGCAGTCATGACAACACTTGCTGGCAGTCATAACACTTGCTGGCAGTCATGACAACACTTGCTGGCAGTCATAACACTTGCTGGCAGTCATGACAACCCTTGCTGGCAGTCATGACAACACTTGCTGGCAGTCATGACAACACTTGCTGACAGTCATGACAACCCTTGCTGGCAGTCATGACAACACTTGCTGGCAGTCATAACACTTGCTGGCAGTCATGACAACCCTTGCTGGCAGTCATAACACTTGCTGGCAGTCATGACAACCCTTGCTGACAGTCATGACAACCCTTGCTGGCAGTCATGACAACACTTGCTGGCAGTCATAACACTTGCTGGCAGTCATGACAACCCTTGCTGGCAGTCATAACACTTGCTGGCAGTCATGACAACCCTTGCTGGCAGTCATAACACTTGCTGGCAGTCATGACAACCCTTGCTGGCAGTCATGACAACCCTTGCTGGCAGTCATAACACTTGCTGGCAGTCATGACAACCCTTGCTGGCAGTCATGACAACCCTTGCTGGCAGTCATAACACTTGCTGGCAGTCATAACACTTGCTGGCAGTCATGACAGCCCTTGCTGGCAGTCATAACACTTGCTGGCAGTCATGACAACACTTGCTGGCAGTCATGACAACACTTGCTGGCAGTCATGACAACACTTGCTGGCAGTCATGACAACACTTGCTGGCAGTCATGACAACCCCTGCTGGCAGTCATAACACTTGCTGGCAGTCATGACAACACTTGCTGGCAGTCATAACACTTGCTGGCAGTCATGACAACACTTGCTGGCAGTCATAACACTTGCTGGCAGTCATGACAACCCTTGCTGGCAGTCATGACAACACTTGCTGGCAGTCATGACAACACTTGCTGACAGTCATGACAACCCTTGCTGGCAGTCATGACAACACTTGCTGGCAGTCATAACACTTGCTGGCAGTCATGACAACCCTTGCTGGCAGTCATAACACTTGCTGGCAGTCATGACAACCCTTGCTGGCAGTCATAACACTTGCTGGCAGTCATGACAACCCTTGCTGGCAGTCATGACAACCCTTGCTGGCAGTCATGACAACCCTTGCTGGCAGTCATAACACTTGCTGGCAGTCATGACAACCCTTGCTGGCAGTCATAACACTTGCTGGCAGTCATGACAGCCCTTGCTGGCAGTCATAACACTTGCTGGCAGTCATGACAACCCTTGCTGGCAGTCATAACACTTGCTGGCAGTCATGACAACCCTTGCTGGCAGTCATGACAACACTTGCTGGCAGTCATGACAACCCTTGCTGGCAGTCATAACACTTGCTGGCAGTCATGACAACCCTTGCTGGCAGTCATGACAACCCTTGCTGGCAGTCATAACACTTGCTGGCAGTCATGACAACACTTGCTGACAGTCATGACAACCCTTGCTGACAGTCATGACAACCCTTGCTGACAGTCATGACAACACTTGCTGGCAGTCATGACAACCCTTGCTGACAGTCATGACAACCCTTGCTGACAGTCATGACAACACTTGCTGGCAGTCATAACACTTGCTGGCAGTCATGACAACACTTGCTGACAGTCATGACAACCCTTGCTGGCAGTCATGACAACCCTTGCTGACAGTCATGACAACCCTTGCTGGCAGTCATGACAACCCTTGCTGGCAGTCATGACAACCCTTGCTGGCAGTCATAACACTTGCTGGCAGTCATGACAACACTTGCTGACAGTCATGACAACCCTTGCTGGCAGTCATGACAACCCCTGCTGGTCATTTATGGATGACAGGGCTGCTTAAAAATTTTTGTGGTGCTGGTGCCTGTGTGTCATCCTGCCTGACTGTGCATGATCACGTCCATGTCCAAGGACATGGTGGATCTTACCTTAGGGACAAGTTGAATATAATAGATGATTTTGTCTCAGGCTGTACAACTTACCGAGACATATAAGTCTTCAATATGATCAAATTCTTGGTTAATCATGAAATCTTTTGAGGCAGGTCCCTCCATGATAGGAACTTTAATATTGATGATGTAGTGGTCATGGTAAAGGCTGTAGAGAACAACCAAAGGCATAGGGGAGCAATCATATGTTGAACCACCAAACTTGTGCTTTTTTCGTAAATGACATGATATTTGTCGATCTTGCATTCTTGCCGCCATCAGCTTGGGGTGGGGGTCATCACCATCAGTATAGCCTAAACGAGTGATCAAACTCAACTTTGTGCCAGCAGCTGGTTGCCTCTCTGCAATGAAAAACTGCATTAAATGTTTATTCACCTGTAATCAAAATGAAAAAGAAAACAAATTAAAAATAAACTAATGAACAAGATTAACACTTTGGTGTCGTGATGACATTCGCACAGTCATCAAAACAATACACGCAGTTTGGGGCATGACGTTAACGTTATTGCCGTCATCCATTAATTTTTGCTTATTCTTATTAGTAAGTAAAAACATTGTGAGTGAAAGAGTTTAACATTGGGTTGTGTGCTCTTGGGCAACGCCCGACCTACCTTGCTGTGCGATGCGGGTGGCCCGCTGGGCCAGGCAAAGTACTCACCCACCTATTGTACTAACCTAGATGTGTTGCGGGGTTGAACTCTGGCTTTTGGTCCCGCCTCTCACTGTCATCAACTGTGTACAGATTCCTGAGCCTATTGGGCCTATCATATCTACATTTGAAACTGTGTATGGAGTCAGCCTCCACCACATCACTACTTAATGCATTCCATTGTTAACTACCCGGACACTGATAAAATTCTTTCTAACGTCTTTGTGGCTCATCTGGTACTAAGTTTCCACCTGTATTACCTAAGTGTAATTACCTAAGTGTAGTTACAGGATGAGAGCTACGCTCGTGGTGTCCCGTCTTCCCAGCACTCTTTGTCATATAACGCTTTGAAACTACTGACGGTCTTGCCTCCACCACCTTCTCACTTAACTGTTCCAACCGTCTACCACTCTGTTTACAAAAGTGAATTTTCGTATATTTCTCCGGCAGCTTTGTTCGTTAGTTTAAATCTATGACCTCTTGTTCTTGAAGTTCCGGGTCTCAGGAATTCTTCCCTATCAATTTTATCGATTCCTGTTACTATTTTGATTGTAGTGATCATATCACCTCTTTTTCTTCTATCTTTTAGTTTTTGCATGTTTAATGCCTTTAATCTCTCCTCGTAGCTCTTGTCCTTCATTTCTGGGAGCCACTTAGTGGCATGTCGTTGCACCTTTTCCAGTTTGTTGATGTGCTTCTTAAGATATGGGCACCATACAACCGCTGCATATTCCAGCTTTGGTCTAATAAAAGTCGTGAACAATTTCTTTAGTATTTCTCCATCCATGTATTTAAAAGCAATTCTGAGGTTAGAAAGTGTAGCATAGGCTCCTCGCACAATGTTCTTGATGTGGTCCTCAGGTGACAGTTTTCTATCTAAAACCACCCTAGATCCTTTTCTTTATCAGAATTCTTTAAAGATTTCTCACATAATTTATAGGTTGTGTGGGTCTATGTTCTCCAATTCCACATTCCATAACATGGCATTTATTCACATTAAATTCCATTTGCCAAGTGTTGCTCCAAATACTTATTTTGTCCAGGTCTTCTTGAAGGGCATGACAATCATCTAGGTTTCTTATCTTCCCTATTATCTTAGCATCATCAGCAACATGTTCATGTAATTCTGTATTCCCACTGGTAGATCATTTATGTAGACAATGAACATTACGGTGCAAGAACTGAACCCTGAGGTACTCCACTCGTGACATTCCTCCAATCCGATACCTTGCCTCTGATTATGGCCCTCATTTTTCTGTCAGTTAGGAAATTTTTCATCCATGTTAGTAGCTTACCTGTCACTCCTCCAATATGTTCCAGTTTCCAGAAACCTCTTATGGGGAACTCTGTCGAAAGCCTTTTTTAGGTCCAGATAGATGCAGTCAACCCAACCATCTCTTTCTTGTAAAATCTCTGTGGCTCGATCATAAAACTGAGCAAGTTCGTTACACAGGATCTTCCAGATCGAAAACCATACTGTCTGTCTATATATATCGTTTTCTCGAGGTGTTCTACCCATTTAGTTTTAATTATTTTTTTCCAATATTTTGACTATTACACTTGTCAATGATACAGGTCTATAATTAAGGGGGTCTTCCCTGTTTCCACTTTTGTAGATTGGAACTATGTTAGCCTTTTTCCACACATCAGCTACAGCTCCTGTAAACAGGGATGCCTGAAAAATCAGTTGAAGTGGAACTGAGCTCAGGTGCACATTCTCTCAGAACCCATGGTGAAACTCCATCTGGACCAACTGCTTTGTTCTTACCTAGCTCCTTTAGCATTTTTTCCACTTCGTCTCTAGACACCTCTATGTGCTCTATGTTGTTCTCTGGAATTCTTATTGTGTCTGGTTCCCTAAAGATTTCATTTTGTACAAACACACTTTGGAACTTTTCGTTTAGTGTTTCACACATTTCCTTTTCATCTTCCGTGAATCTATTTCCCATTTTCAACCTCTGAATATTATCCTTTACCTGCAATTTGTTGTTTATGAATTTATAGAATAGACCTGGTTCTGTTTTACATTTGTCTGCAATCCCTTTTTCAAAATTTCTTTCTGCCTCTCTCCTCACTGCCGTGTAGTTGTTTCTGCATCTTTGTATCGCTGGTATGTTTGGGGGTTCGGCCTCTTCCTGTATTGATTCCATTTTTGTGTCTTTTGGTCTCTAGCCCTCTCGCAATTTCTATTGAACCAATCCTGTTTCTAGTTCTGCATCTCTGTTTTGGTATAAATTTTTTTGTGCCTTTATCATATATTTCACAAAACTTGACATACATCTCATTCACTTCCTTGCCTAGCATCAAGTCTGTCCAATTATACTCACTAAAAAATTTCTAAGGTCACCATAATGTCCTCTCCTGAAGTCTGGTTTTTCAACTGCTTCACCTCCTTATTTTCTTCCAGATTATAACGCATTGCATACTTTATTCCCAAAAAGACATGGTCACTTTTACCCAAGGGAGGAAGGTACTGAATGTCAAATATCTCTTCCTCCTTCCTGGTAAATATCAAATCTAGCATGGAGGGAACGTCCCCTTCCCTCATCCTCGTAGCTTGTTTAACATGTTGATACAAGAATGTTTCCAGGATGAGGTCTACAAATCTACAGGTCCAAAAATCTTCTGTTTTAGCTTCATATGCTTCCCAGTCTATGGATTTCAAGTTGAAGTCACCGACTATCAACAGTCGTGATCTATCGTTATCCGCTCTCGCTATAATCTCTCTCATTATTGTTATAAGACCTTCTCGTTTACTATCTAGCTCCTCCTTTGACCATGTGCTGCTTGGCGGTGGACTATATGCATTTTTATCATTAGTTTATCATCCTCATGGCAGATCTCTAGTGCTATTATGTCAACTCTTGTGGATTGGCAGTCATTATTTCCTTCACCTTTAGTGTTCTTTCACCAGCACAGCAACGCCACCGCCTTTCCTAATTTTTCTGTCCCGTCTCCAAATTGAGTAGCCCCTTGGGAATATGACCTCATTTAAAATAACATCTTCAAGTTTTGTCTCCGTGAGTGCAACAATGTCTGGTGTCTGCAGCTGTATTACATCACTTAACTCCAGTATCTTCGATCTCACTCCATCTATGTTGGTGTGTGCAATCTTCAGGAACTTGTTCCCCCTCTCCTTATTCTTCACTCCTCCTCTCTCTAATGATTTTGTTGGTTTGCCTTTGTACCACTTTACTGTTTGCCTACCCCTAACACTTTGTAGAAAAAAGAATTGATTTCTTCTTCATTCCTGTTCTCATTTAAACGTTTTGCCTCGGCGAGGTTCAGTTTCAGCTTCTCTCTGTCTTCTTTTGAAAGATCTCGTCTTAATGACCACCCCTTTCCCATCCTCATCACTTTGCACTTTTCTAGCATTCCTTAGTACTTCTTCCATCTGTTTGCACCGTTAGGGTGATCCTCAA
>WNGS01164858.1:8065342-8088281 GCA_020271785.1 Procambarus virginalis | reverse complement strand
ATATAGATATATATATATATATATATATATATATCACTAAGAACTCTATGACATGACCAGGATTCGAACCCATGCCGTCCAGGATCACCCCTAAACGTACACAGTACCGTACCACCACACCATGATCGTCTATAAGGATGGTCAGCTGGCGCTTTATTAACTAAGCTTATTAATTTAGTTAGCTAAGCTACAGCTAACTAAATTAATCAGGGAGCTTAGTAATAAGCGCCAAGACTGATCATCCTTATAACGATCATTGGTGCGGTGGTCCACGGTACTGTGTAGCTTTAGGGGTGATCCTGGACGGCAGGGTTTCGAATCCTGGCCGGGTCAAGAGTTCTTAGTGACTATGGCTTGCGCGCGCTCATGCAGCTTTCTCACCACACACAACACACAATATATATATATATATAGATATATAGATATATATATATTATATATTATATATATATATCTAATATATGTATATATATAATACCATGCAGGAGACTTCCTCCTGACAGTCCCCATGTCAACAATGGGTACGCGCCTAGATCCAGAATCCTTCGTGTAGCAGTGGCCCTCCGCCTTGGTGCCCCCAATCACACTGAATACAAGTGTATTTGCAACGGGTGGAAGCAAACCAATACGGACTGCATGGGTGCATTGCGAAGCACAAAGGGCTGGCATGCAAAACACAACGAGGTCAATGACAGCATCAAGAGAAGCCTCGTCTCAGCTCAAGTGCCCAGCGGAGAGGGAGAATCCTCGCATCCTAGGGGTCCAAACCCGGATTTCCCCGCACATCGCCCTGATGGCAGCACCATATCCTCATGGAAGGAGGGTAGACAGTTTGGGTGTGGGTCTACACATGTGTATCCACCTGGGCTGACACCTATGTACACTTCGGAGCTGATCAAGCAGGTGGGGCAGCCAACCACAGGGAAACAGCAAAATCCTCTCAATTACAGGCGACTGGCAGGTCATACCTCTTGTTCCCATAGCGTCCTGAGACGCATGGCCCCTGGGGAAATAGTGCCTTGGGATTTCTCAAGGAATTGGGTTCCAAGCTCATTGACGGCACCAGAGACCCAATGGCTTGCAGTTTTTTTGTTTCAAGCGCCTCAGTGTGGCGATCCAGAGGGGGTAATGCTTGCTGCGTCCTCGGTTCCTGGTCCGGAAGCGGAGGAGCTTCACGAGCTCCTAACCTTTAGGCATTTGTCTTTGTATGTTTTGTAACCTTTAAATACACAATAAAGCATAAGAAAAAATAAAAGGAAGGGGTGGGTATGGAGAAAAGCACACAGAACTAGTATTGGAGGGGACCCACCATTCCCTCCAATGCGGTTATGTGTGGAGTTCCTCCGGAGGCTATGGGTCCCCCTTCTTCCAGCCAGCCGTGGTACTCCCTTCCTATGTATACCTATATAATAATATATAATATATATATATATATATATATATATATATATATTATATATATATATATATATTATATTATATTTTAAGGGTGCCTGAGCGTGTGGCAGTGGGTTAAGGCGTACCTGTTATGCCGGGTGCTGGAAGGCTTCTGTGCTGGCGAGGGTTCGAGTCTCCTAGTAGAAAAGTGTTCTAAAAATCTGTATAACTTCACTTGCGCTAGTTTAGGCAAGTTGTGCCTCAAGCATAGGACATAGTGTCTTCCCATATTAACAGGGACTTGATGTGAAAACGTAAAATGGACTCCCTCACTTGCTACTAGTGCTTCTTGGGATGGTGGGTAGTGCTTTGATGTATGAAATACCCCGAAATTGCCCACTCTTTTTCAAGGGTTGAGCGTGGTGCAGTGGGTTAAGGCGTACCTGTTATGCCAGTTGCTGGAAGGCTTCTGTGCTGGCGAGGGTTTGAGGTCTCCTAGTGGGAAAGTGTTCTAAAAGTTTGTATTATATATATCATACATATATATATATATATAATCTATATATAATGTATATATAATATAGTGTGATGGGAAAAGTGTCGGAGTGTAGATGTTCGGCAGTCCTCTAATGGCTGGTGTCAATGCCTATCATTTACCAAAAAAAAAAAAGATGGACTCTGTTTGGCTGTTGTCTGTGGTAAGGTAAGGAAGACACGCAAAACACATTAGTATGAACAATGAAACTTTAAATTAAATGGAAAACAAATTATGAAACAAAAAAATCCCTTCGGCATATGTACAGTGCAAACAAACAAGGTAAAAAAATATAACAAAAAATAAGAACAGGTGACTGACTCACTCAAGGAATAATATAAAGACAAAAATGCAAATACAGGTGCTTAGAATATAAGTGCTAGGTGGGAACCTCCAACAATAAACAGGACGTGTATCGGTTAGTTGTTCACAGCTTGATAGCACAAGATATTCTAACTTGAGGGACTGGTTCAAGCCGAGACATCGACTTTGTTAGAGGGCGCTGAAGTGCAGAGGTGCAGGTGTGCAATCGGCGGGGCACCAATCAGAAGCAGGCAGGCTGGAAGGGTAGTTTGCTGGTTGACGACGGTGGGGAGCCGGCATGGAGGGAGTGTGGAGTTGGGGGGTACGTTTTGCCTTCTGGGTCAAAACCGTTTTTTGTGCTTCTGGTAGACGTATCTTGAAGGTTGCATCTTATTCTTGTATATATATAAGTAACGTTATGTAGGGAAGAGCAGGACTCAATTCTCTTGGAAGAGATTATTGTCACAGCTCTCCCCCGAAGGCTGCTCTTACGGGTCAAGTTACTTCTTCTGATGGTAGAGTGGTAGGTGGAGCTGCCTCTACCTTATAGACTCTGGGAGGGCCCCGTCTGCTATGATGTTGTCAATACCCTTGATGTAGAAGATCTCCAGGTGGAAATTCTGCAGATACAAAGCACATCGTAGAAGTCGTTGATTATTGAATTGAGCTTGCTGCAAGAAGCGTAGGGGGAAATTGTGGTCCGAGTATGTGGTGGTAGACCGAGCACCTTGTAAGTAAGATGCAAAGTGCTGTAAGTTCAGGGCGATGGAGAGGACGGTTCCTGTCCGATAGTGCTGTAATTCGTCTGGTGGTGTTTTAACTTGTAGCTGTAGTAACTAACAGTTAGAACATCCCTGCCTTCGTTGTTGGCAGCATCAGGACACCCCCGATGCTGGTACCCCTGGCGTCGACATGGAGGAGATGAAAGGCTTCGTAGAGTCTGGCGAGGGGAGAATAGGATTAGAACAGAGCAGAGATTTAAGGTGGTCAAAGCAATGGGTTTGCTGAATGGGTCAATGATACCGTTGCCTTGGGGACTGGGTTAAAGTGATCAATGGAGGCGCTACCGTACTAAAATTCCTCACAAACATTACGGTAGTAGGAGGCACGACCAAGGA
Source organism: Procambarus virginalis (assembly GCA_020271785.1). Lineage (NCBI taxonomy): Eukaryota > Metazoa > Arthropoda > Malacostraca > Decapoda > Cambaridae > Procambarus > Procambarus virginalis. Next base: position 8,084,948 of record WNGS01164858.1, on the reverse strand, counting down.
AGTGCAGGAGCTGCTTCCTGGTGGTAGGCTGTGGGTAATGCTGGATGGCTTGAGTGTGAATGTTTAACGGAGCTATGTTGCCACTCCCTATCACATGACCTAGATAACCCACTTCACCTTTAGCAAAGGTGGACTTGCCCCGATTGATGGTGAGGCGGCTGTCAGGAGCTTGCAGAACAATCGTTGCAGCTGGAGCAAGATGTTCGTTCCAGGTGTTGGTTGCCACAAACCGATATCAGCCAAGGGATGCGTTGGTGTTATCTAAGCCATGGATGACGTGGATGACAGCTCGCTGGAAGGTGCCCGGGGCGATTACATAGTCCAAATGGAAGGCGTTCATATCTGCAAAGGCCAAAAGTAGTAGCGAAGGCAGATATTTCCTTAGTTCTCGCTCTGTCAAACATACTTTGTAGTATCCTTTGAGTAAGTCTAGTTTGGTAAATACCGAGCATTACCAATGGCTTCAAGTATGTCGTCAATCCTAGTTAATGGGTACGCATCCTTGACAGTCACAAGATTCACTTTCCTTTGTAGTCCGTACACAGCCTCAACTTTTACCATGCGGTTCGCCAACCAAGATGCAGGGTATGGGTGAGGCCCCAAGGGGACTCACAAGGGGTGGTCAGCCCATGATCCAGGAGGTACTGTACTTCCGCACGCATAACTTCACTATTTTGCTAGGGGTCGATTCCGTGTAGAAAGGCTGACAGAATCGGCCCTGTGTCAGGGAGTGAAGCTGGATGTTCGTGACGGACCCCAGCTACAGACTCCTGAGGATCATCTCTGAATAACTTCTGATGTTCCTTGAAGCTTCTGATGAGAGGAGCACTATCACGTGTCCCTCCAAATAGGTAGGAATAACCAGTAGGGATTTCCGAGTTGGAAGGCACTGACTCAGTGTTAGTGCTTTCGGGAAGAGAAACAGGGAAGGTCTCACTGTGAAAGGTATTGACCTTTAAATGTGGATAATGATACACCAATCCAGTGGAGGGAGTACCTTGATACTGCTTCAGGAGGTTGACGTGGCAACAACTGGGTCCTTCTTCCGCCCGCCTATCTGGAGTCCCAGAACGTCGTTGTGGTTGTTTCTCTGCTCTTCTTCTTTCTTTCTTTCTGCCTTCTGCCCTCCCTGATGCGGTAGGGTCCTGAACACTTGTTTTGCAATGGAGACCCTGCGATAGGAAAATATGCCAACCAACACGAAGTCTCTTGGTTTAAATTTCCTTATTTGCTGCCGTTGGGCCGTACAGTTACGTTGCTGGCCAACGACCGCATGGGGCCCATCAATCACTGCAAGCCTTAGTCTGGCTTTCTTCTATGGCACACTTTATGACATTCCTCCACTTTTTTAACTTACTTATATTTAGGTGGTAAGTCAAATACCGACACCAATATCTTGGCTTTTGAAGAGCTTTACATAGACAATAATGTCACATGTTTTGTGGTTATGCATTTCTTTGATTGTCTCATAAATATATATTATTAAAGAATACATAGTTTATGTTCCATGTATAAATAGTAAACAATGACACATGAAATTACACATAAAGTAAAGTTTGGTATTTGGATTCCAGTAACACACAATCACTCTGAGTAATCCAAATCATTTCATGTTTGAGTTTTTTACCTTTTCTGTGGGGTTCCCCTATGGCCTATAGAACCCCCTGTGGTTGGGTGCATTCCATGTCTGCCATCGACCAGGTTTGGCACCCAGAAAGGGGCATGTAACAAATAAATCCCCACATTGGTAAGAAAATGCGACATCCAGAACAGGGAGGCAGAGCTCCAACCACTTAAGGAATGAACAAACAAGCAAACGTCACACCTCACCCCATGCTGTCTGTCGTGCAGCTCCCCCTGCCTTCCTCCTGCACCAGCTGCCCGGCAAGTCTCCCTCCCCCACGCTGCCTACCAAGCCAATCCAGTTCGTTGGCTAAAGTGGTTCTGTGGGTGTGTTTACCCTGCTTGGCTTTGTGTCTTTCTGAGCAGGAGGGGGGGGGGTTTCTGGGGGGGAGCCCCGTCGAGTCCGAGCTATCCAGGCTGAATATGCTAATGTCAGACTTTTGCATCAGTATGTGTATGGAGTTCTGTGGGCCTACCGGGGACACAAGCCCAGAGCCTGGCCCCCTACAGAGGCATGAGGCAGCAATGGCCTATAGAAACCCCCGTGTGGTTGGAAGCATTCTAAGTCTGCCATCGACCGGGTTAGGCACCCAGAAAGGTAAGCGTTCCAGAACAAACCCCTATTCTGGTGAAATTGCTACAAAAAGCCAAACAAGTGGATAGAACTTTCAAACAGAAACGAGTATGATGTCACACGTCGCCAACGCCGCCGTCTGCGCAACTTCCACCTCCCCTGGAGGGGAAAGGGGGAGCCCCAGACCCCCACGTCGGCCATCTACACCTCAGTTCTGAGGCTGATGCTTAGGCAATGGTCGTGTGCTCTGGCTCCAATCGTTGTTTCAGCACTGTGCCTTGAGTGTGGTGACTGTCTTCTGGGTTGTGCGTGAACCAGGAGTGATTCTTCGGTACTCGGGCTGCATGTGCCTAGGGCTTCCTTCCTTGGGCCCAGTAAGTATTGCCTTTGGGGCTTGGGTCACCTTCCACAAGTTCCTTGGGTTCTGCCTCTGCTAGGCCGTTTACTGCTCGGGTTTCGGCCGCCCTTTGTGTGCTAGGGTGTTCTGTTTCCCGTGTTTGCTTTAGGGTAGGGGGCAGTTTGCACTGGTAAGGGGCGCAGGGTACTGCGCAGCTTATTTTCACCGATCATAGCTGCCGGCTCTGTTGCGTCTGGGTATGCTGTCCTCTTACAGGTTTTCTTTTTCATTTTGTTTGCCTGCCTGGGGGGGGGGGGGGATCTGCCTTGGTTCTTGCCCCCTGTGTCCTGAGTACTCTTCCTTCTTCTCGTGGTTTCCCTGCTACGTCCCCATGAGTGTACACGTCCCGGGGGTTCAGTTCTTAGAAAGTTGTTTGGTAGACTTGAGCTCCGGTTAGCAGTACAGTACCTGGCCTGGGCTTCCCTGAGCGTGAGTTCCGACTCAGGACCCTGGGATTCCCCTCGGGGGCACATGGGTTCAATGGATGTGACCTCTGAGTTTCCAGCTCGCTTTGTACAAGTTCGAGGGTTGCTCTGTCCCCTTGTCTCAGTGTGACTCACACTGTTTTTGCTCCGTCTGCTGCCTGTCGGGTCGGTGGCACCTTCGACCCGAAGTCCTGTAAGTTTTGTTGCTTGTTTGTGACTCTGTTACCCAGTCTTATGCTGACTATGTGGGTGCAGAGAGCACAAGTGTTGCACGTTGGGTTCTGGTGGTTGCAACGCGCTAGGTTGTTTGCTCCCTGGAAGCCCTGAGGCTGCCCCGTTTCGGTTGTTGTAGTTACCTAAGTGTAATTACCCAAGTGTAGTTACAGGATGAGAGCTATGCTCGTGGTGCCCCGTTTACCCAGCACTCTTTGTCATATAATGCTTTGAAACTACTTGTGTACACCATCCATAACAAGACAAACTCCCACGGTGCATGCACAGGACGCATGCGGTCCGAACGACACAACCCGCCCGGCGGGGAGAGCGCCAACTAGGGGTATGTAAGGAACAATAGCAGTGCCTAGAGGCCACTTGTGATGGGGCTTGGGGTGTTGGTCGCTTTGTTTTTGTTTCTGTCCATGCCCCCTTGTCTTTCCCCTGTTGTGGTTTCGTCCGGTCCCCTTCCCCCTTCCTTCCTGCATCTGGATCCTCACCGTCTGTGGGTTCGGGGTCGGGGCAGGGATTCAATGGTCTTCAGACTCAGGCGGTCTTGGGGATTTCCCCTTCCGGGGTTGTGACGGAGGCATTCTAGCCTCTTTCTCCTGCCTTGTTGTATGAGTCTGCCAATGGGCTCCCTTAGTATTTATCCGGCTGCTCCGGCTATTTCTTGTGAGGCTGGGGCTTTTGGGGGACGACTTGGCCCGAGGGCCTGCCGTGGAGGTTCCTGGAACTGGGGAGGGGCTGACTTTGGGGACATCGGATCCTGTTGAACCCCGCTGTGGTTTTTCTCTCTTCTGAGATGGGCTTGCGGTTGCCGGGAGTGGGGTTTTTCCTTCCCCCCCCCCCCCCCCTCTGCATACAAGCTGTTGGGTGTCAGCCCTTCCCTGGGTTCGGTTCCTTGTCCCTTCAGGTCCGTTGGTTCTGTCCTATCAGTGGGTACTCTTCTCCGTTTTCTCACCCATCTTTTCTGGGACGGGACTTCTCCGTCATGTCGGGGGTCATGTTCCCCTCGTATCAGTGTTCTGCGTGACCTTTGGTCTCGGGTGCAACTGTGCCTTTATGAGGCTTCATGATTTTGTGCTTGCTTCTGCAGGATCTCGATGGTTCGGGAAGATCTTCGATTCTTCCCGTATTATTGGAATGTCTGTTGTCTTCCAGTGAGGCTTACCTCCAGTCTTTTCTAGGACTCATTGGTTCTCTTCCGTGCTTCTTCTTGGTTTTCGGTCTCGTTCTTTTGTAATTATATCTTCTCTCCGTGCTCTGCCTCGGCACTGCTAATGTTCCTTACATACTCCTAATTGGCGCCTTCCTCGCCGGGCGGGTTGTGCAGTTCGGACCTCATGCGCCATGGGAGTTTGTTTTGTTATGGATGGTGTACATAAGTGTTGGTGTTCCACGTTCTTTTTCTCTCGGGTGCTTTGCCACTCACGCCCCTAATATTTCTCCAGTCCAGGCCCCGTAGATACTGGGGGTGTTCTGGATTACCAGTATGGGGAAGATGTCTAGTTTTTCTCTGCATATGGGTGTGGGGTGCTGCATTCGCCTCTACCCTTCTCTTCCTTCTCCTGTGTGTGAGGATCCTTCTTCCACTCACGGTTCTCCCAGAATATTCTCGGCTCCGATGTGTCGTGACACGTTCGTGCCTACGCTCTACAGGTGAGTTTATGCAGTCGGGTTTTTTCTTTCGGCCAGGCGCTGTTTCGTAGTTTTTGAATGAGTGTTAGGAGTTGGTTGTGGCATTTTGTTTGGCCTATTGCGTGCTTCTTCCTGTGGCCTTCCTTGTTCTTGTGTGTTCTTTGTTACACTGTGGGGCATAGCCCCGTCTCTCGTGGTCTTATCTTGGACATTCATTCCTTGACCGTCGTGCAGTGCCTGGCTGAGCCCCTCCATATACATTGACTTCTTTGTACTCGCATATTTATGCTCGCCTATTTGTGCTTGCTGGGGTTGAGCTCTGGCTCTTTGGTCCTTCCTCTCAACTGTCAATCACCTGGTGTACAGGTTCCTTCCTGGGATCTGTGTGTAGTAGGTCATGTCCCCTTCGTTCCCGATTGCTGCCTATCATCTTCGTTCCTCATCTTCCTTCTACAGCCTTGTCCCTAGCTGCTGAGGCTTGGGCTGTTTTTCCTGGTCTTTCTTCCATCTTTTCCATTTTTTTCTCATATTCTCCAACACATTGTTGTGTGTTTTAGTATATGCTTCTTGACTCTACTAATGCTAGGTTGGTCTTTGTCCATGCTCAGTTCCCTGCTTTTGTACCGTGTCCTGAGTTTTCATCTTCCCCTTGTTTGGCGCTTTCAGCTTCTAGGTTGCCCTGTATGCAGGTGAATGTGGCTTCCGTTCTTCCTCTCCTGCCCCTGCAGTTTCTTTTCGTTGGGCCGGGTGGTGCTAGGTTTCTGGCCCTGGCTCCGGCCTTTTTCTTTGTTTTCTTTTTCGGGCGGTACGTTTTTGTTTTAGTGCTGATCACATCCTGGTTTGTTTTCATCCCTTCCTCAGTATTGCATGCTTCGTTCTGCTCTGCTGGGGCTGTGTTTGCCGCTCCTGTGGGTTGCGGTGTCCCTGCTTTTCGCTTTGCGTTTCGGTTCGCGGTGCTCGCTTCCTCGTTGGCCTCGGCCTGGGCCCTGGCTCTTTGTTTTTCATTCCAAATTTTGTCCTTGCTGTTTATGGCATCTGCGTTTTGGTGTTTTTTCTGCTGGCGGCTTCTAGTTGTCATCCGTTGTCAGACTTGTTGGTCCTTCATGGGTCCTGGCGCGTTCCTCCCAGACGGGGCATTTCTGCTTGCCCGGGTTGGTTCTTTCCCAGCTTGTCAGGTTTGGGTTTCTGGTTTCCATGGCTTGCCCTGCCAGTTTGTATTTTCCTGATCTCGCGGTGTACCTTCTCTAGAGTCTCGCATCGGAACCACAGTATTTCTGATCTCCTGGCGAGCTCGCTAGTATTGAGAAGTATCTGTACAACAGACGTTTCATCTGGTTCCATCTGGTTCCTTGCCAGCTTCGGTTTCCGGCTCTGCTTGCTCGGTGTTTGCACCCAAGGTTTTCCTGCGGCTCCGCCTCTTCCTATGCTTGATCGGTCCATAGCGGGGCTGGTTTCGTTCTGCCTAGAGTCTCTCACTATATGTTGGTGATCAGGTTGCTTCGTTGATGGTGTCCCACCTGTGTGTTTTGTCTCGGCGGCGGTGTGGGGATTTGTGGCGGTTTTTTGTCCCTTAGTAGGTTTGCTGCATTTTGTGGCGTGGTTTTGTCCTTCGCTTGTGGAGGTTCAGGGTCATCATCTTGCCACATACTGTCACCTTGTCTCGTGCAGTGCTGGCAGAGCCGCTCCGGGTGGCTTCAGTTTTGATGTTACCTCTGCACCAATTCGTGAGCTGTCTCTTGCGTGATTCACCTCCGGCCTGCTCTTGCGCCGCTTGAGCCATCCTGGTTCTTGGATTGGGTGCTTTCTTCTCTTCTCCTTGGTTTGTTGTGGCCCCTTTGGTTCTGGATTGTTTCTGAGGCTCTTTTCTTGTTGGCGTTGGCCTCTGGGGGTCGGGTCAGGGTGCTTCATGCTCTCCTCTGGCACCTGGGTTTTGGTTCTTTTGGTTCTCCTGATGGGTTTGTTCACTTGTAGCTGTCTCCTCCTTTTCTGGCGAAGACTAACACGGCTGCTTTCCGGAGCGGTCCTTGGGTTGTTGATGCTTGGTTGGTTTGGCCAGGGGTGCATCGTGTATTGTGTTCGGTTGCGGCGACTCGCCGTTCTTTGCGTGCCACGGCTGCCATGACCAGGGTCACGCTTTGGGTTGTTCCAGTTTCCTTTCTTCCCTGTACCAGGGTGTGGTTCTCTCGGGTCGTTTGTGGCGTGGTTCGGTCCTGCCAGCCTGCTGTCTATCCTCATGCCCAAGTCGTTCGTAGGTTGGCTATGCGTTCCTTCGTTGATGTTCCTGGGCCTTGTTGGGTCTGTGTGGCCTTGGGTTGGCAGTTGCAGTGTTTTGTCTCCGCTTCGTGTTGGGGAATGAGCGACTTCTGCCTCCCGGGTTAGGTCCCTCTTGTTTTCGTCTTTGGGTAGGTAGCTCCGGGGAGTCGACAGAGCTCCCCCCAGAAAGCCAGTGTTGAATGTAATGAAACGCCATTTTCTGGGCGAGTCCCAGAGGCACCATGGCAACCCTCCTTCCCTCCGGTGGACGTTTTTTTTGCATGTTTTGATATCCAGCCTCAGAACTGGGGTGTGGATTGCCGGCGTAGGACTCTGGGGCTCCCCATTTCCCCTCCCAGGGAGGGGGGAGCCTCACAGACAGCAGTGCGGCAACGTATGATGTCATATTCATTTGCTCACTTCTGTTTGGGGAGTTCTATCCACTTATTCGACTTTTTGTAGCAATTTTCACCAGAATAGGGGTTTGTTTTGGGACGCCTACCTTTCTGGGTGCCTAACCCAGTCGATGGCAGACATAGAAAGCTTCCAACAACACAGGGGTTTCTATAGGCCATTGCTTCTTGTGCCTCTGTGTAAGGGCCAGGTTCTGGCTCTTTAAATACATGCTTTTAAATACATGGATGGGGATATACTAAAGAAATTGTTCATGACTTTTGTTAGGCCAAAGCTAGAATATGCAGCTGTTGTTTGGTGCCCATATCTTAAGAAGCACATCAACAAACTGGAAAAGGTGCAAAGACATGCTACTAAGTGGCTCCCAGAACTGAAGGGTAAGAGCTACGAGGAAAGGTTAGAAGCATTAAATATGCCAAAACTAGAAGACAGAAGAAAAAGAGGTGATATGATCACTACATACAAAATAGTAACAGGAATTGATAAAATCGACAAGAAAGATTTCCTGAGACCTGGAACTTCAAGAACAAGAGGTCATAGATATAAACTGGCTAAACACAGATGCCGAAGAAATATAAGAAAATTCACTTTCGCAAACAGAGTGGTAGACGGTTGGAACAAGTTGGGGGAGAAGGTGGTGGAGGCCAAGACCGTCAGTAGTTTCAAAGCGTTATATGACAAAGAGTGCTGGGAAGACGGGACACCACGAGCGTAGCTCTCATCCTGTAACTACACTTAGGTAATTACACTTAGGTAATTACATGACTGATGTCAAAGTCTGACATTAGCATATCAACCTGGATAGCTCCGAGGAGCCTCTGGGACTCACCCAGAAAATGGCGTTTCATTACATTCAATGCTGGTTTTTTGTCCCTCCTCTTGTTTGCTTTATTTTCCCACAGTTGCTGGCTTGATTGATTGGTTTGTCTTGGTCCCCACCTGCACTCAACTCTCACCTGTGGCTCCTAGTAGCTGTTTGCATGCAAGAGTATGCATTGTTGAAGACTAGCTAGCCGATGACGTCATTGACCATTGACGATGCCTGTGCATGGGTCACTGGGGTAACGAAATTTGGGTACGCCAGGAGCCGGCCTTTTAATCCCCTTGAATGAAATTTTCAGAGGCGAAGAGGGTGCCTTTTACTACTCCTTTTAGGAAAATTATATATGTTCAAAGGACGAAGATGATAAATGCTACGAAAAATCTAAACATCCCCATGAATTTGCCTGACCTGAAGGGAATTTTTTTTTAAAATACCCCTGCACCAATGACCGACCCAGGAAAAAATACGAAACCCCCCCCCCCCCTATGCCATAGATCGGCCCAGGAAAAAATACGAAACCCCCCTACGCCATAGACCGGCCCAGGAAAAAATACGAGACCCCCCTACTCCATAGACCGGCCCAGGAAAAAATGAAAACAGCTGGTCTATGGGGTACTTTCCATTACTAGTACTTTGGGGGACCGGCTCGGCACCGGGGCCTGTCGTGTGGGTTCCTGGGGCTTGGGAGGGGCTGACTTGGGGGGCCTGAGGCCCCTTAGGACCCCGCGTTTTTTTTTTTCTACCCTCTAGGCGGGGCTTGCGGTTACGCGGGCTGGGGTTTTCCTCCCCCTCGATGTACAAATTTGTTGGGCGTCGGCTCCTACCCAGGCTCGATTCCTTGTACCTTGTGTCGGTTGGTTCCGTCCTGTAGGTGGGGCTCTTCTCCATTGCTCCCCCCTTTTTGGGACAGGGTATCTTCATCATGCTTCCCCGTTATTGGGGTTCAATGTGACTTTTGGTCTCGGGTGCGACTTTTCCTTTGTGTGCCTTTGGGACTGGTGTTTGCTTCTGTGTTCTCGAGGGTTCGGGTAGGTTTTCGCTACTTCCCGTGTTATTGGACCGTCTGTCGGCTCCTAGTCCGTGTCGCCGGATTGGGCTCCTTGTAGCCCAATTGGGCTACTCGTGGCCCGGTTGGGTTCCCATTGGGCTCCTTGTCTTTGCTTTGTTGGCCGGTTATGTTGTCGCCGCTTACTCTTTTGGCTCCTGTCCCGTGTGATGGGTTGTTTTTTCTAACTCGCGGTTCCCTAGGGTTCCGTTATGTTTGGCTAAAATTTTTGTGGTTGTCCTAGTTGGCGCCTTCCCGCAGAGCGGGTTGTAATTACCTAAGTGTAATTATCTAAGTGTAGTTACAGGATGAGAGCTACGCTCGTGGTGTCCCGTCTTCCCAGCACTCTTTGTGCGGTTCGGCCAGCGTGTCCTGCACATGCGCCGTGGGAGTTTGTTTTGGTTGGGGCGGTGTGTTTCAGTGCTGGCGTTTTGCGTCCTTTTTTCTCAGGTGCTTCCCCTCTCGCTCTTATCCCTTCTCCGGTATGTGCCACCCCGCTCTGGGGGTGTCCTGGATTACAGCTGTGGGGAGGATGTCGAGGTTTTCCCTGTGTCATGGGTATGGGCCTCCTCCTTCGCCTCTACCCTGCTCTCCTGCGTGTCCGCTTGGGCTTCTTTACTTGGCGGTGCTCCCAGGATCTTCTTGGCACTGTTGGGTCATGTCACGTTCGTGCCTCCGTTCAACAGGTGAGTTTCTGCAGTCTGGCGTCTTTCAGCCGGGCTCTGGATGCGGAGATGTTTATATACCTGTCGTTATTTAGGTATATTTATGTACAAATATGAGACCGTTGGCACACCAGTGTCTTTCTCTTTTCAACCCTTCCAGTCCCACTCATAGGCATGTCCAACCCATGCTGGAGTCATTCGGGGGACCAACCTCTTTCGTGTTATGAGGTGTGTGGGTTGTAGTGCTGGTTATGTACTCACCTGGTTGGACTCACCTGGTTGTGCTTGCAGGGTTTGAGCTCTGGCTCTTTGGTCCTGTCTATATTGAAGTACATGCAGGATAGTACCAGTGGGGAGCAGTGGTGCCATAGGCACTATCAGGGAACACTGTATAAACATCAGAGGTCTCCGGTTGTTAAACATCCTCCCTGCAAGCATAAGACGTATTGCTGGTGCATCCGTGGTCATCTTCCAGAGAACACTAACCTGTTTTCTAATAGAGATTTCGGGCTGTCCTGGCTGTGGTGGGCGAGTGCGCCTGCGGGCTGCTCCAAGAAACAGCCGGGTGGACTAACCTCTCAATAGTCAAGCCTGGCCTCGGGCTGGGCTTGAGGCGTCAATGAACTCCCGGAACCCCGTCAAGCAGGTATCGAGCAGGTATCTCCGCCATTGGTTGCCCTGGTGTGCGGGTTCCTGGACCTGCTGGGTTCTGTCGTGTCTCTGTTGGCCCTGTCTGGGGTCCGCCTGCACCGTTCTCAGCCTTTGCAGAGACTAGTTGCTGCATACATGGTGCGTGTTGTGTGTGCTGCATGTTGCTGCTGCACGTGTTCATTGGTAACCTGTTTCGTGATGGTGTAATTACCTAAGTGTAGTTACAGGATGAGAGCTACGCTCGTGGTGCCCCCGTCTTCCCAGCACCCTTGTCATATAACGCTTTGAAACTACCGACGGTCTTGGCCTCCACCACCTTCTCACCTAACTTGTTCCAACCGTCTACCACTCTGTTTGCGAAAGTGAATTTTCTTATATTTCTTCGGTATCTGTGTTTAGCTAGTGTAAATCTATGACCTCTTGTTCTTAAAGTTCCAGGTCTCAGGAAATCTTCCCTATCGATTTTATCAATTCCTGTTATTATTTTGTATGTAGTGATATCACCTCTTTTTCTTCTGTTTTCTAGTTTTAGCATATTTAATGCCTCTAACCTTTCCTCGTAGCTCTTGCCCTTCAGTTCTGGTAGCCACTTAGTAGCGTGTCTTTGCACCTTTTCCAGTTTGTTGATGTGCTTCTTAAGATATGGGCACCACACAACAGCTGCATATTCTAGCTTTGGCCTAACAAAAGTCATGAACAATTTCTTTAGTATATCGCCATCCATGTATTTAAAAGCAATTCTGAAGTTAGAAAGCGTAGCATAGGCTCCTCGCACAATATTCTTTATGTGGTCCTCAGGTGATAGTTTTCTATCAAGAACCACCCATAGATATCTTTCTTTATCAGAATTCTTTAAAGATTTCTCACATAATATATAGGTTGTGTGGGGCCTATGTTCTCCTATTCCATATTCCATAACATGGTATTTATTAACATTAAATTTCAATTGCCAAGTGGTGCTCCATATACTTATTTTATCCAGGTCATCTTGAAGGGCATGACAATCATCTAAGTTTCTTATCCTTCCTATTATCTTAGCATCATCAGCAAACATGTTCATATAATTCTGTATACCAACTGGTAGATCATTTATGTAGACAATAAACATCACTGGTGCAAGAACTGAGCCCTGTGGTACTCCACTTGTGACATTTCTCCAGTCCGATACATTGCCTCTGATCACTGCCCTCATTTTCCTATCAGAAAATTTTTCATCCATGTTAGAGCACCTAAAGGTAAATGAAATAATTATTGCCAATCCGTGAGAAGTTGACATAATAGCACTAGAGATTTGCAATCACGATGATAAACTAAAGATCATAAATGCATATAGTCCACCGCCAAGCAATACATGGACAAAGGAGGAGCTGGATAATAAACGAGAGGGTCTTATAACAATAATGAGAGATTATGTCGAGAGCAGATGAAGATCATGACTGTTGGTAGTTGGCAACTTCAACTTGAAATCCATAGACTGGGAGGCATATGAAGCTAGAACAGAGGATTTTTGGACTTGTAGATTCGTAAACCTCATCCTGTAAACATTCATGTTTCAACATGTTAAACAAGCTACGAGGATGAGGGAAGGGGATGTTCCCTCCATGCTGAATTTGATATTTACCAGTAAAGAGGAAAGAGGAAGAGATATGTGACATTCAGTACTTCCCTCCCTTGCGTAAAAGTGACCATGTCTATTTGGAAATAAAGTATGCAATGTGTTATAATCTGGAAAAAAATGAGGTTGAAGCAGTTGAGAAGCCTGATTTCAGGAGAGGTCATTATAGGGAACTCAGACATTTCATTAAGAAATTTGACTGGAAAGACTTGCTGTAAGGACTTGAAGTAAATGTGATGTATGTTAAGTTTTGTGAAATATATGATAAAGGCACAAAGAATTTTATACCAAAGCAGAGATGCATAACTAGGAAACAGGATTGGTTCGACAGAAATTGTGAGAGGACCAGTGATCAAAAGACACAAAAATGGAATCAATATAGGAAGAGGCCAAACCCCTAAACATACCAGCGATTCAAAGATGCAAGAAACAACTACACAGCAGTGAGGAGAGAGGCAGAAAGAAATTTGGAAAACGAGATTGCGGACAAATGTAAAACAGAACCAGGTCTATTCTATAAATTCATAAACAACAAATTGCAGGTAAAGGATAATATTCAGAGGTTGAAAATGGGAAATAGATTCGCGGAAAATGAAAAGGAAATGTGTGAAACATTAAACAAAGTTTTCAAAGTGTGTTCGTACAAAAGGAAATCTTCAGGGAAGTAGACACAATAAGAATTCCAGAGAACAGCGGGTTTTCTTCCTATTGGGGAGTGTTGTACATGCTGCTATGGCAGTGTGTCCACTCACAAGATGAGTGGCGCTGCCCAATAAACTCGCCCCTCGGGGCAAAATTTAAAAAAAATTTAATTTAAACATAGAGCACATAGAGGTGTCTAGAGACAAAGTGGAAAAAATGCTCAAGGAGCTAAGTAAGAACAAAGCAGTTGGTCTAGATGGGGTTTCACCATGGGTTCTGAGAGAATGTGCACCTGAGCTCAGCATTCCACTTCAGCTGATTTTTCAGGCATCCCTGTGTACATGAGTTGTAGCTGATGTGTGGAAAAAGGCTAACATTGTTTCAATCTACAAAAGTGGTCGCCTGGGTTTTCCGACCCTCCGAGTTGGGCTTACTGTTACACGGAATGGGGTATTCCTTCCCCCCCTCCCCCTATCCCCTCTGCATACGAGTTGAATTTGGGTTCGGTTCCTCCCTGTGTTCGATTCCGTCTCCCTGCGGATCGTTCAGTTCTGTCCTTCCGGAGGTTTTCAGCCTCCCGCATCTTGCGTGCTGAGGTGCAGGCGGCCATTGCGTCTTTCCTCCTGCGTGACCTGGAATATGCCTCCATAATGGATCTGTCTTCCTTCAGGTTTGGATATTTGTCCCCATACTGGGTTCGTTATGAGATTCCAGGATCGCCCTGGCTTGCGGACTGCCTGTTGTTGTCCCCACTGTGTTCATCGGAGTTCATCGCTCTAATGAACTACAGAGCGAACTCTGCAGTTCACTACATAGGCAGTGAACTGCAGAGGCAGTTCATCTATTCTGCGCGTTTCCTCTGGAAACGTGCAGGGTGCAAAGTTAGAGCAACCTCCACCTTTGCAGTAGCGTCCACCCACAAATGTCCCATGTGTGGGTGAGCCTTCTGGATATAGATTGGTCTCATCCTCCATCATCTGGCACACAGCCATCCGACCTTTGACCTGATATATTGAAGTCATGGTTATCTTTGCATCCGAGGAACAAACATTAGGATATCAAGGTCCCTCCCCGAAGGTCAAACTACTGACTCTCCCAAAGATACAATCCCACAACAACCTGACTAACTCCTGGGTACCTATTTACCACTAGGTGAACAGGGCATTAGGTGATAGGAAATGTGGCAAAAAATTGTCCCACCAGATTTGAACCTGGAATTTCTGATTGTGAGTTGAGAATGAACCCAGCTGTACTACCCAGGACTTAATAGCAGTTGCAGAGACAATACTGACAAACATAATAGAGGATGCAATATTCCCAAGATGATACTAGATAGTAATAAAACATTTGCATCATAGAGATAAACCATATTTCAATACATGTGCTTGGGGGGGTCCCTATTGTTGATCTCTTTGCTCAAATATGAGGTTTCCTTTGCATTTTACATTTCTATTCTCAGGCTCTGTTGGTTTGCATTTGATTTCCTGACATTGGCCTGGGAGAGGGTGTGTATATGTTGGCTTCTTTATTTGCAAGGATTGTGTGCTTTGTTATTTCTAAGTCATGGACCTATATCCCAGTTGTGCATTCTTTACCTTATTTGAGTTTAGTTCTCCCCATATTTGTCTTCTCCAGTGTTTTGCTTGTCTAGTTGTGGTGGTAGTATTTCTTTGCTTGTGGGCCTGGAAGCTTGGTATTCCTCTAGTCTTGGTGTCATGCCCCCCTCACTGTTTGCCCCAAGCTGGATTGGCTGCATGCATCTGTCCAGTGGGCATTGCATCTTTTGCAGTCTGAGCTTGATGCTCCGAGTCCTCAGGCAGTCCCTGTTGTTGGGATGGTGTTCTGTTTCTCCTGAGGACCAAGTCCCTTCTTCTCAGCCTATGGTGTTCTAGGCCAATGGCAGTTCCCAGGGTCTGGGCCTTGGGTAATTCCTGGGAATTGCGTTCCTCCTTTTTTCTGGATATTGTTAGCCGCGAGGGGGCATGTCTTCCATTCGGGTTCGGTCCTCCTCTCGGACTGCATCTTCTTCCAGTGTTGAGGATGGTGGCTCGGCCTTGGTTTTGTTTGATGTTTTGTTTACAGCAGTTTTTGCACTCAAGATTTTTGGCAGCCACCACCTGCATGTTTGCCTGTCACTGTTCTGGGGTGTCTTTCAGCATTACTGCAGCCTTACTCTGCTTATGTTGTGATTTGGCAAGCAGTTTTTTTTCTGGGGGGAGCCCCATTGGCTCCCCGGAGCTTTCCCAGGCTGATATGCTAATGTCAGACTTTGGCATCAGTCATGTGTATGGAGTTCTTAGGCCTACCAGGAACCACGGCCAGAACCGGGCCCCATCAGAGCGGCAAGGGGAGCAGTGGCCTATAGAAACCCCCGTGTGGTTGGAAGCATTCTATGTCTGCCATCGACCGGAACAGGCACCCAGAAAGGTAAGCGCCTCAAAACAAACCCCTATTCTGGTTAAAATTGCTACCAAAAGCCAAACTAGTGGATAGAACTCCCCAACAGAAAACAAGCAAACTAGGGGGCGGCGGCAGAGGCATTCGAGTCTTGTCTCTCGACTGAAGCTTCTGGGTCTGACCAGTGGGCCCCCCTTCCTCCAGCTTCTACAACTGCTCCATCCTTGTCTTGTGGGGTCGGGGCTTGGGGAGAGGACTCGGCCCCGGGTCCTGTGGTGAAGGACCTCGAGGCTGGGGAGGGGCTGACTTGGGGGGCCTTGGGCCCCGCTGGACCCCGCCTGGGTTTTTCTTCCCTCTGAGCGGGGCTTATTGTTACAAGGTGTGGGGTTTTCTTTTTCCCCCTCTGCATACGAGTTGGATTTGGTGTCAGCCCCACATTCTACAATATAATGTTCAAGAGAGTGCATGTTTTCTCTTTCACAAAGTTGACACAGTGGATGCTCCTCAACCCTGGTACCTTTCTGCTGCAGTCTTCTTCCCTGTTTGAAGAAGTTGTTATTGTCTGGCATCATGCCATTGTTAGTAAGCTTGGGAGCTACTGAGGGAGCACTTTCAGAAATCATGCATTGAATGCGATGAAAGATTATTTTTGGGCGACCCTTCAATAGTTCCCCATCCCCACCCTATTCCTTCTTCCCTAGCGATTGGGGGCTCTGCTCGAGCAGCTCATGAGTGAGGTGGTAGGCAAGCTTAGATGTTAAATGACCTGGGCCACCACCTGTTGGTTGTCGAGAGCATCATTGTTAGGATATTTATCCTATTGCAAGGATCATTTTCCTTGTTTACATTATGCTTACAATGACACCACTTGTGTTAATTTACTGTTTTTATTTCCAGCCTGTTAAACGCTGCCCAAAAGTTAGGACAGCAATGGTGCAAGTAATCAGTGGCTACACGGCAACAATTTTCCTTATTGATGTCATGGAACATGCCATCCTTCTACACAACCCCCTGCCTTACGTTTGGGAGTCCCTTCATCTTGGATTGGCCACTATCACAGTATTGCTAGTGGTTGCATACCTCACTTACATTACCTTCAGAGTCTATTCGGTTAGTCAGCTTTCTTAGTGCACAGTTTATGAAACTAATTAAACAGAATGGTTTGGCTTTGTAGTTCATAAGAGGATAAATATAAATTTTGTAAACATTTTAAGCACAGTACTGTACTTAAGGCATAGAGATGTGACCACTCCATCGCACAACAGTGTTGTGCATTGAGCTTTAAATCATATGTTATGTACTTGGGTAAGTTGACAAAGATTTATTTGGCTGATGGCCTGATGATTTAAATTGTATGAGAGCACATAGTTAGAGTGATTCTTTACTATAAGATTTGATTTAGCTTCTGAATATTGTATTTAAACATATTTGTCAAAATATAATTATGCAGATGAAGTGCAGTAGTAAAATTCAGTGAAGACCTAACAAAGTACATCAATGGAAATATATTTTAAGATTCTGGATGAATTTAGAACCAAAATTGGATGACAAGAATTTTGGTGAATTGGACCCAGACCCCAAACAAAGCATTGTTGCTGTTTAGATCATCCATGCCAGTTAAAAAATTTTTTTATTTAACACTCAATGTACCTCAATTGAAAAACCCAGCGTTGAATGTAATGAAATGCTAAATTCTGGGTTAGCCAGAATTGAATAGTTGTTCTTTAATGCGCCACTGGAGTGACAGTAAAGTAACGTAAAAAGCTTTGTTTTAGTAGTTCTAGTTTTTGTGAATAAATTGTTATATTATAGAAAACGATCGTTTACGTCAAACCTTCCAATATTACTGCCCCACATTTCATATTCTGCAACGCTTTGCCTGCTTATGTTCATATCAAGCCTGTATCTAAAGCTCGAGTCCATTGCACAGCACCACACTTCTATAAATATGAAGTGAGAATCCGTTGGCTACCCTTTATTAGTTTGTTAACTAAGAGGAGCCAGCGACCTAAATGACAGGTGTTACCCGTGTGGTTTCACCTGGCAGTTTGCTCCCGCTGTCCTATGATCTTAGGCTTTAAGATTAAATATCTGCCACTGGCAGCTCTTGCTGTTTAAGTTCTGCCTCTCTTGCGAGGTAATTACGATTAACGTAACATCAATAGGAATCAATTCATTTGTTAATTGAAAATTGAAAATTCAAAAGAAAACAAATATCTCACATTCTGGCGCCCAACGTGGGGCTGTGTCATTTGGGTTCAAGCCCATGCACGGACTTTTGATCATTAAAGTAAAAAGTCTCAAATTGCAGAACATTGTGGAACAGTATTGTTGGGGGGGCATTCTCACAGTTGTCACAAGTAGGTACACACACCAACACACACTGTCAGTATGTCTGTGAATTACAAGGAAGAGTACGTGAGTCTGTATGCGGCTGCCGGTGGCCAGAGGATGTGGGTGTTATCACAGAGGAGGAATGCCGTCAGTACGTGATGAGACACAAGGCCTGGGTGAAGCAGATACGTCAGGCAGGAGTCGGTCAGGAGTTGTCAGCACTCTGTGACACTAGTTACATTTCAGAGAGAGGAGCGTCACCTGAAGGGCATGACGCCAATTACTCTTCGGCGAACGAAACGTCGGGAAGTGACTTAGAGGATGAGGAAAATCCCTTAGCCAACTTTCATGTATTGGACTTGGTAGGAGGTGGAATAGCTAATACGCCTCAGGATCTTAGTGGGAGGTCACGCCCTCACCAAAGAATTCCTATAGAAACCTTCGCGGAAGGTAGAGCTGCATCAGCAGTTAGGTCGATGCAAGAATCGCCAGCCAGAATGGGGACTGTACAACCCCAGGCGGGATTCACCTTAGACATACTAAGAGAACAAGCTAGGTTAATGGGTCTCCCAGCAACTGAGACAGCTAAGTTTGTGATGGACATGTGAAATGCCCATCAGGAGAGAGAGAACCGGTTGGAGATTGCAAAGGTGCAATCCACAGCTGGGAAGGGAAGCCAAACCCAACCCACAGAGCCCAGCCCAGAGGGGCCAGTTGTTAAGATAAAAATGCCTAATCTAATAGCTTTCGACGAGCAAGTGGATTCAATGGATGCATACATTGACCGCTTCGAACGCAGAGCAACAGAAGGGAAGTGGAGAAGGTCAACTTGGGCCCAAGCGCTAGCTTCATTGTTGAAGGGAAGGGCGTTAAGTATATACCAGAGTTTGGGAACCCCCATGTGCAACGATTATGATGCACTGAAGCGAGCCTTAATGAAAGGCTATGGCATTTCGGCCAATGGAATGATGAGGACATTCCGTCAGACGTCATTCCGTCTGTACGTCAAGGGGAGACATACCGGGCCATGTTGCAGAGGCTAGAGTCGAGCCTCAAGCGCTATTTTGAGTTAAACAACGCCGTCGTTTCGGAAGATGGTACGTTGTTTGAGCTGATGACTAGAGAACAGTTCCTGGAGGCAGTGGAACCTGTGCTCTGAGCAAAACTCAAGGAAAATGAGATAGTCTCTAATGAGGCTATGGCAGAATGTGCTGACAGGTGGGCTGAGGCATACAGACCTAGACAGGGAGGTTCATCTGAGAACTGACGTCTTGACCAAGCCTCAGGGAGCGGGGCTAGGCCTTAGGAAAGTAAGTCTAGAGGAAGCCATAAGCCACCCAAGGTCCGTGGACCCCGCTGTTATACTTGCAACCTGCCAGGTCAGATGGCAGCTCAATGTAAGAAGGGCAAGCGTGTAGGAAAGGGGGGAACACATGCACAGATTGCTGGTCTGGGTGCCCACGAGAGAGGTGATCCTCTGGAGTACACCCTGGAGACAGCAAGAGGTTTAGTTAATGGTAAATGGACCAAGGTCTTTCGGGACAGAGGAGCTATCACTCATATGGTTCGAGAGAGCCTAGTCAAGCTTGGGAATGAGACAGGCAGGACCATTCATGTAAGATACCTTGATGGTAAAAGAGAGACATGATCGAAGAATCCATGATTGTTGACACACCATATGTAAAAGATACAATATGAGTGGTGAAATGCAAGGATGCTGTATATGGGTTGTTGTTGGGAAATGCCCCTGGATTGTCAAATAGTATAAGTCAGTCCTGTGGAAGTGACTCAGAAAATGGGACCTACAGCAGCTGGAGATGACGGCATGCACCAGCCAGCTGGTAGCCAAGTCATGGCCGCCTCCCTGGCTAAGGAACAGAGTAAGCAGGCGCAA
>WNGS01164858.1:8045017-8065332 GCA_020271785.1 Procambarus virginalis | reverse complement strand
GTTTTCCATGTTCTGGTTTCACCCACTAATGTATTACATCACCTCACCCAAATGCAGGTATAAGAGCAATGTTTGTTTCATAAAGCATAAGTTGTGTAGATAAACTAAAAGTCTTTGAAAATGTAATAAGTTTTACGAAACGCGCTCAAGTGTCGCGTCAGACTAGAAATAAAGAATGAATTTTGGAGAATTGATTTTTAATTTACCGTCATCAGTAAAAAGAAACATAAGGAAAATTGAGAAAATTCGTGTTAGAATTATTAATCTTACTTTTTCGGTCATATTTAATAACATATATATATATATATATATATATATATATATATATATTATATATATATATAATAATATATAATATATATAATATATATATATAGATATATATATATATATAATATATATATATATATATATCTATAATATAATATATATTATTTTATTTTATTTATTTATTCATTTGGACATTTTTAGGAGATGTTGTGGTCACAAGCTGAACAGCAATGCTGTTAGCTCATGCTGCATGTGCCAGCCTTGGTTGCTCACTCAGTACTGAGGCCTTCACACCTGGGAAAGTTGCCCACATTTAAAAAAAAATGGTGACTGTTTAGGAGAGCCCTGAGGAAGCTGATGTGTACCCCGTATAGCCGCGGGTATTTTGAATGATACGCTATACCTATAAAATCCATGAGGCGTGTTGCATACCACCCATCGAGAGCTCAAGGCGCATTGCGCAGTGCAGTGGTTAAAGATTAGAGTATATGGCAACTTGTTGAATAACTTTATTTTTAAGGGATTTTATGAAAGTTAATGAAAGTTGTTTTGAACAATGCAGGCAGTAATTGTTGTGCAGAAAAGAGGCCAAGAAGAGTGCAAGGGGATGGACACAGACCCATTTGGTAAGACATGTGAATTCTCCAGAGCATCAGTTGGTCCATGGTGGAGAGAGGCTTTCATGCTGGTGGTGTCTTGGCTCTGTGTTCTCCTCACAGCTGTAGAGTTTGTCATTAAAAGGGTAAGTCATATATGTTAATCTTTTTATAGTATTCTTATTTAATTATTCTTATTTAAGGATGTGTTAACTTATTAAAAAGATATGTGCAGGTAAATGAGAAGAATGGAAGCAACGATGAAGATGATATCTCTTTATAGTTTGTAATATACTTGCTCTTCATGGAGTTCTTCGGTGGTATAATGCATTGTTATGGGGTTGATGCGAGTTATGTGTGGCGCATATTCACTTCGACGTTAAAATTGTTGTCTTAACACTTTCGCCCGGCGATGACTCAGCATTGAGTCCTCCGCAAAATAGGGGCATGACCGGCGAGGACTCGGCATCGAGTCCTAAGTGCGGCAACAGTAGCGTTGTTTTCGGGAAGGTCTTGCTGTGGTTTTGGACATTATATGCATATACTCTTGTAGGAAATTTCATTGCGAATACATTGATACCAAAATTAAAGCCTTAGGACCAGAATTGAGGTAACAAAGTTGAAAACAGAATACCCATTTTATTGCTCTTTATTAGCGCTCACGGGGGTAACGCTCTGTCACTTTCCCTACTTGTTGTGGATGGTACGCCGGGCTTTTGGACTTTATATTTGCATACTCCTGTAGGGAATTCTATTGCAAAGACAATGATACCAAAATGAAAGACTTAAGACGAGAATTGAGATGTCCAAAGTGAAGAGTGTACACATTTTATTGCTCTGGTTCGCTCCCGGGTAACACGCTCTCACTTTCTCGCCAGGCTATTGGGCTTTATATGCATTTAGTCCTGTAGAGAATTCTATTGCAAACACATTGATACCAAATTGAAAAACCTAGGACGAGAATTGAGATGACAAAGTTGAAAAGAATATTCACTTTTCATAGTGAGAAGCGCCTTGGGGTGGCGCAGTGCTCTCTTTCTTGTAACTGCGGCCTGTTTTCATCATGTCGGCGGGTAGAGATCGCTGCTGTTTTTTATATTATATGCATATAGGCCTGTTGGGAATTCTATTGCGAACACATTAACCCCTTAACTGCGTTGCCTCCAAATATGACACCCCTGTGGTGTGCAGGAAATAAATTCTCTGGAAAAAATTCTTTTTTCTTTTTAAAGTGTCAAAAACCCTTCCCTCAGTATGGGTATGGAAAAAAAAGGTCGAAATTGTACTTACTTTGGCTGCAATGGGGTCCGTAAGTTGGGGCGTGACGTCATCATTCCCCGTGCTCCCGTGCCGTAAGCTCCCGGGGCGGGTGGGGTGCTCGGGGCGGGGCGCGCGAGTTGCTGCGAATATATTTTCGTTCATTTTTTTCGCACAGTTCCAAATACATTTTATTTGTTTTTACGTGCTAATCCTATGTATAGTGAACACGTACACTATATTATGGCAGTAAAACATCCGTACTGTCCGAAGACACTGTGTTACGTGCATGACACTTGTGTACACATATGCAGCACATATTTACTATGTATCATGCTAATTTATGTATATATACAATCTATTTGCACACTATACACTGTCACACACTATATACATTCACCATCAACACACTCAGAACACCGCGAGTGAGAGCTGCCACACCCAGCCAGCCCTCCCTCACTTCTCCAACATTGTATTCCCCAACTTTGCCCCTCCCATCATACAGTTATTCACACCAATGTTTCATGTTCATTTATGTATATTTACAACATACGTACACACTATACACTGTCACACACCATATACATTTACCATCAACACATTTAGAACATCGCGTAGCAGCTGCTTCGCCAATAGGAGCTTCCTCGTATGGGCCAATAGGAGCTGCCTCATATGGGCCAATAGGAGCTGCCTCATATGGGCCAATAGCAGCTGCCTCGTATATGCCAATAGCAGCTGCCTCGTATGGGCCAATAGGAGCATTTGGCCATCAACACATTCAGAACACCTCGAGTGAGAGCAGCCACACCCAGCCAGTCTCCCTCACTCCAACATCTTACTCGCCAACATTGCTCCTCCCACCATACTGTTATAGTTCTTATTACACATGTTCTATATACCTATCTACATGTTTTATTTACCAGAACTATGCAAGTAAGCCGGTATTGTGTCCAAACAGTACAGTGGCCACCATACACTGCATGAAAAATCACACAGCAGACGACGCTACGATTATGTCACATCCCTCACCAAAATAGCTCCTCTCAACATTCTCCTGTTGCTGTTCTTACACTATATACACACTATATATACCCATGTACACATGTTTTGCCCATAGCGAACCACTAAGCTAGTATGGTGAGCAAAACAAGAGTGGCAGCCACACACACACACACACACACACACACACACACACACACACACACACACACACAATGAGGCTACCTCAATTCTCGCCCTCCCTCCCTCACCAAAATTCCTCCTTCCACAATACTGTACTACGCACAACGCTAATTATAACCACAATCCTGGTCACTAATTCCTGTAAATGAATAATTGACCATATGTTTATTTTGAAAAGGAACCTAAGAAATCGTTTGAAGATTCCTAGATGGACGAAATAATGCTGTGGTGCTGTGGCAAGCGCTGTGAACATCGTGAACAGCATTGAATCACTGATATTTGAACATTGTACCCAGTCATTATCACACTCAGGCTCTTCTATAATACTATCATGGCTAAATAATACAAGTTATATATATATTTTGACATTACTGTATTAGGCGATGCTGTGGTCACACGCTGAACAGCAGTGCTGTGCGCTCATGCTGCGAGCGCCAGCCTTGGTTGCTCACTCACTACTGAGGCTCCCACACCCGGGAATGTGGACCACGATTTTTTATAAAGATGGCGTCTGTTTACAAGAGCCCTGAGGAAGCTGATGTGAACCCCATGTAGCCGCGGGAGTTTTGAATGGAACGTGAAAAATACAAATACCCAGAGGCGCGTTGCGCAAACCAGACGCGAGCCTGCAGGCGAGTTGCGCAGTTTAAGGGTTAATACCAAAATGAAAGACCTAGAACGAGAATTGAGTTCACAAAACTGAAAAAAGTGTAAACATTTTATCACTCTTGTGGGCTCCCGGGTAACTTTCTCTCACTTTCTCTGTTAGTTGCGGATGGTACATCGGGCTTTTGGAGTTTATATGCATTTAGTCCTGTAGAGAAGTCTATTGTGAACATATTGATACCAAATTGAATATCATAGGACGAGAATTGAGCTAACAAAGTTGAAAAGATTATACACTTTTCAGAATTTACCGCGCTCTCCCTCGCGCTCCCGCGGAACGCCCAAGCCCACCTGGGGTAGTGGGAAGGTCCCGGGCCCGGTGCGCGAAAGTGTTAAGACTGTACTGGCGGCACATTTTTGTGGCTCATTCATTATGCATTCAACTCACGAGTTATGCCAATTTATCTTACACTGATTGTGTGGTGATAATGTCCAACTTGTCTCGTGTTACAATTCTGTACAGTACAATTTCACTGGAACAAACCTTGCTTTATTAAATCCATGCATTGACCAAACATGTTAACAAGCCACCTAATCTAAGCATCAACTACATAATATAATTTACAGTGCATAAAATCTTTCAAAGAAACTCAGTAAATCATAAATTTACACATTATATTATCAAATAATAATAATAGTAATGTTTTTAAAATATGCAGGATTCATAAAATAACCAAAAGTGTAATCTATCATTGCCCCTGTGTGTTTGCCATGTGTCAGTGCCCAAAGGAGTTTACTGCTAAATACAGTACATTGATGAAATGTGTAAATTCTTTAAACAAATTCAAATACAAAAAGTTAGTATACACTGTACAAATGTTATTCTATAGTAGTAATTCAAAAAAGCCATTCATAAGTCTGTAACTCGCATTCATAAGTTTGTAACTCGAACCAGATTTCCTATAAGT
Organism: Procambarus virginalis; assembly: GCA_020271785.1. NCBI lineage: Eukaryota > Metazoa > Arthropoda > Malacostraca > Decapoda > Cambaridae > Procambarus > Procambarus virginalis. Next base: position 8,060,453 of record WNGS01164858.1, on the reverse strand, counting down.
GCAAAGCTGTAAATGGGGGGAAATGCATTCCAGGACCAACAAACGTCAATACTGTACATAAAACCTAAATTTCTGGGGGAAGCCCCTATCGGCTCCCTGCAGCTATCGGACAGATATCTGCCATATTAGTCTAGAGCATCAGTTACTGAAATCCTTATGCCTACCGGGATCCACGAGCCAGAACCTGGTTTCCTCAGAGAGGCAAAGGGAGCAATGGCTTATGAACATTCCACTTTGTGAGAGTATAAACATGTCTGCCATCGACCAGGGATATATCCTGTATTCTGTCCATTTTCTGGCCGTTTTAGCTGTGGAGCTTCTGTATCAGGGTTATTTAAGAAAAAACTTGTAAAATTATTCATTATGAACAACTAATGAACCTTCGTTCTCGTGGTGCGTCTCTTCCGCTAGCAAATGTGGTAGGCAGGGCTTTCAGTTGGTTCGTTTCTGGGTGCCCTAGGGTTCCTCAGATTCATTTTTTCGGAGGTTTTCTTCCTCTCGGATTCCTCTTGGGAGGTTTGGGAGGCCTTTGCCGCGTGCCTCCAGTGAGACCCGGTTTCGCCTCAATGTTGGGTCTGGTTTTGTTTAGGTTCAGTTCCTCTTCCTCTGATATGGGGCTGTTCGAGGTTCCAGTGCCTTCCTAACTGGCAGCCTCCTTTGTTGGCAAGTTGGTGTGGGCTCCAGGCCGGGCTGCACGTCTGCTAGCCAGGGATCTGGTTCTTTCCTAGCTTGCCGGGTTCGCGTTCCTGGTGAATTGGCGGAAGCCCCAGTTGGTTCCTTCTCAGGTCGGACTTGGCAGGGCCTTGTGTGGGATTCATGGGCTGTGTCCATCTCTCTTCCTTCTGCAGTGTTGGTCCGGTTGTAGTGCCTCCTTCAGCTGTTTTGGGGGGACCTGGGTCACTTGGCAGTTGCTTGAGCAGTTGTGCAGGAGCCTGGACGTCGCCATCCAGGTTTACTCACTGGACAGAGTTTGGCTTGAAAGGCTGTTCTGGTATCTTTGGGACAGCCCTTTTCACTTCTCTTGCGACCTCTGGGTTCGCACCCCAGTGTCTGATCTCCATCAGTTGGCAAGTCACTGGCTTCCTCTTCGGGTTTTCAGGGTTCGGTGCCATGGCGCCTTTCCCTTCCCATGCTCAGTGGTTCACTGACACTTCGTCTCTCAGCTGGGGCTTTGTGACCAGCGCTCACTAGCCTGGCCAGGGTCATTGGGGTCTGTCCTTCTGTCATGCTCACTGCATGGAGCAGGAGTTTGCGGCTGTGTGTAGCTCTTCTGCCGAGTTCTCTGGGGTTAGCACTGCACCATACCTATTTCGGGATTGTCCAACGTCCTGACAGATGGCATGTCTCGCTTCATTCCCCTTCCCACAGAGTGGTTTGTCAACTCTGCCACCTTCCTTTGGCTTTGTCAGACGTACGGGCGCCCAGAGGCGGACCTCTTTGTGTCGGTGTGGTCTCGGTGTCTCCCTACATATGCGGTGCCGTTCCCCGACTGCCCAGTAGATGCTTTCCGGCAGGAATGGTTGAGGTGGGGGTTCCTGTACCTTTATCCCCCAGTCCAGCTGATGCTTCAGGTTCTGGCTCAGCTCAAATCCTAACATGAGAGGGGTGCTTCTCATGGCCCCATGGTATCCGGCCCAGCCTTGGTTTTAGGCGCTGCTTGCTCGGTGTCCGAACCTGGGCGTCTTTCCATGGCTCCACCTCTTTCAGCAGGTCGGGCCATTGAGGTACCTTGCTGGTTTGACTTACTCTTCCACTCATCACTCACATCTAGTTTTTCTGATGCGCGTGTTTCGCCACTTGTATGGTGATCAGGTGGATTCTCTGATGGTGTCCCACCTGCTGTTTTCGTCTCGGCAACAGTATGAAGTCTCCAGGCAGTCTTTCTGGCATTTCTTTTCCCTTTGGAGAGGGTTGTCTGTGACTGTGATGGGGGTTTTGTCCTTTTCTTTTTGGCTCTTTTTGGACTGCCATTTCGTGCTGAATACTGTTGCTTTTTATCGTGTGCTGTTGGTGGCGCTGCTCCAGCTTGCGTTTGGGTGGATGTCACTTCTACCCCATTCCACAAGCTCTCCCATGCATTTTTTTACCTCCGGCTTGCTTTTGCGCTGCTTGATCCATCTTGGTTTCTGGACCAGGAGTTCTCTCTTCTTTCCTCCTTCTCGGTTTGTTGTGGGCTCCTTCTGTTCAGGACTGTTTTCTGAATGCCTTGTTTTTGTTGGCTTTGGCCTCTGGGGGTAGGGTTGGGGAGCTTCATGCCCTTCTCTGGCACATGGGGTTTCTGCTACTTTGGTCCTGCGTGTCATTTTGTTCGTTTGCAGCGTTCTCCTTTTTTTTCTGACGAAGAATGAAACCGCTGGCTTTTGGAAGGGTCCGTGGGTTGTTGATGCTTGGTTGGTTCGGCCGTGGGTGCATCTTCTTTTGTGTCCAGTGGCGGCTTTACATCACTACCTGCAGACCTCTGCTTCAGTACCAGGGGATGTGCTCTGGGTTCTTACAGTTCCTTTAGTTCCATGTTCCATGGCATGTGTCTCTCAGGTTGTCCGCAGAGTTGTCAAGTCTATCCAGCCTGCAGTCTACCCTCGTGCCCATGATGTGCGTAAGTAAACTTTTCTGGCTGCTGTTTTTAGTAATATGTCTTGGGTCGACATTTTGACGCGGAGGTTTTGGAGGTCGAACAGGGGTCATGACTGCCGGGTATCTTGTGAACATTCTGGTCCCTCTCCGGCCTTGTGTTACTTTGGGACATCTGTCGCGGCCAGTTGTCTTATCTTCGTCTTGAGACCTGCGGTTCTGCCACCTCCTGGGTAAGTCCCTATTTTTACTTATCTGTGGGTAGTTAGCTTCTGGGAGCAGACAGGGCTCCCCACAGAAAACCAGCGTTGAATGTAATGTAACGCCATTTTCTGGGTGAGCACCGGAGGCTCCTCCTTTCCCCTTTTGGGGAAGGGGGTGGCGCTAATGAGCGAGTGCGCTAGTTGGATGACGACTTGCTTGCTTGTTTGTTTTCTTTTGGGGATAGTTCTATGACTCTGTTTGGATGTAGGCTGCAATTTTCACCAGTAGAGGGTTTGTATTGTTTCGCCTACCTTTCTAGGTGCTTTCCCTGGTCGATAGCAGACATGACATACTCTAAATGAAGAGTGCCCATAGCCCATTGCTCCCTGTTCGTCTCTGAGGGAGCCAGGGTCTGGCTCGTGATCCCCGATAGGCACTAGAACTCCCAGGACTGGTAACACCAAACTAATATGACACATGTCAGTTTGGATAGCTTCAAGGAGCCTCCAGGGCTTGCCCAGGAAATGATATTTCATTACATTCAATGCTGGTTTTTTGGTGGTTTTCAGGATGCGGACTTGTTTCTAACCTAACAGTTGTCTGTATTGTTTCGCTGACTTTCTGGGTGCTTTCTCTTCCTTGTTGATGGCAGACATGAATAGTTTAACATAACAGGTTTTCATAGTGTCACTGCTCCCTGCACCTTTCTGAGGGAGCTAGGTACTGGCTTGTGGTCCCCAGTAGGCCAGTATGATCTCTGCAACTGATGGCACCTAGTAGTTTGACACTGTATCAGTGTAGTAGCTTCAGGTAGCCACAAGGGGCTTCCCCAAGAAAAGTACTTTACATTTCATCTTTTGAGTACTGCTGTGGATTATTTATCAGAATGTGATGATTTTAGCTCTATATAATGCTATTTCATGTGGAAGAGATGTGAATTGCTGGTGACATTTTGTGTATGTTGACCCCTCTTTTCGTATAATGCTTTCCTGTGTTCTTCAAGCAACTTCCTCCCCACCCCATGAAGGTGGGTAAATGAGGCATTGATGATGATGATGATGATGATTACTATCTTTATTACAGTTACATGATGGAATGTGGATCTGGGAAGATATTTTTGGCAATCTTGAAATAGAGAACACAAGTGGTCTTCTGTTGGGAATTTACAGTATGTGGAATGTGTTCACATTTGTGGTTTTAATAGTGTACCCTCCAGTACTGCCGCCCGTCACACCACAAGGTCAGTACTTGTGCTATCTTTCCTTGTGCATCTTTCCTTGTGCATCATAGAGTGAGTGCTCAAACATTCAAAATGTTCAGCATGCATACTTATATTGTGCATGAAACTAATTATGTATTTCCTTATACTGTATAGGTAACCCTTGCTTTGAATGGTGTTGGAAAACACGGATTTGGTATTAAATAGTTATTCACTTATATATAACAGTTTAAGAAAAGGGTTGATTTTTTTACTTTGCATGGGTTGAGCTCAGATTATCAAATTATCCACGAATATACAGCACCATTGATACTACATGAGGCTTCTGCACATGTTACATATCTTATATTTTACAATTCCTTTAACCATATTCATACTATATTGCACAGTTGTGTGTGTGTGTGTACTACTGCATGTAATTACCTAATTAATTTCTAGTACATTGTTATTCTTATTTGGTAAATTTAAGTATTGGAGGTCTTTCTCTTTCCTGGTAACTATTAGATCCAGTATTGATGGAACATCCCCTTCCTACATTCTCATTAGCTGTTTAATGTGCTGTTACATGAAAGTTTCCAGGAAGAGGTTTATGAATCTACTGGTCCTAAAGTGCTCTGTCCTTGCAATCTATTATTGTTAAACAAGATCCTCAAGGTATATCAATTGTGCTTTATTTGTATGTTCTCTTGTTATTATTTCACTCATAATCATTGTTTGCTGTTGGAGTCTAGGCACTAATGAGAACTATTTTATCTTTCTGGTTACAGATCACCAGTATAACAATGTCCACATCCTGTGGGTTGTCGAGGGTTAATTCTTGTACACTTAGATTCTTTCTCACTAGTGCAGAAACACCTCACCATTTCTGCTTTTCCTATCATGTCCCAAAATTTAGTGACCACATGGAAATACCACCTCACTTACAAACTTGGATTGTCTCAGGAAATCTTCCTTATCAATTTTATCAATTCATGTTACTATTTTGTATGTAGTGATCATATCACTTCTTTCTTCTGTCTTCTAGTGTTGGTATATTTAATGCCTCTAACCTCTCCTCGTAGCTCATCAGCTACGTAGTCCATCAGTTCTGGGAGAGGGAGCCATTTAGTTGCATGTCTTTGCATCTTTTCCAGTTTGTTGATGTTCTTCTTCAGATATGGGTAACATACAACCGCTGCATATTCTAACTTTGGCCTAACAAAAGTCATGAACAATTTCTTTAGTGTTTCCCCATCCATGTATTTAAAAGCAATTCTGAAGTTAAAACGTGTAGCATAGGCTCCTCGCACAACGTTCTTTTTGTGGTCTTCAGGTGATAGTTTTCTATCTAGAACCACCCCTAGATCTCTTTCTTTATCAGAATTTTTTAAAGATTTCTCACATAATTTATAGATTATGTGGGTCTATGTTCTCCTATTCCACATTCCAAAACATGGCATTTACTCACATTGAATTCCATTTGCCAAATGGTGCTGCATATACTAATTTTGTGCAGGTCTTCTTGAAGGGCATGACAATCATCTAAGTTTCTTATCCTTCCTATTATCTTAGCATCATCAGCAAACATTTTCATATAATTCTGTATTCCATCTGGTAGATCATTTATGTAGACAGTGAACATCACCGGTGCAAGAACTGAACCCTGGAGTACTCCACTTGTGACATTTCTCCAGTCCGATACATTGCCTCTGATGTATCAGAGGCAATGAAAAAAATGATGAAAAAGCCCTTATTTTTCTATCAGTCAGAAATTTTTTCATCCATGTTAGTAGCTTACCTATCACCCCTCCAATATTTTCCAGTTTCCAGAACAACCTCTTATGTGGAACTCTGTCAAAAGCCTTTTCTGGGGGAAGCCCCTATGGCTCCCAGGAACTATCCAGAACTATCCATGGCTGATATGGATACCCCGACTATTTTGCATCAATCGATGTGGGTGGAGTTCTAACATACCGGGGACCACGAGCCAGAACCTGGCTCCCTCACAGAGGCACAGGGAGCAATGGCCCATAGAAATGCACATGTGATTTGGAGCATTCTATATCTGCCATCGACCGGGACAGGCACCCAGAATGGTAAACGCCACAAAGCAAACCCCTATTCTGGTTAACAATGAAAATCGACAAACGAGTGGACAGAACTCCCCAAAAGAAATACGAGCAAACAAGCATGACATCACACGAGCTGCACTGCATGTCTGCACAGCTCCCCCCTTCCCGGGAGGGGGAAAGGGGAGCCCCAGATCCCCGAGCCGGCGATCCCTGCCCCAGTTGATGGGATCGTGCATGGTCGTGTGGCTCCAGCTCCAGTCTTGTCTCAATGCTGTGACTTGTTTTCAGTGCTGCTCTTACGGTGGTCGTGTGAGCTGGGAGTAGTATTCTCAGGTACTCGGGCTGCATGTGCTTAGGGTCACCTTCCCTGAGTGCCCTGTAAGTACTGCCCTTTGGGGCTTGGGGTTGCCTTCCACAAGTCTCCATGGGTCTACCTATGTTGGCCTTTCGCTGCTTGGTGTTTGGCTGCCCCGAGTGTTTGGGGGTTTTCCTCCCTTGTTTACCTTGGGATTAGTGGTAGTTATTGCACTGGTGGGGGCGCAGGGTACTGCATAACTAATTTTCACCTATAACAGCGGCCGGCTCTGTTCCCTCTGGGTACGTTGTCCACTTGCGTGATTTTTCTTTTCTTTGGTCCTGGCTGGGTCTTGTGTGGGACTCTTGGACCGCTTCCTTCTCTCTTCCTCCGGAGTCTCTCCTTTGGCTGCGGTCTCACCTGTGCCCGTTTCTGGGGTCTCCCGGGTCACCCGGCGGTTGCTTGAGGGTTTGTGCGGGAGCTTGAACTTCGCAATATTGGTCTACCCGCCGGGTCAGGTTTGGCTTCATCGGCTGTTCTGGTTCCTTCGGGGACATCCCTTCCGTCTCTCTCGCAATCGCCGGGTTCGACCCCCGGGGGCCTTGAGTCAGCTGTTGCATTGCCGGCTTCCTCTTCGGATTTTTCAGTGTTCAGTGCCTTGGCACCTGCCCCTTGATGTGTTCACGGATGCGTCGTCTCTAGGCTGGGGCATTGTGACCAGTGCTCACCAGGCCGGCCAAGGGCGGTGGGGTCCGTCCTTCCGTCAGGTTCACAGCACGGTGAGGGAGTTCGCAGTGGTGTGGTTTGCGCTTCAGAGGGTTTGGGTTGCCCGCGGATCGACGATCTGGCTCCATTCGGACTGCTCCCCGGTGGTTCATTGCCTGAACCGAGGGGGTTCGATGCGGTTCTTGGCTCTTTGGGGTTGGTCGCTTCGGGTGACTCGTTTGCTGAGTTCTCGGGGTTTGGCTCTCCTGGCGGTTCACGTCCGGGGGGTGTCCAACGTCCTGCCGGACGGCCTGTACGGGTTCGTTCCCCTGTCCACGGAATGGACGGTCGGCGCCGACTCCTTCCGTTGGCTCTGCAGGATGTTCAGGCGCCCGAAGGGAGACCTCTTCGTGTCAACATGGTCGAGGCATCTTCCGGTTTACATGGTGCCCTTCCCCGACTGCGAGGCTGTCGGGATAGACGCCTTTCGGCAGGACTGGTCGGGGTGGGGGTTCCTGTACTTCTTTCCCCCAGTTTGGCTGTTGCTCCAGGTCCTGGCTCGCTTGGAGTCTTACCAGGGTCAAGTGGTCCTCTTGGCCCCGTGGTGGCCGGCCCAGCTGTGGTTTCAGGCTCTGCTTGCCCGGTGTCCGAACCCGGAGGTTTTTCCGCGGATCCGCCTCTATCATGAGATCGGGCCGGTCGGGTATGAGACTGGTTTGCTCTTCTCCGCGAGTCTTCGTGTATGGTGTTTTTGACTCGTGTTTATCACCATTTCTATGGTGAGCAGGTGGCTTCTTTGTTGGTTTCTCACCTCCGGGTTTCCTCTCGGCGGCAGTATGAAGTTTCCTGGCGGTCCTTCCAGTTCTTTTTGGCCCTTAGTCGTTGTTCCTCCCTTTCGGTTCGGGTGGTGTTGTCCTTTCTCTCTTGGTTGTTCCAGGACTGTCATCTGATGCCTAATACTGTCGCCTTATATCGTAATTACCTAAGTGTAATTACCTAAGTGTAGTTACAGGATGAGAGCTACGCTCGTGGTGTCCCGTCTTCCCAGCACTCTTTGTCATATAACGCTTTGAAACTACTGACGGTCTTGGCATCCACCACCTTCTCCCCTAACTTGTTCCAACCGTCTACCACTCTGTTTGCGAAAGTGAATTTTCTTATATTTCTTCGGCATCTGTATTTAGCTAGTTTATATCTATGACCTCTTGTTCTTAAAGTTCCAGGTCTCAGGAAATCTTCCCTATCGATTTTATCAATTCCTGTTACTATTTTGTATGTAGTGATCATATCACCTCTTTTTCTTCTGTCTTCTAGTTTTGGCATATTTAATGCCTCTAACCTCTCCTCGTAGCTCTTGCCCTTCAGTTCTGGGAGCCACTTAGTAGCATGTCTTTGCACCTTTTCCAGTTTGTTGATGTGCTTCTTAAGATATGGGCACCACACAACCGCTGCATATTCTAGCTTTGGCCTAACAAAAGTCGTGAACAATTTCTTTAGTATATCGCCATCCATGTATTTAAACGCAATTCTGAAGTTGGAAAGCGTGGCATAGGCTCCTCGCACAATATTCTTTATGTGGTCCTCAGGTGATAGTTTTCTATCTAGAACCACCCCTAGATCTCTTTCTTTATCAGAATTCTTTAAAGATTTCTCACATAATATATAGGTTGTGTGGGGTCTATGTTCTCCTATTCCACATTCCATAACATGGCATTTATTAACATTAAATTCCATTTGCCAAGTGGCGCTCCATGTACTTATTTTGTCCAGGTCATCTTGAAGGGCATGACAATCATCTAAGTTTCTTATCCTTCCTATTATCTTAGCATCATCAGCAAACATGTTCATATAATTCTGTATACCAACTGGTAGATCATTTATGTAGACAATAAACATCACTGGTGCAAGAACTGAACCCTGTGGTACTCCACTTGTGACATTTCTCCAGTCCGATACATTGCCTCTGATCACTGCCCTCATTTTTCTATCAGTCAGAAATTTTTCATCCATGTTAGAAGCTTACCTGTCACCCCTCCAATATTTTCCAGTTTCCAGAACAACCTCTTATGTGGAACTCTGTCGAAAGCCTTTTTAGGTCCAGATAGATGCAGTCAACCCAACCATCTCTTTCCTGTAATATCTCTGTTGCTCGATCATAGAAACTGAGTAAATTCGATACACAGGATCTTCCAGATCGAAAACCATACTGTCTGTCTGATATTATATCATTTCTCTCCAGGTGTTCTACCCATTTAGTTTTAATATTTTTTCCAATATTTTGACTATTACACTTGTCAATGATACCGGTCTATAGTTAAGGGGTCTTCCCTGCTTCCACTTTTGTAGATTGGAACTATGTTAGCCTTTTTCCACACATCAGCTACAACTCCTGTAAACAGGGATGCCTGAAAAATCAGTTGAAGAGGAATGCTGAGCTCAGGTGCACATTCTCTCAGAACCCATGGTGAAACTCCATCTGGACCAACTGCTTTGTTCTTATTTAGCTCCTTGAGCATTTTTTCCACTTCGTCTCTAGACACCTCTATGTGCTCTATGTTGTTCTCTGGAATTCTTATTGTATCTGGTTCCCTGAAGATTTCATTTTGTACAAACACACTTTGGAACTTTTCGTTTAATGTTTCACACATTTCCTTTTCATTTTCCGTGAATCTATTTCCCATTTTCAACCTCTGAATATTATCCTTTACCTGCAATTTGTTGTTTATGAATTTATAGAATAGACCTGGTTCTGTTTTACATTTGTCTGCAATCCCTTTTTCAAAATTTCTTTCTGCCTCTCTCCTCACTGCCGTGTAGTTGTTTCTCGCATCTTTGTATCGCTGGTATGTTTGGGGGTTTGGCCTCTTCCTGTATTGATTCCATTTTTGTGACTTTTGGTCTCTGGCCCTCTCGCACTTTCTGTTGAACCAATCCTGTTTCCTAGTTCTGCTTCTCTGTTTTGGTATAAATTTTTTGTTCCTTTATCATATATTTCACAAAACTTGACATACATCTCATTCACTTCCTTGCCTAGCAACAAGTCTGTCCAATTATACTCACTAAAAAATTTTCTAAGGTTGCCATAATGTCCTCTCCTAAAATCAGGTTTTTCAATTGCATCGACTGTCATATTTTCTTCCAGATTATATCGCATTGCATACTTTATTCCTAAAAAGACATGGTCACTTTTACCCAAGGGAGGAAGGTACTGAATGTCAAATATTTCTTCCTCCTTCCTGGTAAATATCAAATCTAGCATGGAGGGAACGTCCCCTTCCCTCATCCTCGTAGCTTGTTTAACATGTTGATACAAGAATGTTTCCAGGATGAGGTCTACAAATTTACAGGTCCAGAAATCTTCTGTTTTAGCTTCATATGCCTCCCAGTCTATGGATTTCAAGTTGAAGTCGCCGACTATCAACAGCCGTGAACTATCGTTATCCGCTCTTGCTATGATCTCTCTCATTATTGTTATAAGACCTTCTCGTTTACTATCTAGCTCCTCTTTTGACCATGTGCTGCTTAGCGGTGGACTATATGCATTTATGATCATTAGTTTATCATCCTCATGGCAGATCTCTAGTGCTATTATATCAACTTCTTGTGGATTGGCAGTCATTATTTCGTTCACCTTTAGGTGTTCTTTCACCAGCACAGCAACGCCACCGCCTTTCCTGATTTTTCTGTCCCGTCTCCAAATTGAGTAGCCCCTTGGGAATATGACCTCATTTAAAATAACATCTTCAAGTTTTGTCTCCGTGAGTGCAACAATGTCTGGTGTCTGCAGCTGTATTATATCACTTAACTCCAGTATCTTTGACCTTACTCCATCTATGTTGGTGTATGCAATCTTCAGGAACTTGTTCCCCCTCTTCTTATTTTTCACTCCCCTTTCTCTAATGATTTTGTTGGTTTGCCTTTATGTACCACTTCACTGGTCTGCCTACTCCTATCACTTTGTAGAAAAAAGAATTGATATCTTCTTCATTCCTGCTCTCATTTAAACGTTTTGCCTCGGCGAGGTTCAGTTTCAGCTTCTCTCTATCTTCTTTTGAAAGATCTCGTCTTAACGACCACACTTTCCCATCCTCATCATTACGTAATTTTTAGCATTCCTTAGTACTTCTTCCATCTGTTTGGCACCATTTAGGGTGATCCTCAAGGGTCGATCTTTCCCTTTTACATATCGGCCTATTCTCCTGTAGTCGCTCACATTCTCTATGGTTGTAAGACCTTCCACGAGGCCAACAATTTTATCTACTACTTTTGCTTCTTCTACAGCTCTTTCTGACCTAGATGTTATCTCCTTTTCTTTGCAGCCAAAAATGATCAGGGACTTACTTCGATCAACTGTGTTTTGCACCAACTTCGGGTTGGATGCCAATTCTTTCCTCACTTCTAGCCTAATGTTTGTTTTATCCTGGTTGCTGCAGTGTTGGGCTTCCTTTACTGCTTCTTCCAATTTTTCCTTCTCCTTGGCCACTTGCGCATAAGTGAGTTGCATATCTTTCTTGCACTGTTCTATACCCTGTGTAACTTCCTCCATCTGCGCTGACAAAAGCTGTTTCTCCTGATGAAATTCCTTACCTAACCTATTGTAGTCATCTATGTTTAAATTTACTTTAACTTCTTCCAAAGCTATTTTTAAGAGTCTATTTTCTTCTTCCATGGCTTTGCAATTTGTTTCCAATTGAATCTTATCCTTGCACAGGTCTTTGACTACACCCTCAAGACATACAACTTTGCTATTCAAATGGTCATTACTTTCTTTCAATTTACTAATTAATTCTACATGAGAGGTCACTATAGCATCTAATTTTACCAACTTGTTGTGTAGACTGGTTATCTCAATGCTTTCTTCACTGAATCCAGCAAAATCAAGCTCTGTTGTGTATTTCCTCTTGCTGGCGGCCATCTTAAATGTTGTTCTCTGCACTGTAAACACTAGGGGTAACTTTTTCTCATACAATTTTTCACTTCCCTTGGCACATTCCTGTTATCTCACCTATTTTTCAAAAGCACTATACCTTTATGTTCTCTGGGACACCACTCACTATCGTCATCCTGTACTACAATACTTAGGATTGTTGAAATATGCTGGAGCTCCTCTTGTCTGCCTCTTGGGAAAGAACTTGGGATAGATCGTGCGGCGCTGGCAGAGCCGCTGCAGCTTGCTTTCGGTATCGATGTTACTTCTGCACCGTTTCGCAAGCTATCTCATGCGGTTTCACCTCTGGTCTGCTCATGCGCCGCCTGAGCCGTCCTGGCCTTTGAGCAGAGTGCTCCCATCTTTCTTTTCTTCAGTTTGTTGTGCTCTCTTCGGTTCACTATTGCTTTGCTAAGGCTCTTTTTCTGTTGGCATTGGCCTCTGGGGGTCATGTGGCAGAGCTTCATGCTTTTCTCAGGTGCAGAGGTTTTTGCTCCTTTGGTCATGGTCATAGGTATGTTCGTCTGCAGCCGTCTCCCTCTTTTCTGGCGAAGAATGAGACTGCTGCTTTTTGGAGGGGTCCTTGGGTTGTTGATGCTTCATTTGTCAGGCCGGCGGTTCACCATGTGTTGTGCCCGGTTGCGGCCCTCCGCCGTTATCTGCACGCCACGGCTTCTGTGTCCGGGGACGCGCTTTGGGTTGATCCGGTTTCCCTTCTTCCCTATTCACGGGCTTGGGTCTCTCAGGTAATCCGCAGGGTTATTAAATCTATCCAGCCTGCGGTCTGTCCCCATGCCCATGACGTTCATAAGTTTGCTGCTCTTGCTGCTGTCTTTGGCAATATGTCTTGGGCTGACATTCGGGCATGGGGTTTTTGGTGGTCAAACAGGGCCCTGGCTGGACACTACTTTGTGAACGTTGCTGGGCCCAGTTGGGCCTGTGTTGCTTTAGGTCGGCGGATGCAGCCGTTGTCTCGACTTTGAGTTGAGGGGTGGAGCACCGACCGCCTCCCAGGTAGGTCCCCTTGTTTTCTTAACACTTTGTTGCTTTGGGCCCGCGAGCGCCCCACTACCCCAGGTGGGAATTTGCGTTCCCCGGGAGAGTGAGGTAATTCTGAAAAGTGTATACTCTTTTCAACTTTGTCACCACAATTCTCACCCTAAGACATTAAATTTGGTATCAATGTGTTCGTAATAGAATTATCTAGAGGCGTAAAAGCATATACTGTAAACTCCAAAAGTCCAGCTTACCACCCGCAGCAAACAAAGTGAGAGCGAGTTACCCGGTATCGCACAAGAGCAATAAAATGTTTTTATTCTTTTCACTTTGGTCACCTCAATTCTCGTCTTAGGTCTTTCATTTTGGTATCAATGTTTTCGCAATAGAATTCCCAACAGGAGAATATGCATATAATGTCAAAAAGTGTAGAGCGCTCCACCTGCCGACGTGATGAAAGCAGGCCGCGGTTACCGAGAAGAGAGCTCCGGGCATTCCATTAGAGAGCGCGGTAATACTGAGAAGTGTATACACATTTCAACTTTGTCACCTCAATTCTCATCATAGGTTTATCAATTTGGTATCAATGTGCTTGCAATAGAATTATCTAGAGGCGTAAATGCACATAAACTCCAAAATCCGGCTTACCACTCGCAGCAAACAGAGAAAGTGAGAGCGAGTTACCCGGGATCGCACAAGAGCAATAAAGTGTTTTTATTCTTTTCACTTTGATCACCTCAATTCTCATCTTAGGTCTTTCATTTTAGTATCATTGTGTTCGCAATAGAATTCTCTAGAGGCATAAATGCATCTAAACTCTAAAAGCCCTGCGTACCACCCACTGCAAACAGAGAAAGTGACAGCCCGTTAACCCCGTGAGGGCTAATCAAGAGCAGTAAAATGGTATACTCCTTTCAACTTTGTTACCTCAATTTTGGTCCTAGGTTTTTCATTTTGGTATCATTGTGTTTGCAATGAAATTCTCTACAGGAGTATATGCATATAATGCCCTGTCGACAAGATGAAAGTGGGCCAAGGTTACCAGAAAAAGAGCGCTGCGCCACAGGGCGCCACCCCCAAGGCTCCTCTCTTTACATTAGAGAGCGTGGTAATACTGAAAAGTGTATACTCTTTTCTACTTTGTCATCTCAATTCTCATCCTAGGTTTCTCAAATTGATATCAATGTGTTTGCAATAGAATTCTCTACAGAACTAAATGCATATGAAGCCCAAAAGCCCAGTGAGAAAGTGAGAGCGTGTTACCCGGGAGCGCGCAAGTGCAATAAAATGTGTACACTCTCTTCTTTTTGGACATCTCAATTCTTGACCTAGGCCTTTCATTTTGGTATCATTGTGTTCGCAATAGAATTCCCTACAGGAGTATATGGCGCTTCATTACATTCAACACTGTTTTTTTTAGGTCCAGATAGATGCAGTCAACCCAACCATCTCTTTCCTGTAAATCTTTGTGACTCGATCATAGAAACTGAGTAAATTCGATACACAGGGTCTTCCAGATCGAAAACCATACTGTCTGTCTGATATTATATCATTTCTCTCTAGGCGTTCTACCCATTTAGTTTTGATTAGTTTTCCAATACTTTCACTATTACACTTGTCAAGGATACAGGTTTATAATTGAGGGGGTCTTCCCTGCTGCCACTTTTGTAGATTGGAACTATGTTAGCCTGTTTCCACACATCTGCTACAATTCCTGTGTACTCGCTTAGTTGTACTCACCTAGTTGTGTTTGCGGGGGTTGAGCTCTGGCTCTTTGGTCCCGCCTCTCAACCGTCAATCAACAGGTGTACAGATTCCTGAGCCTATTGGGCTCTATCATATCTACACTTGAAACTGTGTATGGAGTCAGCCTCCACCACATCACTTCCTAATGCATTCCATTTGTCAACCACTCTGACACTAAAAAAGTTCTTTCTAATATCTCTGTGGCTCATTTGGGCACTCAGTTTCCACCTGTGTCCCCCTTGTGCGTGTGCCCCTTGTGTTAAATAGCCTGTCTTTATCTACCCTATCAATTCCCTTCAGAATCTTGAATGTGGTGACCATGTCCCCCCTAACTCTTCTGTCTTCCAGCGAAGTGAGGTTTAATTCCCGTAGTCTCTCCTCGTAGCTCATACCTCTCAGCTTGAGTACTAGTCTGGTGGCAAACCTTTGAACCTTTTCCAGTTTAGTCTTATCCTTCTCATAAAACAGAAGATGACTGTTTGAGGCTTCAAGAAGACCTAGACAAGCTGAAAGAATGGTTGAACAAATGGTTGTTAGAGTTTAACCCAACCAAATGTAATGTAATGAAGATAGGTGTAGGGAGCAGGAGGCCAGATACAAGGTATCATCTGGGAGAGGAAATTCTTCAGGAGTCAGAGAAAGAAAAAGACTTGGGGGTTGATATCACGCCAGACCTGTCTCCTGCAGCACATATCAAGAGGATAACAAGAGGATATGTGTGT
>WNGS01164858.1:8023786-8044916 GCA_020271785.1 Procambarus virginalis | reverse complement strand
GATACTGCAGTCAACCCAACCATTGCTTTCCTGTAAAATCTCTGTGGCTCGATCATAAAAACTGAGTAAGTTTGTTACACAGGATCTTCCAGATCGAAAACCATACTGTCTGTCTGATATTATATTGTTTTTCTCCAGGTGTTCTATCCATTTAGTTTTAATTATTTTTTCCAATATTTTGACTATTACACTTGTCAGTGATACAGGTCTATAATTAAGGGTGTGTGTGTGTGTGGTGTGTGTAATTACCTAAGTGTAATTACCTAAGTGTAGTTACAGGATGAGAGCTACGCTCGTCGTGTCCCGTCTACCCAGCATTCTTTGTGTGTGGTGTGAAGGGGAGAGGGGTTGATTGGTTATTGTGGGGAAGGACTTCCCAGCCCCAACACACCCTAAATTGGGGCATAATAAACATGACCAATTTCACCATATGTATCATTATTACCATTATAAGACTAAATTACTTGTTTAATATATGTTGAGTTGCATCAGAAATTATCATGATTATATATGTTGCAGTTTAGATAAATCATTTTTAATATAAAAAAGTGAATATGTTAATAATTAACCAAGATATCTGAACCAGTTAATTTAGAAGTCACTGCTGAGAGACCACCCGAGCAACCAACCCAGCTGCGGCTTAGACCTCCGTTGCGCAGACAGGATGCAATCGACATCGTTAGCGAGGACTCCTTAGATGTGGATGCTGATCATGGTGTAAGTGGGGATGCAACACCTGGTGATGCTGTTGTA
The DNA here is from genome assembly GCA_020271785.1 of Procambarus virginalis. Lineage (NCBI taxonomy): Eukaryota > Metazoa > Arthropoda > Malacostraca > Decapoda > Cambaridae > Procambarus > Procambarus virginalis. The sequence continues at coordinate 8,044,163 of WNGS01164858.1, read as the reverse complement.
ACACTTGATGTTTTAAGTGGTAATGGCATCATAAGTAGTGATGATGCAGTTAGTGTGTATTTAATAAGTGCAGATAGTGTCATCAGTGGTGATGCTTTTGTAAATGGTGATATTGTAGTAAATCATGCTGCCGGCAGCAATGGTGCTACCGCTGCTTCTGCTGTGCTCAGCAGCAGTGCTGCCACAAACAAAGATGTTGCTGGCACCAATAATGCTGCTATAAACTGTGATGTTGCCATTGTACGCAATGCTGCTGTAGCGAGTAATGACAACATTGATGTTGCTGCTATAAATAGTGATGTTGCTATGAGTTGTGATGCTTCCGTAAGTGATGTTGCCAGAGACACTGAAACTTCTGGATGTGGTGATACTCTGACATTCAGTGGTTCTCTTGTGCTTGGCGAAGCAGCCTTAAGTATTGATGATGCCTTAAGTGGTATTGCAATGATTGATGATGATACTGTAAGTTATGATGGTGCCACAAATAGTAATGTTTCTCTAAATGTTAATACAGCCGTAAATAATGACAGTTCTGGGTGTCCTGATCATAATGTGAGAAGTGATCCTGTGTGACAATCATTTAAGATAACGCTTTAGAAAATGCATTAGGAGAGTGGATGTCTGAATGCATATACATACTAGAGGCATTCAACATTTCTAACTAATCCAGTTCTAGTTATATGAATTGGACAACATGACATCTTAATTTTAGCAGGAATATCCAGTCATTTTTTCTAAACTTGCCTATATGATAAGAGCATGGCAGTGAGTTGATATAAAATGTATGTCATTACATTGAGACGAGGTAAGTAGACGATGACCTGCGTGTAGTTGACATGAGGGTTCTGCCCACACCTCTGTCATTACTGGATGTTTATATGAGAGAGAAGAACTTAAAATAATAAGCATAAGTAAATCACATGGTGCGGTCTTTTCCTCTTCCTCCATTAAATAAGGTTTTGAAAATGACATTAATCTACAGCAAAAATGCTTCTGAAACAAATTAAGTCAATTTTGATTGACTTAATAGGTACCTAATTCTGGGCCACTGAGATCGGTAATGATTAAAATTGAACATTGATAAGCTTTAGTTTTCATCCAAGATGAGTCTTAAAGCTGTTTTGCTGCATAATGGAAGTGTTTTGCCACCAATTCCATTGGGTTATGCATCCCATATGAAGGAAATTTATGACAACATGAAGTGGCTCTTGAGGTGCATAAAACAATGACACACATCAGTGGCAGCTCTATTGCAACTTGAAGGTTGTTGCTCTTGTGATGGGTCTGTAGGGTGGATACACAAAGTACTGCTGTTTTCTTTGTGAGTGAGATAGTGGTGCAAGAGTTTCCCACTATATCATGAGAGACTGGCCACTCCGTCTGTCACTGGAGCCTGGGAGAAAAATATTCAGCATCCACCACTTGCTGAATCAAGTAAGATTTGGTTATAACCCTTACACATGAACAATAGTTAATCAGCAAATGTAATTATTCTATTTTAATTCAGTACATCAAAATGCATAATAAACAGCTCTTTTTGTCTTGGAAGCAGGCAACTTTTTAAAAATTGTTGACCAATGTTACAGAACAATAATTAACCTGAGAGATTTACTGTAATTTTAACTTATTAAGGCATGTGATTTTGAGATTTTTGTTTACCTAAAACTTTTCAAAGTATGTGTGCTTGTACTTGGCAAGTGTATCCATGTGAAGCATGTGCTTGGCATGTACGCCTGGTACCACTTAGTACGGGGCAGAACTTGTGTCTTTGTGATCGTATCAGATTGCATAGTAACACCACTTTGTACATAAATGTCTCTATATACACAATTACTGTTCATTTCATTACTTTATAATATTGAGGCATTGTTTATTGTCTATTTGAGGGACTGTTTATTTAATTAAACATTTCACACTACAGTATGTATATGTCATCACCCCATGCTAATTTCACTGTAATGCTATCACCATGGTTCCACATTATTTATGAAAGGAATAATAATAATAATAATAATACATGTCTGACTTACCCAGTGTGGCAGCTGATTACCATGAAGATATCTACATCTTTGCATTATGTACACTTTCAGGTGCTGTATTAAAGCAGAGTTGTGTGTGGAGTCTTTCACAGGCACTTTTTTGTTACCATTCACTTTGTACGGAAAGACCGAGACATTACTACATGTACTTGTTGAACAAGTTTGTGTTTTTTATTGCCATATATGTGATAGGCATTCTTACATAAACAAAAATTTATACAAATAATGCATTATGAAAGTAATGAAGAGTATTTAATTCAATACACCCTCCACAAAAATGTCAGTTATATTTTCAAATGATGTTCAAATAATATTCAAATGTTTGGAAAATGCATTTGTTGGCAGTTCAGGAGATATTTAATATGCCATATAATTTATATACTGTTCACATAATTAGTAATTTAATTGCAGTGTTTGTCTATTGAAAATGCTGCTTGCATTGAAGTTGTTAGGAAATGTGATGATTTTCTTGAGAAGTCCTCCATCTCTCAGAGATTGCTCTGTGCTTATGGGTCACATCACTTACAGAAGTACTGTTTGGCCTACCGGCAAACAAGGCTAGAACTTGGCGCCCCTCACAGAGGCTCAAAAAGTGAGTGACAATTCACCACCCCATCTAGAAAGTATCCAGAACGTCAGTCAAGCCTTGCAGGCAACTGGAGGCTCCACAGAAAACAAAGCCTTGAAACAGCCAAGTAACTGCAAAAATTGACACAGAACAAGGGATTTATTCAAACTAGCATGAAACTTTGTAGTACCGATTGCCACCACTAGGCAGCCCGGTCCATACCCTGAACTGATTTTTCTAATTAGTTCTGTTGTTGATGTTATGGTGTTGCCTACTCCAGTCTGCCAGTCATGAGCAAGTTTTTCTTGATAAGTGGCAGCCATCCTTGAACTTTATTTTGCTTTATTTGATTTGTTGTTTTCCTTTATTAATGTTGGCTTCACAGGCATGTTTTTTCTCCAGCGTGTTGTGTACCTGGATGGAGTTCTGGAAGTTCTTGTACTCCCCAAGCCTGGCCCAGTGCCAGGCTTGACTTGTGAGAGCTAGACCTAACAGGCTGTTGATTGGAGTGGCCTGCAGTCCCACATATCCACCACAACCTGGTTGGTCTAGCACTTCTTGAAGAAAACTATCCAGTTTTCTCTTCAAGACGTCCGCATTTGTTCCAGCAATATTTCTTATGCTCGCTGGGAGAATGTTGAACAACCATGGACCTCTGATGTTTAAACAGTATTCTCTGATTGTGCCTATGGCTCCCCTGCTCTTCACTGGTTTTATTCTGCATTTCCTTCCCATACCATTCACTCCAGTATGTTGTTATTTTACTGTGTAGATTTGGGATCTGGCCCTCCAGTATTTTCCATGTGAATATTATTTGATACCTCTCTCGTCTCCTTTCTAAAGAGTACATTTGGAGGAGAACTTTGAGACGATCCCAGTAGTAGCCCAACATATCCTAAGACGTCAATAATCCCAATAGATCCACAATCCCAATTTGTGGGCTTTACTTTTGCTGCACTTCTGGCTGCATATGTTTAGTTTTCTTCCCTGGGTGCCTGCTAGTGCTGCCCTTGCACAGAGTTACCTTCTCTGGTGTGTTCACGAGTTCACCATTGAGAGGCTTGACGATGATGATTCTCTCTGCCTTTGCCATTCTGCCTGCTGGGTCAGTGATGCCAACACCCTGTGAGTTCTGTAAAGTGTGTTCACACTGGGTCTCTGCTCTTATTGATTCAGCTGCAGGTTTGGAAGCTGCCATTTTGCAAGCTAGGTTAAGCATATGCAACATTTTGTTCATCTGGATGCCCCATAGGACTATGCCCTTATGGTGTTTAGGGACCCAGAATAGGTGGTGTTGGTGACCCCCTCATCTGGACTAAGTCTGTGCTTTTTCTTCATTCCCTGTGGATGTGTTTTTCCCTGCTTCTGGTCTTTTCCCTCTGCTTCTAGCTCCAAAGTATCAAATGGTTTCGAAGATGGGGAGGGGAGCCGGTCGGCCGAGCGAACAGCACGCTGGATTTGTGATCCTGTGGTCCTGGGTTCGATCCCAGGCGCCGGCAAGAAACATTGGGCAGAGTTTCTTTCACCCTATGCCCCTGTTACCTAGCAGTAAAATAGGTACCTGGGGTTAGTCAGCTGTCACGGGCTGCTTCCTGGGGTGGAGGCCTGGTCGAGGACCGGGCCGCGGGGACACTAAAAAAAAAAGCCTCGAAATCATCTGAAGAAATCATCTCAAGATGGGTCAGGGTTTAGCTTGGGATGTAGCATTGCCTTCTCCATGGGTGGTCCTGTCGGAACCTTGTGATCCCAGCAGGGTTTCAGGCATTAGGCTTCACATTCGGTGCCTCGGAGTCATCATATTTTTGGAGATTTCTGTCTTCCTCTATTTTGCTTTCAGTGGTTTGTACAGACATGCTTCTGTACCTCCTGCAGAACATGGACCTTTTTGCTGATGGACCTGGCCTCTTTCCAGCATGGGTCTGTTTTGACTTAATGGCTGCAGTGTATTCACCTAGTTCTATGCACCTAGTTGTGCTTGCGGGGGTTGAGCTCTGCTCTTTCGACCCGCCTCTCAACTATCAATCAACGACCCATTTTTTTTATTTGACATGCAGTACCTTCCTCCCTTGGGTAAAAGTGACCATGTCTTTTTGAGGATAAAGTATGCAATGCGTTATAATCTGGAAGAAAACATGATGGTCGATGCAATTGAAAAACCTGACTTTAGGAGAGGACATTATGGCAACCTTAGAAAATTTTTTAGGGAGTATAATTGGACAGACTTGTTGCTAGGCAAGGAAGTGAATGAGATGTATGTCAAGTTTTGTGAAATATATGATAAAGGCACAAAAAAATTTATACCAAAACAGAGAAGCAGAACTAGGAAACAGGATTGGTTCGACAGAAAGTGCGAGAGGGCCAGAGACCAAAAGACACAAAAATGGAATCAATACAGGAAGAGGCCAAACCCCCAATCATACCAGCGATACAAAGATGCGAGAAACAACTACACGGCAGTGAGGAGAGAGGCAGAAAGAAATTTTGAAAAAGGGATTGCAGACAAATGTAAAACAGAACCAGGTCTATTCTATAAATTCATAAACAACAAATTGCAGGTAAAGGATAATATTCAGAGGTTGAAAATGGGAAATAGATTCACGGAAAATGAAAAGGAAATGTGTGAAACATTAAACGAAAAGTTCCAAAGTGTGTTTGTACAAAATGAAATCTTCAGGGAACCAGATACAATAAGAATTCCAGAGAACAACATAGAGCACATAGAGGTGTCTAGAGACGAAGTGGAAAAAATGCTCAAAGAGCTAAATAAGAACAAAGCAGTTGGTCCAGATGGAGTTTCACCATGGGTTCTGAGAGAATGTGCACCTGAGCTCAGCATCCCTCTTCAACTGATCTTTCAGGCATCCCTGTTTACAGGAGTTGTAGCTGATGTGTGGAAAAAGGCTAACATAGTTCCAATTTACAAGAGTGGAAGCAGGGAAGACCCCCTTAATTATAGACCGGTATCATTGACAAGTGTAATAGTCAAAATATTGGAAAAAATAATTAAAACTAAATGGGTAGCACACCTGGAGAGAAATGATATAATATCAGACAGACAGTATGGTTTTCGATCTGGTAGATCCTGTGTATCGAATTTACTCAGTTTTTATGATCGAGCAACAGAGATATTACAGGAAAGAGATGGTTGGGCTGACTGCATCTATCTGGACCTAAAAAAGGCTTTCGACAGAGTTCCACATAAGAGGTTGTTCTGGAAACTGGAAAATATTGGAGGAGTGACAGGTACGCTTCTAACATGGATGAAAAACTTTCTGACTGATAGAAAAATGAGGGCTGTGATCAGAGGCAATGTATCGGACTGGAGAAATGTCACAAGTGGAGTACCACAGGGTTCAGTTCTTGCACCAGTGATGTTTATTGTCTACATAAATGATCTACCAGTTGGTATACAGAATTATATGAACATGTTTGCTGATGATGCTAAGATAATAGGAAGGATAAGAAATTTAGATGATTGTCATGCCCTTCAAGAAGACCTGGATAAAATAAGTATATGGAGCACCACTTGGCAAATGGAATTTAATGTTAATAAATGTCATGTTATGGAATGTGGAATAGGAGAACATAGACCCCACACAACCTATATATTATGTGAGAAATCTTTAAAGAACTCTGATAAAGAAAGAGATCTAGGGGTGGTTCTAGATAGAAAACTATCACCTGAAGACCACATAAAGAATATTGTGCAAGGAGCCTATGCTATGCTTTCTAACTTCAGAATTGCTTTTAAATACATGGATGGGGATATACTAAAGAAATTGTTCACGACTTTTGTTAGACCAAAGCTAGAATATGCAGCGGTTGTGTGGTGCCCATATCTTAAGAAGCACATCAACAAACTGGAAAAGGTGCAAAGACATGCTACTAAGTGGCTCCCAGAACTGAAGGGCAAGAGCTACGAGGAGAGGTTAGAGGCATTAAATATGCCAAAACTAGAAGACAGAAGAAAAAGAGGTGATATGATCACTACATACAAAATAGTAACAGGAATTGATAAAATCGACAGGGAAGATTTCCTGAGACCTGGAACTTTAAGAACAAGAGGTCATAGATATAAACTAGCTAAACACAGATGCCGAAGAAATATAAGAAAATTCACTTTCGCAAACAGAGTGGTAGACGGTTGGAACAAGTTGGGGGAGAAGGTGGTGGAGGCCAAGACCGTCAGTAGTTTCAAAGCGTTATATGACAAAGAGTGCTGGGAAGACGGGACACCACGAGCGTAGCTCTCATCCTGTAACTACACTTAGGTAATTACACTTAGGTAATTACACACACACACACACACACAAATGAAAAGGAAATGTGTGAAACATTAAACGAAAAGTTCCAAAGTGTGTTTGTACAAAATGAAATCTTCAGGGAACCAGATACAATAAGAATTCCAGACAACAACATAGAGCACATAGAGGTGTCTAGAGACGAAGTGGAAAAAATGCTCAAAGAGCTAAATAAGAACAAAGCAGTTGGTCCAGATGGAGTTTCACCATGGGTTCTGAGAGAATGTGCACCTGAGCTCAGCATCCCTCTTCAACTGATCTTTCAGGCATCCCTGTTTACAGGAGTTGTAGCTGATGTGTGGAAAAAGGCTAACATAGTTCCAATTTACAAGAGTGGAAGCAGGGAAGACCCCCTTAATTATAGACCGGTATCATTGACAAGTGTAATAGTCAAAATATTGGAAAAAATAATTAAAACTAAATGGGTAGCACACCTGGAGAGAAATGATATAATATCAGACAGACAGTATGGTTTTCGATCTGGTAGATCCTGTGTATCGAATTTACTCAGTTTTTATGATCGAGCAACAGAGATATTACAGGAAAGAGATGGTTGGGCTGACTGCATCTATCTGGACCTAAAAAAGGCTTTCGACAGAGTTCCACATAAGAGGTTGTTCTGGAAACTGGAAAATATTGGAGGAGTGACAGGTACGCTTCTAACATGGATGAAAAACTTTCTGACTGATAGAAAAATGAGGGCTGTGATCAGAGGCAATGTATCGGACTGGAGAAATGTCACAAGTGGAGTACCACAGGGTTCAGTTCTTGCACCAGTGATGTTTATTGTCTACATAAATGATCTACCAGTTGGTATACAGAATTATATGAACATGTTTGCTGATGATGCTAAGATAATAGGAAGGATAAGAAATTTAGATGATTGTCATGCCCTTCAAGAAGACCTGGATAAAATAAGTATATGGAGCACCACTTGGCAAATGGAATTTAATGTTAATAAATGTCATGTTATGGAATGTGGAATAGGAGAACATAGACCCCACACAACCTATATATTATGTGAGAAATCTTTAAAGAACTCTGATAAAGAAAGAGATCTAGGGGTGGTTCTAGATAGAAAACTATCACCTGAAGACCACATAAAGAATATTGTGCAAGGAGCCTATGCTATGCTTTCTAACTTCAGAATTGCTTTTAAATACATGGATGGGGATATACTAAAGAAATTGTTCATGACGTTTGTTAGGCCAAAGCTAGAATATGCAGCTGTTGTTTGGTGCCCATATCTTAAGAAGCACATCAACAAACTGGAAAAGGTGCAAAGACATGCTACTAAGTGGCTCCCAGAACTGAAGGGTAAGAGCTACGAGGAAAGGTTAGAAGCATTAAATATGCCAAAACTAGAAGACAGAAGAAAAAGAGGTGATATGATCACTACATACAAAATAGTAACAGGAATTGATAAAATCGACAGGAAAGATTTCCTGAGACCTGGAACTTCAAGAACAAGAGGTCATAGATATAAACTGGCTAAACACAGATGCCGAAGAAATATAAGAAAATTCACTTTCGCAAACAGAGTGGTAGACGGTTGGAACAAGTTGGGGGAGAAGGTGGTGGAGGCCAAGACCGTCAGTAGTTTCAAAGCGATATATGACAAAGAGTGCTGGGAAGACGGGACACCACGAGCGTAGCTCTCATCCTGTAACTACACTTAGGTAATTACACTTAGGTAATTACACACACAGGATAGGACTGAAGCTGGAGGAGGCAGGAGTCACACTGCAGCAAGCTCCTGGAATATTGAATTACCTAAGTATTGGGAACAGGTTGAGGGCTACAGTGGTGTCCCAGGTTACATAAAGGTTCAGGGAAGTGTAAAAGCAAATAAAATATAATAAACAGGTAAAGGTGAGTGAAAATAGCCGAGTTGGAAAAGTTTGTTTTTGTTTTAGAACAAAAACAAAGATGGCCACTGCCGCCGCCACCACGGGGAATGTAAACACACCAACAGATGATTGTTTCAAAGATTCTCACCATAAGATATAAGGAAAGGAGGTGTTCTTGGCAGGTTAGAGATAATTAAGGATATGCAAAAGAAGTATGAAGAAAAAGTGCTTAAATTGGAAGAGGACAATGGAGTTCTTAGGAGTGAGCTTTGCACTCTAAAAGGAAGTATTCTTCAGCAAGGTAAGATTATTACTGCATTAACAGACAAGGTAACAAATCAGGAGGAGTAAATCAAGGAACTAGTGAAGGAAAATGAGGTGTGGAAAGTGAAGTGTGTTGACTTTGAAGAAATAAACAAGAAAATACTCATATGGTGAACAACTCCAAGGGAGCCTGAGAGCTAACATAGAGTTAGGTAAGGATCTGCAACTGGAAACTTCAGTGACAACTCACACAGAGGAGGTTAATAAAGAACTAGAAAAGTATAAAGAAGAAATAAAAGAGACGTATACCCAAGTTGTAAAAGAGAAAGAGACGATTAAGGAAGTGTGTTTGGGAGTCAAAACCAGAAATGCTAAACAAGAAGCTCGTACCTTAGGCAAGCAATTAGGAAAGAACTGGTAACCAACAGTAAACTAGTACAAAACACTGTAATAGAAGTAAGTCCATAATAATTTTTGGATGTTTAGAGAAGGAAATTTCATCTAGGGTGGACCGAGCAGAAGAGATGAAAATCATAGAAAAAATAGTAGGATTAGGAGAAGGCTTAAATTCAAAGGACCATGTTAGTGATTTTAGGAGGATAGGAAAATATGAGAAAGACAAGAACCGCCCCTTAAGGGTGACGTTTAACCACTTAACTGCGCCAACCAAGTATTCTCGGTCAATGAGAAACTGCATCAACCGAGAAAACTCTTTTTATTTTTATTTTTTTGTACCCATTCTAAATGTGTGCGAGGTTGGTTGTGTACGAAATGGACTCTTAGGACCTCCAGCGAAAGGCAGCCATCTTAGAAAAAATTCCCAGAATGCCCTAGGGCTGTTGGCTTGGTTAGTATTAAGTGGGCAACCATGGGTGGCGCACACGCCTCTGGCTCCCAAACACCTGTCCGACGCGGTGTAGAAAGATCGCACTCTGTGAAATTCAAACCTTATTGTTTGAAGAACATAAGGGTCATAATATAGGTGAAGCTGGGCGCAATAAAGACCCAACACAAAGGCCGGATTCAAGTGATACAGCACTGATGAGGACGATACAGCGTGCGTATCCAGTTGTAGCTCTGAGCGCCACTCTTGCCCACCTATCCTATCTCCAATTTATATAGATGAAACATAGATGAATCATTTTCTGTGTTCAGTGATGATGCATCTGATACAAGTAGCATAGATGAACAGTGTTAGCGGCTTCTATGATGGTGTTTGCCATAGATATTTTCAAGAATAGCTGAATCTCTTCTTGACTGATGGACACTCTTTGAGGATGGCTGAATCTCTTCCTGTGTTAGACCTTACAAAGTGATTTTTTCACGACTACCTTACAAATTGATCTTTTCCTGTAATCTTTTCAAGACTACCTTATGTTTTACAAGCTTGGCTACATACCACCTACAGATACTAATGCTAAGGGTGTATGTGAGTGCGTTATTTGCAAGCACACAGAATGAAGAAACAGGAAGCGAAAATCTATCTGTATCTGGTGCAACGAGAGCGAAGCCACACTGTGTACCATGGACTACTGCATTGATTATTACTCACTTCCGAAGTACTGAGTGTGTAATACAGTATATTACTGTGTAAATAGTGTGTGAAACTGTACATATTGTAATTTTAGTGAATTTTTAACAAGTAATATTGCGACAATAAACATTTATTTTGGACACGTTACTGACACATGTATCACAGTTCCATGGAACATTATGAACGTTCTACTGTATACATATTGTAAAGGACACAAATATGTATCATATATGTTAAAAAACAAATAAAACTGCATTGAAAATACATAGAACAAATAATTGAAAATATATTTGTGGCAACATCCGGTGCTTGAATGGCCCGCGCAACCGTGTCTGGGCGTGTCACGCACGAGCAACCAGCCCCTGTTGACGTCACAGTGCACCTTGTCCACGTCCCCACAGCCGAAGTAAGTAGAATTTGGTATTTATTTTTACATAGACATGTTCAGGGAAGGGAATTTATCATTTTACGAAGAAAAAAAAATTTGGGAACACTTTATTTCATGCGCACAGGGGGAATTTCACAATAAACTCGGCGTAGCACGGTGGTTAATGGAGTGAAGTATATGACAGAAGTGCTTCGGAATACCAGAAATATGCAATGTGATGAGGATGGCAAACTTTGGTCAATAAGACGAGACCTTTCAAAAAGAGGACAGAGAATAGCTGAAAATGAACCTCATTGAAGCAAAACATCTAAATGGCAGATAGAAATGAAGAAGAAAGGAATTCTTTTTTTCTACAAAGTGTCAAGGACTGGGAAGCTTGTGAAATGGTACATAAAGACAAAGCAACAAAATCATTAAAGGAAGGGGTGTAAAGAACAAAGGGAAGGGGAACATATTCCTGAAAATAGTATATACCAACATAGATGGAGTGAGATCGAAACTATTGGAGTTGAAGGATATAATTCAGCTCAAAGTCCCAGATATTGTTGCATTAACAGAGACGAAACTTGAAGGAAATATTTTAAATGAGGTCATATTCCCAAGGGGCTACTCAGTTTGGAGACATGACAGGAAAACTAGGAAGGGAAGAGGAGTGGCTGTGCTGGTGAAAGAACATCTGAAGGTAAGAGAGTTAATATTTGAAAACCCTCAAGATATTGACATAATGGCATTGCAGGTCTGGAATCAAGATAAGCTGATAATTTTAAATGCCTACAGTTCACCTGCAAGCAACACATGGACAAAAGAAGAACTGGATGACAAACAAGAGGGCCTCATAATGGTCATGAGAGAGATTATGGTAAGAGCTGACAAAGATAAATCCCGATTGCTGGTACCGGGGGACTTCAATCTTAAAGCAACAGACTGGGAGGCCTACGCGGCAAGAACAGAGGACATTTGGACAGGCAGATTTGTAAACATCATCTTGGAGACATCCATGTATCAATATGTCAATCAGGCTACAAGAATAACAGAAGGAGATGTTCCATCAGTACTGGATCTAGTATTCACCAGGAAAGAAGAAGAGGTATTTGACATCCAGTACCTTCCTCCCTTGGGAAAGAGTGATAACATTCTCTTAGACATTAAATATACTAGTAGAGAATGGGGACTGAAACAGTTGAAACTCGGTTTCAAGAGAGGACGCTATGGGGAACTTTAGACTTTTTTTCATGAGTATAATTGGACAGACTTGTTGCTAGGCAAGGAAGTAAATGAGATGTATGCCAAATTTTGCAAAATATACAATGAAGGCACACAAATATTCATACCGAAACAGACATGCAGACCTAGGAAACAGGGTTGGTTCAACAGAAGTTGCGAGAGGGCCAGAGATCAAACGACACAAGCATGGAATCATTATAGAAAGAGGCCAAACCCCCAAACATACCAGCGTTACAAAGATGCAAGAAACAACTACACGTCAGTAAGGAGAGAGGAACTTTGAGAATGGTACAGCAGACAAATGTAAATCAGATCCAGGCCTTTTCTATAAATTCATTAAAAGCAAGCTGTAGGTAAAGGATAATATTTAGAGGTTGAAAATGGGGGACAAATACACAGAAAATGAAAAGGAAATGTGTGAAACATTAAACAAAAAGTTCCAAAGTGTGTTTGTACAAAATGAGATCTTCAGAGAACCAGACACAATAAGAATTCCAGAGAATAGCATAGAGCATATAGAGGTGTCTAGAGACAAAGTGAAACAAATGCTCCTGGAGCTAAGTAAGAACAAAGCAGTTGGCCCAGATGGAGTTTCACCATAAGTTCTGAGAGAATGTGCACCTGAACTCAGCATTCCACTTCAGCTGATTTTTCAGTCATCCCTGTGTACAGGAGTCATAGCAGATGTATGGAAAAAGGCTAACATAGTTCCAATCTACAAAAGTGGCAGCAGGGAAGACCCCCTCAATTATAGACCTGTATCATTGACAAGTGTAATAGTCAAAATATTGGAAAAAATAATACAAATTAAATGGGTAGAACACCTGTAGAGAAATTATATAATATCAGACAGACAGTATGGTTTTCGATCAGGAAGATCCTGTGTATCGAATTTACTCAGTTTCTATGATCGAGTCACAGAGATTTTACAGGAAAGAGATGGTTGGGTTGACACCTGAACAAAATAAGTACTGTAATTGGAGCACCACTTGGCAAATGGAATTTGACAAGAACATGCCAAAATGCCATGTTATGGAATGTGGAATAGGAGAACATAGACCCCACACAATGTATAAATTATGTGAGAAATCTTTAAAGAATTCTGATAGAAAGAGATCTAGGGGTTGTTCTAGATAGAAAACTGTCACCTGAGGACCACATAAAGAAAGTTGTGCGGGGAGCCTGTGCTATACTTTCTAACTTCATAATTGCTTTTAAATACATGGATGGCGAAATAATAAAGAAATTGTTCACGACTTTTGTTAGGCCAAAGCTAGAATATGCAGTGGTTGTGTGGTGCCCATATCTTAAGAAGCACATCAACAAACTGGAAAAGATGCAAAGACATGCTGCTAAGTAGCTCCCAGAACTGAAGGGCAAGAGCTATGAGGAGAGGTTAGAGGCATTAAATATGTCAAAACTAGACAGAAGAAAAAGGGGGTGATATGATCACTACGTACAAAATCTGCATGGAGCNACACTGGGTGAGAGTGTATACAGTGGTGAGAGTGTATACAGTGGGTGAGGGTGTATACAGTGGGTGAGGGTGTATACAGTGGGTGAGGGTGTATACAGTGGGTGAGAGTGTATACAGTGGGTGAGAGTGTATACAGTGGGTGAGGGTGTATACTGTGGGTGAGGGTGTATACTGTGGGTGAGGGTGTATACTGTGGGTGAGAGTGTATACAGTGGGTGAGAGTGTATACAGTGGGTGAGAGTGTATACAGTGGGTGAGGGTGTATACAGTGGGTGAGGGTGTATACTGTGGGTGAGAGTGTATACAGTGGGTGAGGGTGTATACTGTGGTGAGTGTGTATACTGTGGGTGAGGGTGTATACTGTGGGTGAGAGTGTATACAGTGGGTGAGAGTGTATACAGTGGGTGAGGGTGTATACAGTGGGTGAGAGTGTATACAGTGGGTGAGTGTATACAGTGGGTAAGGGTGTATACAGTGGGTGAGGGTGTATACAGTGGGTGAGAGTGTATACTGTGGGTGAGGGTGTATACTGTGGGTGAGAGTGTATACAGTGGGTGAGGGTGTATACAGTGGGTGAGGGTGTATACAGTGGGTGAGGGTGTATACAGTGGGTGAGGGTGTATACAGTGGGTGAGGGTGTATACAGTGGATGAGGGTGTATACTGTGGGTGAGGGTGTATACTGTGGGTGAGGGTGTATACAGTGGGTGAGGGTGTATACTGTGGGTGAGGGTGTATACTGTGGGTGAGGGTGTATACTGTGGGTGAGAGTGTATACAGTGGGTGAGAGTGTATACAGTGGGTGAGGGTGTATACAGTGGGTGAGGGTGTATACAGTGGGTGAGGGTGTATACAGTGGGTGAGGGTGTATACAGTGGGTGAGGGTGTATACAGTGGATGAGGGTGTATACTGTGGGTGAGGGTGTATACTGTGGGTGAGGGTGTATACAGTGGGTGAGGGTGTATACTGTGGGTGAGGGTGTATACTGTGGGTGAGAGTGTATACAGTGGGTGAGAGTGTATACAGTGGGTGAGGGTGTATACAGTGGGTGAGGGTGTATACTGTGGGTGAGGGTGTATACTGTGGGTGAGAGTGTATACTGTGGGTGAGAGTGTATACAGTGGGTGAGAGTGTATACAGTGGGTGAGGGTGTATACAGTGGGTGAGTGTGTATACAGTGGGTGAGGGTGTATACTGTGGGTGAGTGTATACTGTGGGTGAGGGTGTATACTGTGGGTGAGTGTATACAGTGGGTGAGGGTGTATACAGTGGGTGAGAGTGTATACAGTGGGTGAGGGTGTATACAGTGGGTGAGGGTGTATACAGTGGGTGAGGGTGTATACAGTGGGTGATTGTATACTGTGGGTGAGGGTGTATACAGTGGGTGAGAGTGTATACTGTGGGTGAGGGTGTATACTGTGGGTGAGAGTGTATACAGTGGGTGAGTGTATTCAGGGGGTGAGAGTGTATACAGTGGGTGAGAGTGTATACAGTGGGTGAGGATGTATACTGTGGGTGAAAGTGTATACAGTGGGTGAGTGTATTCAGGGGGTGAGAGTGTATACAGTAGGTGAGGGTGTATACTGTGGGTGAGGGTGTATACAGTGGGTGAGGGTGTATACTGTGGGTGAGAGTGTATACTGTGGGTGAGAGTGTATACTCTGGGTGAGGGTGTATACAGTGGGTGAGGGTGTATACAGTGGGTGAGGGTGTATACAGTGGGTGAGGGTGTATACAGTGGGTGAGGGTGTATACAGTGGGTGAGAGTGTATACAGTGGGTGAGGGTGTATACAGTGGGTGAGAGTGTATACAGTGGGTGAGAGTGTATACATTGGGTGAGGGTGTATACAGTGGGTGAGGGTGTATACAGTGGGTGAGAGTGTATACAGTGGGTGAGGGTGTATACAGTGGGTGAGGGTGTATACAGTGGGTGAGGGTGTATACAGTGGGTGAGTGTATACTGTGGGTGAGGGTGTATACAGTGGGTGAGGGTGTATACTGTGGGTGAGAGTGTATACAGTGGGTGAGGGTGTATACAGTGGTTGAGAGTGTATACAGTGGGTGAGGGTGTATACAGTGGGTGAGAGTGTATACAGTGGGTGAGGGTGTATACAGTGGGTGAGGGTGTATACAGTGGGTGAGAGTGTATACTGTGGGTGAGGGTGTATACAGTGGGTGAGGGTGTATACTGTGGGTTATACCTGGTTGATACCTGGTTGATGGGGTTCTGGGAGTTCTTCTACTCCCCAAGCCCGGCCCGAGGCCAGGCTCGACTTGTGAGAGTTTGATCCACCAGGCTGTTGCTTGGAGCGGCCCGCAGAGCCACATACCCACAACAGCCCGGCTGATCCGGGACTTCTCTTAGGAAACAGTCCAGTTTTCTCTTGAAGATGTCCACGGTTGTTCCGGCAATATTTCTTATAGTCGCTGGGAGGACGTTGAACAACCGCGGACCTCTGATGTTTATACAGTGTTCTCTGATTGTGCCTATGGCACCTCTGCTCTTCACTGTTTCAATCTTGCATTTTCTTCCATATCGTTCACTCCAGTACGTTGTTATTTTACTGTGTAGATTTGGGACCTGGCCCTCCAGTATTTTCCATGTGTATATTATTTGGTATCTCTCTCGTCTCCTTTCTAGAGAGTACATTTGGAGAGCTTTGAGACGATCCCAATAATTTAGGTGTTTTATCTCGTCTATGCGTGCCGTATATGTTCTCTGTATTCCCTCTATTTCAGCAATCTCTCCTGCTCTGAAGGGGGAAGTGAGTACTGAGCAGTATTCGAGACGGGACAACACAAGTGACTTGAAGAGTACAACCATTGTGATGGGATCCCTGGATTTGAAAGTTCTCGTAATCCATCCGATCATTTTTCTGGCTGATGCGATATTTGCTTGGTTATGCTCCCTAAACGTTAGATCGTCGGACATCATTATTCCCAAATCCTTGACATGCTGTTGTTCTAGTATGGGAAGATTTGATTGTGTTTTGTACCTTGTATTATGTTTCAGATCCTCATTTTTGCCGTACCTGAGTACCTGAAATTTATCACTGTTAAACATCATATTATTTTCTGCTGCCCAATCAAAAACTTTGTTGACATCTGTTTGTAGTTTTTCAATGTCTTCAGCAGAGGTAATTTTCATGCTGATTTTTGTGTCATCTGCGAAGGATGACACGAAGCTGTGACATGTATTTTTGTCTATATCAGATATGAGAATAAGGAACAGTAGCGGTGCAAGGACTGTACCTTGAGGTACAGAGCTTTTAACATCGCTTGGACTCGATTTTATCTGATTGACTGTTACTCTTTGTGTTCTGTTCGACAGGAAATTGAGTATCCAGCGTCCTACTTTTCCAGTTATTCCCATTGACCTCATTTTGTGAGCTATCACCCCATGGTCACATTTGTCGAAAGCCTTTGCAAAGTCTGTGTATACAACATCTGCATTTTGCTTTTCTTCTAGGGCTTCTGTGATTTTGTCATAGTGGTTGAGTAACTGTGACAGACAGGATCTTCCCGCTCTAAATCCATGTTGTCCTGGATTGTGCAATTCATTGTTTTCCATAAAACTAGAAATTTGATTCCTAATCACTCTTTCAAACACTTTTATTATGTGTGATGTTAGTGCAACTGGCCTATAATTTTTTGCCAAGGCTTTACTCCCCCCCTTGTGCAACGGAGCTATATCTGCAGATTTAAGTGCTGCTGGTATCTCCCCTGTATCCAGGCTCTTTCTCCATATTACGCTGAGTGCTCTCGCTACTGGTACTTTACATTTCTTTATGAATATGAATTCCATGAGTCAGGCCCAGGGGCTGAGTGCATGGGCATATTGTCAATTTCTCTTTCAAAGTCTTCCGAGTTTGTGGTAATATCCGTTATATTATCTGCAGCTTGAATGTCATTCATAAAGAAGCTGTCTGGGTCATCAACTTTCATGTTGTTAATTGGTGTGCTAAACATAGCCTCATACTGGCTTCTTAGAATTTCACTAATCTCTTTGTTGTCCTCTGTGTACGTACCTTCATTTGTAATTAACGGTCCAATACTGGTCGAGGTTTTGGATTTTGATTTAGCGTATGTGAAAAAATATTTCGGATTTTTCCTTATCTCTTGTATAGCTCTCTGTTCCAATTCCATTTCCTCAGACTCATATGATCGCTTCAACGTTTGTTCGATTTCTTCGATCTCCCTGCTTAGGCTTATTTTCCTTGCTTGTGATAGTTGTGTCTGCCGAAGCATTTCCGTTATTTTTTTCCTTCTCCTGTACAGTCGTCTGCGTTCTCTTTCTAGAGTGTTCCTCTTTCTGCCCCTCCTCACCGGCACGTGCTTCAAGCAGACCTTGTAAGCTTCAGCTGTCAGTTGAGCTATTCCCTGTGTGGGAGTTTTGTCGCTTAAGACCGTCTCCCATTGAATGGTTGAAAGGTCTACATTTATTTTTTCCCAGTCAATCCTCTTATTGTTGAAATTGAATTGATTGAATATTCCTTCTCGCTTGTTGGGTCTCTTAGATCTACTACCGTTATTTATGCTAGTTCGCACTTCAATGAGCTTATGGTCTGAGTATGAAGTATCTGAGATTGTTATGTCTCTGATTAGTTCATCATTGTTTGTGAATAACAAGTCTAGTGTGTTTTTCGTTCCTAGTTGGTTCTGTAATCTGTTGATTGAGCGAGAATTTGTCACAGAATCTCAAAAGTTCTCTGACCTGTGGCTGGTTATTTCCCGGGTCATTCCCTGCTATGATATTTGTGTTTGCCATTCTCCATCTTAGACTCGGTAAATTGAAATCTCCAAGGAAGATAATATCTGGAGCTGGGTTTGCTAGGTCATCAAGTATGTTCTCTATTTTGTGCATCTGCTCTGTGAATTCCTCAACCGTTGTATCTGGCGGTTTATATATTAAAATAATAATTAGGTTTAGTTTCTCTACCTTAATTCCAAGTACCTCTACCACCTCATTAGTTGAGTTTAGTAGTTCTGTGCATACCAGGTCCTCTTTAATATACAGACCTACTCCTCCATTTGACCTAGTTTTTCTATCACATCTGTATAAATTATAATTTGGAATCCAGATTTCACCATCCATGTAATCTTTTGTATGAGTTTCCGTGAATGCCCCAAATATGGAGTTTGACTCTAATAGGAGACCATTTATGAACTTGACTTTATTCCTTGACTTTGGCTTTAGACCTTGAGAGTGAGAGTGTATACAGTGGGTGAGGGTGTATACAGTGGGTGAGTGTATACAGTGGTGAGGGTGTATACAGTGGGTGAGAGTGTATACAGTGGGTGAGAGTGTATACTGTGGGTGAGGGTGTATACAGTGGGTGAGGGTGTATACTGTGGGTGAGAGTGTATACAGTGGGTGAGGGTGTATACAGTGGGTGAGAGTGTATACAGTGGGTGAGGGTGTATACAGTGGGTGAGAGTGTATACAGTGGGTGAGGTGTATACTGTGGGTGAGGTGTATACAGTGGGTGAGGGTGTATACAGTGGGTGAGGGTGTATACAGTGGGTGAGAATGTATACTGTGGGTGAGGGTGTATACAGTGGGTGAGGGTGTATCTGTGGGTGAGTTGTATACAGTGGGTGAGGGTGTATACGTGGGTTGAGTGTATACTGTGGGTGAGGGTGTATACAGTGGGTGAGAGTGTATACAGTGGGTGAGGGTGTATACTGTGGGTGAGGGTGTATACTGTGGGTGAGGGTGTATACAGTGGGTGAGAGTGTATACTGTGGATGAGGGTGTATACAGTGGGTGAGAGTGTATACTATGGGTGAGGTGTATACAGTGGGTGAGAGTGTATACCGTGGGTGAGGGTGTATACTGTGGGTGAGGTGTATACTGTGGTGAGAGTGTATACAGTGGGTGAGGTTGTACTCAGTGGGTGAGGGTGTATACAGTGGGTGGAGGGTATACAGTGGGTGAGTGTATACTGTGGTGAGGGTGTATACAGTGGGTGAGAGTGTATACTGTGGGTGAGAGTGTATACTGTGGGTGAGTGTATACAGTGGGTGAGTGTATTCAGTGGGTGAGAGTGTATACAGTGGGTGAGGTGTATACAGTGGGTGAGGGTGTATACTGTGGGTGAGGGTGTATACTGTGGGTGAGAGTGTATACAGTGGGTGAGGTGTATACAGTGGGTGAGAGTGTATACAGTGGGTGAGGGTGTAACAGTGGGTGAGTGTATACTGTGGGTGAGAGTGTAACAGTGGGTGAGGGTGTATACTGTGGGTGAGGGTGTATACTGTGGGTGAGGTGTATACTGTGGGTGAGATGTATACAGTGGGTGAGAGTGTATACTGTGGGTGAGGGTGTATACTGGGTGGGATGTATACATTGGGTGAGGGTGTATACTGTGGGTGAGGATGTATACATGGGTGAGAGTGTATACTGTGGGTGAGGGTGTATACAGTGGGTGAGGGTGTATACTGTGGGTGAGGGTGTATACTGTGGGTGAGGGTGTATACAGTGGGTGAGAGTGTATACTAGGTGTGAGGGTGTATACAGTGGGTGAGGGTGTATACTGTGGGTGGAGTGTATACAGTGGGTGAGGGTGTATACAGTAGGTGAGGGTGTATACGTGGGTGAGGGTGTATACTGTGGGTGAGGGTGTATACTGTGGGTGAGAGTGTATACAGTGGGTGAGGGTGTATACTGTGGTGAGAGTGTATACGTGGGTGAGTGTATACAGTGGGTGAGGGTGTATACAGTGGGTGAG
>WNGS01164858.1:7982657-8008005 GCA_020271785.1 Procambarus virginalis | reverse complement strand
AATCTCCCCAGCTCGAAATCCCAGGGCGAGGTAGCTACAGGTGAGCCCCGAGGCCCCACTAGACGAAAAGGCATTTCATTATACATTCAATGTGCCGCGTTTATTTTCATTTTTTCAAGAGACTGCATTCTGAATTTGTCTTGTGTTTCTTTCCTCGTATTGTTGTTATTACTTTTTATAAGTCAGATATAGATTGAGGATGCTTATTTCTTTAAATCCTTTTAAGGGAACAGGACAAGTTTGATAACCAGAATAAATTTAAATTAAAAATATAAATTGTTAAAGACTAAAAACAGTCATGGAAGAAATATGATGTGTGAGGTGTGAATATTCAATATAAAAAGAACAGTTATTATCAGCAAATGTTACTTATTTTGAAGATTTATTATTATTACTATTCATGTAAAATAATCAAGTTGGTGTATAGTATAGATTTATCAGATAACTTTGTTGATAACTTCATACAATTTATATTTTTCAGTGCTCTGCCCAACTAGTGAATCTTCAAGCGAGAACACTGCGCCCAGAAAGAATCAAACGTTTCATCATCCTAATGTACTTTCCTTATCCCTCCAATCAACCACTGAGTAAACTGGTTGAGTCCCATAGACTAGCTGTAGGAGCTGAGTAAACATTTGACAAACCTTATTCCTCTCTAGGACTATATTGTTTTCCAGGTCAATGCAATATAAATTTCGAGATCCATTTATAATATGTAATTAGCCTTATTTATTTAGAAATACTATGTAACTTCATATTATGTGATTGCTAATAACCAGATAATGGTCTAGGGTTCCAAAGTTCTGGTCCATGTACGCAGACCGCGAAATTTCCGTAGATAGCCCCTGGGCCCAAAGTCTGCATCTTAATGTGGCCACAATGCCACAGTAGCCTCTTTAGAAATCCCTATCTCCCATTAAAAGAAGTATAGGATTGCGACGTTTCTTTTGGTGAGCACAAAGATATGGGTTGATATCGTTAACACAAACTTCACCTAAAATAATAGCATGCCATGCTTGCCCCAAGCATAGGTGAAGATGATCAGAATTCAGCATTGCCGTATGCTATTAATACTTTTGAATCTGAATTTTTAATTCATAAAATATAAATATATCTGTCAAGTAACTCGCTGCTAGACCATGAGAGACTTCTCTCATGTTATAATGTAAAGTTAACTAGCAGACCAGTAAGTGTGAAGATCTGGAAGATGGATTGTATAGGACATTCCTCATTTGGCGGAAATGAATCATGTTCTAATACGGCCTCCTTTACAAGTATGTTCGCTTCATATATGTTGGTCTTGTCAAATAGTCATTTGGGTGCAACTGTTTTAAGTTTGCTGCCCAGAAATTCATATAAATCGGTGAAACACAGGAACTAAACGCTTGGGATTCTGTCGTTGATCACTGAAAGCACAGCAATTGCCTTTCACTAATTTTCTAATCTTTAGCATATTGATCACAATCTCAGGAGAATTCCACAAGGTAAAGTGAAAGCCATTCAAATTTCCTCCAATATAGGCAAACCCTAGTACAGTATTCTGTCTTCTCTGCACTGGAAGGGAAGCAAAAGCTGATGGTCTCGGTTGAAAGTAGAGAAGCCTCTTTGCTCAATATCATGTAATGAGATCAGTGAATTGGAGCCAGTAATTGTAAGCCAGGAAGGTCATGTTTATTCATTTATAGTAGGGAACAAGTCTGCCATATTTATGAATTTTCATCTGCTCATTATCTCTGGTCTTGTCCCATGTAAGTTACCTTCTGACTTTGTATAAATATATAATTCTTATTTGTGGCATGGTCAGTCATTATGAACCTTTGAGACAAATCCACTCTCAGGGCTCATGTTCATGTTGTTTTAAAGACTCTTTATACAATAAGACTCATGCTACATGTTTTCATAATGATCACCAGTAAATTGGCTGGTTTTGAAAGAATGGAGACAATGCCCAGGAAGTTTTTCCCTAGTCAGATAGAGGTCAAGTAATCCTCATCAGTAAGAGAAACTCTATTATTTATAATTAATCTCTCTGCCCATGAGTGGATAATATTCTTTTTAATTTCATTTCATTTGATTTGATCTTTATATTATTTATCATGTCCTTATCTCTGTCATTATACATTTTATCCTAGATTTTTAATAATTTTTATGGATAGAAGTATGGCTCATAGTAGCTGACTTTCACAAATATGTCAGATCACGAGGGCCTACTTTGCACTGACTTAAAAGGTTAAGCATGAGGTCCTTAGTGTATTTGTGTAAAATGTCAACAACTTTGTATGTGGCTTAGCACAAAATTCTTAATTATAGCTTAACCAAGTGGTAATAAATTCTTAATTTCAAGACTTATACCCTTAGGCATAATCTGGTTATGGTGCCAGAAATTGCAGCAGTATTTATATCTGCTTTCATGCATTAGGAGTTATCAGAATCATTTAACATGTGCAATGTTCAATATGGCTACTTCAATGGATGCCTTGCAACCAGTTATACATGGACCTTGCTTTAAAATACACAATAAACATTATTGGGCACCATAAAATTTTAAAATTTATTTTGATATCACTTCCTATTGGAGAGGCGAAATTGTTTGAGTTTGCTAAGCCACTTGCTCCCCAAGAGGCCTCTGCTTAAAAATGCTTTCACTCCCTTGTAAGGTCACTACAAGGGGCAATATATTTCATAAATTAGCCTGTGCTGGGAAAATGAACACGAAAGTTTTCAGTCTTTTAACATGAATTTTACAATTTTGTGCTTCTTTTAATTAATTCTGTAACAGGATAACCGTTTACTTTTATTTTCTTCTAGAGTCTTAATAATGACAAAGCTGAATTCCTTCTCTTGTTGACATTTGTCTGTGAGTATGAGTGTCAAGAAGGTATTCATTTTCCCAAGAACTTTTCTGACCCAGCAGCATCATTGGTTTTACCTACCATGATTCCTGGTCGGCTTCATTGCAGACATTCTCAGCCTTTAGGTAGGCCTAGGCAAGTTGTTTGTATGTTGCATCATTCCAACCTTTTAATGAGTGCGTGAATTGTGTAACGTTTTGTTTTTGTTTTTTATAATTTTGTTATGTAGCGGTAATTCAAGGCAATGTACCATTGTTTTAATGCTCAAGTTTATACAGTCAGAGAATATAACAATGTTTCCAACAGTGTAAGGTATAGGGATTATGTTTTTAGGGACATTATCAAGTTGTTGGAAACAAAAAAAAATTAATGCAACCCATAAGTTACCTCTTAACAAAATGTAAACTGGTTGCATTGGCCAAAAACCTTATTTATCAAATAAAACAGGTTTTTGTTCAGCAGCTGTTATTAAATCTCTTGTAGAGTCGGCACTTACATAAAATTGCAAGCTTGAATTTGAAATATGAGAGAAAGCAGTATTAAATTGTTAGTTTGTGTGCTACAGAGAGAGGATTAAGTATTTGAATGTATGTATATGTATGTATGAGATGGGTTGTAGTCCCTAAAGAATCATAAATAGCCATGACTTATTTTCTTTCCTCAGATACTTGTATATGGAAATTTAATTGTGAAAATAAGAAAGTGTAGCATGAAGAATCTACCTACCATCAAATTTCATATTTAATCTGTATTAATTTGTAGTTAGATATGATAATTTATGCCATTGAGAGCAAATGTGTTAGCTGCCGAGATGTTCCTGGGTCATGGACTAGGTATACACCAACATCACGTACGTTTGTGTGTGTGTGTGTATGCAGTATGTCTAGTTCCAGTCTTGCTCTTTCTTGCCTCCATGGAATAGTTTCATTGATTTCTGACTTTTATTACATATACACTGTCAAATATTGTACATGGTATTTTATGTACACGTGATATTATTCCTACTGTCTATCATATTGTGATTTAGCCATTGTTTCAGATTTGCATCCCTAACATTGGTTTTTAGTTGTCTAATGGTTCATAACATCATATGAATTATGCTTTTTTTTTCTTTGACAAAGTTGCATCAATATCATTTTTAAATGGTTGCTTTATTGACTTGTATCTCCAATATAATTTTAATTAATATTTGTGGTAATCAGTGATACTGATCCTTGAGTGTGACTCAGTTGAATCTTGGTCATATTACCTGTAAGGTCTGCAGGAATTCTTCTATAACAAAAAATAATTATGGTCCATTATTGGTCATGTTTCAAGGACAAAATTTTGATCCTTACCTTCATGTGTTCCCTTACAAATTGTAGTCATTTAACATCACAGCATATAAGTGAGAGGGCCGTCTATTTCTCTTGGATGCTACATTTCACATGTTCCCACAGTTATCCACTTTCCTGTCCTATATATGGCGTTTCAAAACAAACAAAAACAAATTGATAACCCCTGGTAAGAGTAAGTTTTTTTTTTTAAACTGTGTAATATGATATACCATGTGTGTTGTTATTAACTTATTACAGTCACTGAGGTTACCCACCACCTTTGTATCAGATGTAGCTTTTTTCAACAAAAGCAAATTATATTTAGTTAAATAATGCAATCAACAATGTTGTAGGATGTGACTTAGGCATGCCTAACGAGTTAGCTGCCTTGTGTGGTTGGTAAGGTGAGTGTAGGTCTGGTATACTGGGCAGGAGATGTGTAAGACAGTCTCCGCAGCTGGTGAGGTATTGCTGTATTCCATCGTGCACACGCTTCTCAATTACAGGTCTCAGCTCTAGGATCATCCTTAGTGTTCAGTGTGACTTTTGTTATTGCAAGGTATTTACCCCTAGATCTACCTCTTTATGTAACCCTTTCCTTTCATGATAGTCTTTATTCAGATTTCATGTTATCTACAACCTCCCCGCCTCCACTCTTCTCCCCCCACTTATCTTTACTCTCTCATCTCGGCACTGTCTGTGCTGTCATTTCATTCATTGTTGATTTCTTTTCCCAACTGCCATATTATAAAGTTTTTTACTGGTCCAATGTTAATATTTACATAATCCTGTTCTTTCTCAATTTCTTTAGCTATGGCTTATCATTGCAAGTTGATCTTATTTATGTACATAATTCCACAGATCATCTTGAACTGTACTCTGCGGTGCATCTTTCCTATTAAAAACTTTTAATCTCTGCAGCTTTCACTGATTTTTTTTTTTTAAATCTTATTTCACCTTTATCTGTATTTCTTTTATTACCTATATTAAGCTTTTCAGCCTTTTTCCATGTTGTAGATTCATTCATGTCCCTTAATCCTCCTCTGTTTAGAAATTCCAGGTAAATAAAAGAAGAAAGTCATAAGTATTAGCGGCGTTACAAACATGTGGTATGATCCAGGCATATCAAGATTGCATTTACCACCCACCTTGATAATACATGGCATCTTACTGTATACTACTACATGGGTAGATCATTTCCATATTTAAAGTACATAATGACAAGATATGTAGGTCTTGTTATAAAAAGTGCAATCACACTGCCCTTCAAGACCTGGGCACCAGTGCAAACACCACCCTCCCAGATGTTTTATGCTCGTGCGTAGTGTCCAGTTGGATGTCTCCTCACGTTGATATTTGTGAATTCCACTCAGTGATTCAGACGAGTGAGGATGCATTTTTGTATGGGTCTCTGTGTTTGTAATGTTACAAAAAATTCTGTGTCTGTATATATTATAAGAAAATACATGATGCTTCCAAAACTAATAGTAATTTTATCCATACCACAGTGCATGTAATTTGTGACACCTATAAAATATAACATGGCCTAATAACAATAAGGATCTTGTTGACACCAGGTGATAGTCTCATTGAAAGAATTAGTGCAAAACTTAGTAGGGTAGAGCCCCCTCAATTGACAGTGCCTGAATGAGGTGAGGGGCTCTTGAGCACCACCCCACAGGTAGGAAGGGGTAGCTCTTGCTCACCTCTCCTGCCTGCTGTGGCAGTGCAAAAGCAAAATATGTCTCCATGTGTGTGCCGTGAATAAACCTGTGCATGCCCTTATGTTTCTTCATCTGGGAGTTGAGTACGCAGTAGTTGTGGCCCTTGGGAAGCAGGGAAAGGACATTTTTCTTTGAGGGAATGGAGTAAAACTATAGATAGGTGTTCAGTGCAACCCACACAAACCAAATGGCTCATCTGGTAAGCCCCACCTAGTTAGACATGGGGCTAACATGTCTAACTAGTCATATCTATGGGGTCAAGTGGGCATTGTAGGGTTAGTACCCCTATTGGTCCCTGGGATACCTTTTGGCCCTGCAATGGTGACTCGCGTATGATGTTCTGGTCACCCCCGAGGTCGCTTATCCATGTGCCTTCCATGTGGGCCCCATGGTGCTGAACAGCGAAGACATTATCTGTTACTTTTTTTTATGTTAACTTCTGATCTTATTGCAAGCACCTTAATTTGTCTCCATGCTTCCACACACTCCTCAGACTCTTAAGGGTGGGCTACTAGCCCCCCCCCCCAAGTCAGATTGTAATGAAAGGACTTTATAGGACTCCATAGCCCCAGTTACATTGGGCCCAAACCAGGCTTCATCTCCAACTACCCCTACTGACTTTCTCCATTCCCACTCCCTCAGTGGCTAGGTTGAGCCCCAAATCTGTGGTGATGTATACCACATTCCCTGGTGTGGCTCCATCTTCCATCATGACAACTGTGTCATTTGTCCCTCCTCCTTGGGGCTACCCAGCACCATCACTGCACTTGGACATGTTTGGTTCCTGCTACCATTGCTATGTTCCAGAATTTGTTTGGCCCCACTATGTAACCCAAGTATTTTTACCTTTGTCACACATACCCGCCTTCATGATGCGTACATCCATTGCCACTAAGTTGACTCTGGATTCCCAAGTTACTTTTATCCCACTTGGACTGGCACACTTTGTCCTTCATTTTGAGATTCTGGCTCAGGTGTTCAAAAATATCCTGTTGAATGCCTGCATTGGCACTGCTGTTCTGCACTATGTTGCAACTGGAGATAAAGATTTCAAAGACTGCCATGAGGATATTAAACATATCCCTGAGGCGCAGTGCTTTCCTGTCCTCCAGCTTAACTCCTTCACTTGTTCCCCTCATGGTCGTCGTCATTAACCCCTACGTATTATCAAGATAATTTTTGATGGCAGGAGCCTTCCATATTCCATTCAGGAGTACATTCACGCCTTTGCAATAGTTGTTGAAAATTTGGCCATGGTTCTTCTAGGTGTAGCAGTGATATGTCCCTTTGCCACTTGTATGGTGACCCTGGACATTCTTGTACTGATTACTCGTCTTCCCAAGCTTGCTGCCTCAACTGTGGTGAGGCTCACCCTGCATTTTCTCACATGTGCATCTATTATAAATTCAAACAGACCATTCTTGCCTTGAAGCACTGTGATCGTATATATTTCTCCAAGGCTTGGTGCCAGGTCTGCCATCTTTACTTTCTCATTAGTACATTACTTATGCTAGTGCATTGTCGCACTACTCTATCCCACTCTTCTTCCCTTCCTTCGTTCCATAACCACTTCCAAACCCTAAACCCCAACATATCCATCAACTCCTCTCCAGTCTATAGCCACAAAGTCTGTGGCCTCTTGGATCTATAACAGCCATATCTGACTTTCCTTCCCACTCTTCTACCCACTGAGTTAGCACTGCTGCTCTACTTCTACTTTTTCTCTTTCCTCTGTACCCTCCTTTACTTTTTGACTTCATCTTTCTTCTCAGTCTTTCCCTCTTGTGTTTTGGCCCTCCACCACACCTGTCCAGGTTGATGTCCATCCTCCCCCCCCCCACCCCCAGTTGTATTTTGGGTGTCTTCTCTCCCTCTCTGCCTGAGATTGTGAAAGTCATTGCACAGTACTGTACATCGCTAATGGCACACCAGTATCTTGCAATCGGAAGCAGAAACCTGGTTCCTCTCCCTCCCCAGAGGGTAAGGTCCTTACCCCCCATTTCCTCTTTCATCTTGGTTCTTGCCTCTTCTCCTATCTAGGTAGAGGAGTTGGCCATGGAAGCTTCTGTAGCCCTTGACTCTGCCTCTGGTACTGTCCCTGAAGTAGTACTTACAGCCTTTCTGTCAACTTGGTATCAACACCTCCATGAACATTGCCATGGAGGTGTCGATACCAAACACAAGCAACAGCAGCTCCATCAATGCCAAACAATAAGACAACATCTCAAGCCTAATACTGTTATTTTGATAGTATTAGGCATGAGATGTTATATTTCTTCGTATCAGATTGAGACCTACCATGTGTGAACTCTAATAAGAGTCCATGGCACTAGCAGTATTTTGATACTATGGGAGCTACCGTAGGTCTAGTCAATATGGAGATAGTGGAGGGAAGCTGTATTCCCTATGTAAGTGAGCAGCAGATCCTCACCATCTTGGTCAGTATTGAGTATGGTATATTGCTGCAGGCAATCACGAGGAACTACTGCAAGCAATCCTGAGGGACTACTGCAGGTCAGGTTCGCCATGGCTGTTTCGGAAAGCATGATCTGCCTGTGTGACCAACACACAGCCGTGATGTAGCTGTGATGTCACCAAGCCCATGTGACCTCTGACAACCTATTGGAAGAGTTGGCATATACCATGTCATTGTATAGTGTTTCTGTGATTGGTGGAATCAGGAGACATAGCCTTGAGAAGCTGGAGAAGCACAAGCTACCTCCCAAGCCTCAATCCCAAAAGGACTGCTGTTAACACTGTCGCTTTGGACGAGTGAGCATTTCTCCTACCCTAGTGGTTTTGGACGTTCCGCAGGCGCTCGCAGGAATACTGAAAAGTGTATACTCTTTTCAACTTTAGTCACCTTAATTCTCGTCCTAGGTTTTCCAATTTGATATCAATGTGTTCGCAATAGAATTCTCTACACGACTAAATGCATATAAAGTCCGAAAGCCCAGCTTACCACCCGCAGCAAACAGAGAAAGTTACCTAAGAGCACGCAAGAGCGATAAAATGTGTACATTCTTTTCACTTTGGTCACCTTAATTTTCGTCCTAGGTCTTTCATTTTGGTATGAATGTGTTCGCAATAAAAGTCCCAACAAAAGTGTATGCATATAATGTCAAAAACCGTGGCACGCTCCACCTGCCAACGTGATGAAAGCAGGGTGGAGGGCTGGGCCGTCCATTAGAGAGCGCGGTAATACTGAAAAGTGTATACTGTTTTCAACTTGGTCATCTCAATTCTCATCCTAGGTTTTCCAATTTGATATCAATGTGTTTGCAATAGAATTCTCCACACGATTAAATGCAAATAAAGTCCGAAAGCCCGGCGTACCACCCGCACAAAACAAAGAAATTGAGAGCAAGTTACCCGGGAGCGCTAAAGAGCAATGAAATGTGTACACTCTTTTCACTTTGGTCCCCTCAATTCTCGTCTTTGGTCTTTCAATTTTTACATCATTGTGTTCGCAATAGATTCTCTACAGGAGTACTGTATATGCATATATAAAGTCTAAAAGCAAAGCGTACCACCCACAGCAAACAGAGAAAGGGACAGTGTGTTACCCCAGTGAGCGCTAATAAAGAGCAATAAAATGGGTTTGCTCTTTTCAACTTTGTTACCTCAATTCTGGTCCTAGGTCTTTCATTTTGATATCAATGAATTCGCAATGAAATTCCCTACAGGTGTATGTGCATATAAAGCCCAAAAGAATGGCGAGAAAGTGAGAGCAAGTTACCCGGAAGCGCTAGGTATCATTGTGTTCACAGTAGAATTCACTACACGATTAAATGCACGTGAAGTCCAAAAGCCCGGCGTACCATCTGCAGCAAACAGAGAAAGTGACAGAGCGTTACCCCAGTGAGCGCTAATAAAGAGAAATAAAATGGGTTTGCTCTTTTCAACTTTGTTATCTTGATTTTGGTCCTAGGTCTTTCATTTTGGTATCAATGGATTCACAATGAAATTCCCTTCAATGGGTATATGCATATAATGTCCAAAACCATGGCAAAAGCAGGCCAATTTTTTTTTTTTATTTTTGACTCCATACTTTGTCATCGGTGGCTATTAACCTAAGACGTGTTGGGTTGAGTTACCGGCCAATAGCTAGACCAAACAGTCCTCAGGCAATGTCTTAACTCAACTGTATAAAATAATGTGCAAGTGGCAAGGAAATTCATGGTGCAAATATTTTAGACAATCAGTGTAACTGACGAAAAGTAAGAAAAAATTACTATGGTACATTTCAGATGCAGCAGATTTAAATGAAGTGCCCAAGTCCATTGTCATTTATTTAAGTGAACATTAGAGTAATTGACCAGTGAAAATAACGAATTTGCAGTACAGTTTATGCCAAGTGCAGCAGTAGAAGATTAAAGCATGAAATGTTTAATTGTCTGACAGAAGATAGATAAATTCTAGCTGTGACTGTCCAGCCCATCCTTATAAACAAAGGCCAAAGTTCATTCCATGCACCCGCCAAACTCCCCGTTTATGAATGAAAAACTGTTTACACACGATTCACAACTGATGACGTTCGAACACTTCCAGAACAGGTGCTTCGCTGACGACTTTTGTTTGAACTCAGCCCGTCCTCCAAACAAAGACCCAAAAGTGATTCCATGCACCTGCCAAACCCCCTGTTTATGAAAGAAAATGGTTTACACACGACTCACAACTGGTGACGTTCGAACACTTCCCGAACAAGTGCTTCACTGACGAATTTTGTTCAAACCACAGCGCTATAAATGCTTCACCCACGTACTACAAATACAAATAATTGCTAACAGAACCTTAGCACCTAACCTAACCTAATCTATGCCTATATATGCATAATATGCCAATACAGGTATATTATAATTTTTATTTATATTTAAAAAATTCCCATTTTGATCAAACAGCATTTAAAAATTTACGAATGCGTCTGTGGGGTCGACTGCTGGATGTAATGGACTTGAGTCGAGGACGGGTTGTTGAACTACAATGCTGTAAATGTTTCAGCCACATACTACAAATAATCCCAAACAGAATATAAACACCTAACCTAACCACTGCCTAAATATGTACAATATGGTAATATAAAATATCAATTTATATTTGAGAAAATTTCTGTTTTGAATGAACAGCATGTTAAAAATTTATTAATGCGTCTTAGGAGTCGACCGCTGGATGGCATGGAATTGGTCTGAGGATGGGTTGATAAATGCTTCACCCACATACACCAAATACAAACAATTGCCTACAGAACCCAAACACCTGACATAACATAACCAATGCCTAAATATGCACAGTACAGTATGCTAATATGTAACAATATTAATTTATATGATAAAATTCCTACTTTGAATGAACAGCACATTAAAATTGATGAATGCGTTTGGGGTCGATCGCTGGATGGATTGGAGTTGGTCTGAGGACGAGTTGCTGTGTCTACCACTTGTCATTGTTGTGAGCCATCCACGTGTGAACCATGTATGTTACCCCATATGTGACACTGTAATTATGTAAGTGTAGTTACAGGATGAGAACTATGCTCGTGGTGTCCCGTCTTCCCAGCACTCTGTCATATAATGCTTTGAAACTACTGACTGTTTTGGCCTCCACCACCTTCTCACTTAACTTGTTCCAACCGTCTACCACTTTGTTTGTGAAAGAATTTTCTTATATTTCTTTGGCAGCTTTGTTTAGTTAGGCACCCAGTGCACAAAAATATTCATCCAAATATGAAATATAGTGAAAACTGTTAAAGAAATCTCACATTATTTGGCACCAGTGTTGTGAAAATTTCATCCCAGTATGTTAAGAATGGATTTTATATGAATTTAAATAAAAAGAGTGTTTGCAATTGGTACTGATAACAATAATACCACTTAGTGTAACTCATGGATAATGCAGTGATAAAGAGATGCAAGCACCTGTCCGACACGCACAAAGAAAGAAAAATAGAAGTAGTAAGGAGGGTCCACAAAGTGGATATGCTGCTTGTGCCTTGTAAGATTGTTGATTCTAACTTGGAGGTTAGAATCCAGGTTAGAACCCTCTAGAATCTGGAGGGCAAAATAATAATGAGTGATTACATTATTTTGCTGTATTTTATTAAATTAAATTAACTCTACAGTACTATAGTTTGCATCTTTCTCTCTATCTGATATGATGATAAGAAGTACTGGAGCAAAGCCCAGTACCTTGGAAAACCGAGCCTTTTGCTGTGGATGATTCAGATTTTACTTTGTTGACTGTTACACTCTGGGTTCTGTTAGGAAGTTAAAGATCCATCTCCATACCTTGGCAGTAATTCCTTTTGTGCAAAATTGGTGTGCAATAACACCATGGTCACATTTGTCGAAGGCTTTTGTGAAATCTGTGCATATTACATCAGCATTTTGTGTGACTTCTATGGCATCTAGGGCCATGCCATAGTGGTCTAGTAATTGAGAGGGGGCAGGAGCGCATTGTTCTGAACCCATGTTGTCCAGGGTTATATAGACACTATGATTCAATGTGTTTAATGATCTTACTTCTTAGCACTCTTTCAAAGATTTTTATGATGTGTGAAGGTATAGCTACTGGTCTATAATTTTTTGCATCGGCTTTACTACCTCCTTTGTGAAACAATCTCTGCTGTTTTAAGTGTCAGGGATAACACCAGTATCTAGGTTCTGTCTCCAAAAGATGTTAGGGTCTGTGATAGTGGTATTTTGCAATTCTTGAAGAATATAGAATTCCAGGAGTCTGAGTCTGGTGCAGAGTGCATGGCATGCTGTCAATGACTACTTCAGTGTCAAGTTCAAAATCACTAAAAATCCCCCTGGTATGTATGGGTGTTGCTGTATTCATAATTGCATATTTTTTATTTTATTTGCTTGGTTCCTTTGATATGAAATGCTTGCAATCTTTGTTGAAACATTGCTTCTTGTTTAGTGAATTTTTACACAGTTTTTGTGTGGAAAAATGTGCAATTTTCAGTGACATGCCCCCTCTTTCTGGCGGGAGCCCTTTTGGCTCCCCGGAGCTTATCCAGGCCGATATGCTAATGTCAGACTTTGGCATCAGTATGGAGTTCTATGGGCCTACCGGGGACCACGAGCCAGTACCTGGCCCTCTCAGAGAGACAAGGGGAGCAATGGCCTATAAAAAAACCCATGTGGTTGGAAGCATTCTATGTCTGCCACCGACCGGGTCAGTCATCCAGAAAGGTAAGCGTCCCAAAACAAACCCCTATTCTGGTGAAAATTGCTACCACAAGCCGAACAGGTGGATAGAACTCCCCTAAAGGAAACGAGCAAACGATTATGACGTCACTCGTTGTCGCGCCGCTGTCTGCGCAGCTCCCCCCCTCTCCGGGAATGGGAAGGGGGAGCCTCAGACCTACCATGCCGGCTATCCACCATCAGTTCTTCGGCTGATGCTAAAGGCTGAGGTCATGTGCTCCAGCTCCTGTGGTTGTTTCAGCACTGTACCTAGAGTGTGGTGACTGTTTTCTAGATGGTTCGTGAGCCGGGAGTGATTCTCCAGTGCTCGGGCTGCATGTGCCTAGGGTTTCCTTCCCTAGGTGCCCTGTAAGTACTGCCCTTGGGACCTGGGGCCACCTTCCACAAGTTCCTTGGGTTCTGCCTCTGCTAGGACGTTTACTGCTTGATTTTCGGCCGCCTTTTGTGTGCTTGGGTGATCTGTCTCCCTTGTTCGCCTTAGGATAAGGGGCAGTTTTGCACTGGTGGGGCGCAGGGTGCTGCGCAGCTTGTTTTCACTAGTCCAGAGGCCGGCTCTGTTCCGCCTGGGTACGCTGTCCTCTTGCGGGGTTTTCTTTTTCTTTTTATTTATCTGCCTGGTGGGGGGGGGGGGTCTGCCTTCGTTCTTACCCCCCATGTCCCCTGTGTATTGAGTATTCTTCCTTCTTCTGGTGGTTTATCCTGCTAGGTCCCCATGAGCGTACACATCCCAGGGGTTCAGTTCTTAGAAGATTGTTTGGTAGACTTCGGTGCCGGTTAGCAGTACCCTGCCTGGGATTACCTGAGCGCGAGTCCTCTTATAGTAAACGCTCAGGACCCTGGGAAACCCCTGGGGGCATGCAAGTCCAATGGATGTGATCCCGGAGTCCCCCCCCCCTCGCTTCCAGCAAGTTTTAGGGTTGCTCTCAATCCTTGTCTCAGGGTGACTCTTTGCCTCCGTCTGCTGCCTGTGGGGTTGGTGACACCTTCTGCTTGGAGTCCTGCGAGTTTTGTTGCTTGTTGTGGCTCAGTTACCCAGTCTTATGCTGACTTTGCGGGTGAAGGCAGCACGGGCGTTGCATGTTGAACTTCGATGGTAGCAACGCTCTCGGTTGTTTGCTTCCTCGGAAGCCCTGAGGCTGCCCCGATTTGATTGGTTTGGAGTTTGGGGGTGTTGGTTGCTTCAGTTCCTTCCACGTCCCCGTGTCTTTCCCCCTGATGTTATCTAATCTGGTCCCCCCTTCCTACCTGCATCTGGATCCTTACCGTCTGTGGGTTTTGGGCGGGGTGGGGTCGTTGGTTTTGAGAGACTGGCGATCTCGGGGAATTCCCCTTCCAGGTTAGCGACGGGGGCATTCGAGCCTGTTCCTCCAGCCATGTTGTAAGAGTCTGCCAGTGGGCTCCTTCCTTAGTATTTTCACCGCTGCCCCGGTTTTTTCTTGTGAGGCCGGGGCTTTGGGGGGATGGCTCATCCCCGGGCCTGCTGTGTGGGTTCCTGGGGCTAGGGAGGGGCTGCCTTGGGGGGCCCTAGGGCCCCGTTGGACCCCGTGGTGTTTTTTCTACCTTCTAGGCGGGGCTTATGGTTACGCGGAGTGGGGCTTTTTCCTCCCCCCATCGCCGTACGAGTTTTTGGGCATCGGCCCCTCCCCGGGCTCGGTTCCTTGCCCCTTGAGTCGATTGGTTGTCCTATAGGTGGGTGCTCTTCTCCGTTATTCCCCCCTTTTTTTCTTGGGACGGGATGTCTCCGTCATATTACCCTCTTCTTGGGGTCTACATGACTTTTGGTCTCGGGTGCGGCTGTGCCTTTATGTGCTTTCATGACTTGTGCCTGCTTCTGTGTTCTCGAGAGTTCGGGAAGGTTTCTGCTACTTCCCGTATTATTGGAACGTCTGTCGTCTTTCGGTGTGGCTTCCCTCTGGTCCTTTCTAGGGCTTTTTGGTCCTTTTCTGTGCGTATTCTTGGTTTTTGGTCCTGTCTCATTCTTTTGTGCTGTCTTTTCTCTCTGTGCTTTGTCTTGGCGCTGCTCATTTTCTTTGCATACTCCTAAGCCGAGACGCCAGTTTGGGATACTTGTAGCCCAATTCCTTGTCTTCATTTTGCAAGCTGGCTATGTTGTCACTGCTTACTCCTCTTTTGGTTCCTGTCCCATGTGCTAGGCTGTTTCTTCTATTTAGCGGTTCACTCGGGTCGCGTACTGCTTGGCTACTTTTCTTGTAGAGTAGTCCTAGTTGGCGTCTTCCCGCAGAACGGGTTGTGTGGTTCGGACAGCGTGTCCTGCGCATGTGCTGTGGGAGTTTGTTTTGGTCTGGCGGTGTGCGCCAGTGGTGGTGTTTTGCGTCATTTTTTCTCGGGTGCTTCGCCTTTCGCTCTTCTCCATTGTCTGGTCCGTGCCCCGTAGCTCCTGGGGTGTTCTGGATTGCAGCTATGAGGAGAACGCCGGGATTTTCCCTGTGTCATGGGTGTGGGGAGCCTCTTTCGCCTGTGCCCTGCTCTCCTGCGTGTGCGACTCTGGCCTTTCTTGCCCTGGCAGTGCTCCCGGGGTCTTTTTGGCAACGTTGTGTTGCGACACGTCCGTGCCTACGTTCGACAGGTGAGTTTCTGCGGTCTGGCGTCTCTTTTGGCCAGGCGCTGGGTACTGATATATTTATATTAATATATTTATATAAATATATTTATATAAAAATATATGTAATATGTTTTTGGTTACGGATACAAGACCAGATACAAGACCGTCAGCACACAGGTGACTGTCCCTATTTCGACCCATCCAGTCCTACTCATATGCATGTCCAACCCTTGCTTGAGTCGATCAGGGGGCCCGCCTCATCCATGCTACGAGGTACGATTGTCTTTCCCCGTGCAGGTTATGTACTTCCCTCGTTGTGCTCACCTGGTTGTGCTTGCGGGGATTGAGCTCTGGCTCTTTGGTCCCGCCTCTCTGCCGTTTGTCACCTGGTGTGTAGGTTCCTGGGCCTGCTAGGCTCTATCATATCTACGTTTGACCCTGTCTGGTGTCAGCCTCCACCATTTCTCTGCCATTGCCGAAAGAAGTTACTTCATGTTGTTGCATGTGGTGCATGTTGCTGGTGCACATGTGCGTTGGTAACGTGTCCCACGGTGACATGTGGTACTTGTTACTGTCAGGATGATTTTTTTTTTGGCAGGGATATTCCTGCACGTGTTGTGGGGTGACATTTTGCTGCAGTTTTGTGACTGGGGTTGCGCTTTGGTTCTTTCGTCTTGCCTCTCCCCTGTCGCTTCCCTGACATCTCCTAGGCTCTGTCATGTCTGCACTTGCAGCTGTGTGTGGGGTCAGCTTCCACCACTTCCCTTCCTCGTGCATTCCATTTGTTTACTACTCTGCCGCTGGAATGTTTCCTTCTTGCATTCCTTTGGCTTCTTTAGGTGCTCCTTCCGCCTGTGTCACATGGTGCGTGTGCACTTGTGTGCGTTGGTCTGTCTTCGTTGCTCGTACTCCTTGGTTCGGGTACTGGTCTGGTGACGACCCTTTGTGCCTTCTTCATTTTGGGTTAGTTGGGACAGGGCCTGCGACTCTGTGGGTTGGTCTTGTCCCTTTCGTTCCCGTTTTGCCGCATGCCTTCTTCGCTCCTCATCTTCCTGCTTCACTCTTGTCCCTGGCCGCTGGTGCTGGGGTCTGTTCTTCTGGTCTTTTTCTCGTTTTCTCCTACACATTGTTGTGTGTTTTGTTTGTGCCTTTTGGCCTTCCTGTTGCCAGGTTTCGGTTCCTGTTTTCCTGGCTTGCCCTGCCTGTTGGCATTTTCAGGGTCTCGCATCAGACCCGTGGTTTCCGATCTCCTGGCGAGCTCGTTCCCGTTGGGGAGTTTTTCTGTTTGGCAGACGTTCCATCTCCTTCTTTGCCAGCTTGGGTTTCCAGCTCTGCTTCCTCGGTGGTCGCGCCCGAGATCTTCCCACGGCTCTGCCTCTTCCTAGGGTCGGACGAACCTTGACGGGGCTGATTGGGTTCTGCCTCGAGTCTCTCACCTTCGGTAGGTGGTCAGGTGGCTTTGTTGTTGGTGTCCCTCGTGCGTGCTTCTTCTTGGCGGCAGTATGGGGTATTTTGGCAGTCCTTCCTTTTCCTTCTGTCCCTTCTTAAGTAGCTGCATTGTTGGTGTCGGCTTGGCTTTTCTGGTGGGGGTTTGGGGCCGTCGTCTTGCCACATACTGTCGCCTCGTCTCGTGCGGCGCTGGCGGAGTCGCTTCGGTTTGCTTTCGGTCTTGGTGTTACATCTGCACAGTTTGTAAGTTGTCTCGTGCGTTATTTCACCTCCGTCCTACTCATGTGCCGCTTGAGCCGTCCTGGTCTTTGGTCAGCGTGCTCTTTCTTCTCCTCGGTTGGTTGTGACCCCTTTGGTTCGGGTTTGTTTCTTGAAGGATCTTTTCCTGTTGGCATTTGCCTCTTGGGGTTGGGTCGCTGAGCTTCTTGCTCTCCTCCAGCGCAGAGGTTTCTGCTCCTTCAGTCGTGGTGATTGGTTTGTTCAGTTGCAGCTGTCTCCCTCCTTTCTGGCACGGGATGAGGCTGCTGCTTTTCGGAGGGGTCCTTGGTTTGTTGGTGCTTGGTTGGTCGGGCTGGGGTGCATCATGTTTTGTATTCGGTTGTGGCCCTCTGCTCTTCTTTGCGCACCCTGGCTTCTGTGTCCGGGATGTGCTTTGGGTTGATCCGGTTCCGGTCTTCCCTGTTTGCGGGTGAGGGTCTCCCGGGTCGTCCGCCGTGTTACTGCGGCTAGCCAGCCTGTTTTCTTTCCCTGTGCCCATGGCGTTCGTGGATTCGCTGCTCTTGCTGCCATTTTGGCGGCATGTCCTAGCTGACATTCGGGCACGGGGCTTTTGGCAGTCGTACAGGGGCCTGGCTGCTCAGTCTCTCGTGTCGTTCCTGGTCCCATTCAGGCCTGTCGCCTTGGGTTGGCGGTTGCAGCCAGTTTTCTTGACTTTGAGTTGGGGAGTGTGCGGCGACCGCCTCCTGGGTACGTCCCTCTTTTTTTTGCTCTGTGGGTAGTTAGCTCCAGAGAGCCGAAGGGACTCCCCCCAGAAAACCAGCGTTGAATGTAATGAAACGCCATTTTCTGGGTGAGACCCAGAGGCTCCCTGGCATCCCTCCCTCCCTCCGTCGGTGGTTTTTCGCGTTTTTTGACATCCAGCCTCAGAACTGATGGTGGATAGCTGGCGCGGTAGGTCCGGGGCTCCCCCTTTCCCCTCCCGGGGAGGGGGAAGCTGTGCAGACGGTGACGTGTGACGTCATGATCATTTGCTCGTTTCTTTTAGAGGAGTTCTATCCACCTGTTCGGCTTGTGGTAGCAATTTTCACCAGAATAGGGGTTTGTTTTTAGGACACTTACCTTTCTGGATGACTGACCCGGTCGATGGCAGACATAGAATGCTTCCAACCACACAGGGGTTTCTATAGGCCTTTGCTCCCCTTGCCTCTCTGAGGGGGGCTAGGTTCTGGCTCGTGGTCCTCGGTAGGCCCATAGAACTCCATACACATGACTGATGCCAAAGTCTGACATTAGCATATCAGCCTGGATAAGCTCTGAGGAGCCTCCGGGTCTCACCCAGAAAATGGCGTTTTTATTACATTCAACGCTGTTTTTTTTTATATTTCTGCAGTTTCTCGGGTATTTATATTTACACATTCCATTAGCTTTTCCTGATAGTCCATATTTGCATACACTCCATGCATAATATTGGCAGGTTCCCGGTTCATGCTTTGTTGGATTGTGTTGGTTTATCCTCTTTACATGTTGTGTTGGCTCTTTGCTGGAAGATATAGGTCGAGGTCTTTCAGATTCTTGTTGTTGCTTGGTCACTTCCTTAACTGCTTTAAATATTATTTTAACTCTGGCCACTTATGCATTGGTTAGCTGCATTTTGATTTGGTGATTCTTGCACTTCCCTATATCCTGCATTAACCTCCTCCATCTTTTCTGATGACACCTCCTTTTCGCTGTTGAATTTCCTTGCCTAACCTATTGTATTCATTAACATCTGGATTTGATTTAACTATAAGAGCTATCTTTAATACTTTATGTTCCTCCTCCAGGACTTTTCCTCTAGTTTCCCAGTAATTCTAATCTTTTGTATAATTCTCTTAATTAATCCAAATAAATTCCAGGTACTCAGGTACGGTAAAAATGAGGACCTTAAACATAATACAGGGTACAAAACACAATCAAATGTGCCCATAGTAGGAAAACAGCATGTAAAGGATTTGGGAATAATGATGTCTAACGACCTAACGTTTCGGGAGCATAACCAAGCAAATATTGCGTCAGCCAGAAAAATGATAGGATGGATTATGAGAACTTTCAAATCCAGGGATCCCATCACAATGGTTGTACAGTACTCTTCAAGTCACTTGTGTTGTCCCGTCTTGAGTGCTGCTCAGTGCTCACTTTCCCCTTCAGAGCAGGAGAGATTGCGAAATAGAAGGAATACAGAGAACATATACAGCACGCATAGACGCGATAAAGCACCTAAATTATTGGGATCGTGGGACACTAAGCCCTCCAAATGTACTCACTAGA
Source organism: Procambarus virginalis (assembly GCA_020271785.1). Classification (NCBI taxonomy): domain Eukaryota; kingdom Metazoa; phylum Arthropoda; class Malacostraca; order Decapoda; family Cambaridae; genus Procambarus; species Procambarus virginalis. Next base: position 7,988,364 of record WNGS01164858.1, on the reverse strand, counting down.
AAGAAGACGAGAGAGATATCAAATAATATACACCTGGAAGATACTGGAGGGCCAAGTACCAAATCTACACAGTAAAATAACAACGTACTGGAGTGAACGATATGGAAGAAAATGCAGAATAGAACCAGTGAAGAGCAGGGGTGCCATAGGCACAATCAGAGAACACTGTATAAACATCAGAGGTCCATGGTTGTTCAACACCCCTCCCAGCGAGCATAAGAAATATTGCCGGAACAACTGTGAACATCTTCAAGAGGAAACTAGAGTTATTCCTCCAAGGAGTGCCGGACCAACTGGGCTGTGGTGGGTATGTGGGCCTGCGGACCGCTCCAAGCATCAGCCTAGTGGACCAAACTCTCACAAGTCAAGCCTGGCCTTGGGCCAGGCTTGGGGAGTAGAACTACTCCCAAAACCCCATCAACCAGGTATCAACCAGGTAATCTTCTAATTAATTTTCTAATCTTCTAAGAAACTTTAAGTGTTCATTACTGCTGGTCAAATTCTTAATTATATCCACATGATTCATTATAATCTCTATTTTTCCAACCTGTTGTGAAAACCGCTTGTCGATGTTTTCCTCATTAATAAAGGTAAAATGCAGTTAAATGTTCATTAATTTTATTTACAATATTAGTAGTATTTTGTATAAAATGTATTTAATCTTATATATTTGGGTGTGTAGAATGGATTAATTCAATTTACATTATTTCTTATGGGAAAATTTGTTTTCGTGTGCGAATATCTGGGTCACGTTGCTTTTCTTGGAATGGATTAAATTCGTACACCGAGGTTCCACTGTAATTGTGTTATGTCATACCTAACAGCCAGAACCACACTACTTTGCCTGGTATGCACGGCCTAATTAGCCTGACAAGCAGTGATTTTCGTAGTTTTCAAATATTTCTTTGCAAATTGAGCTATTTTACTAAATATACTTCTTATCAAGTACAGTACATTGTCATATTTTCATAAGTCGAGGACTTAGTTAAGTTAGGTTAGGTTTGATTAAATTTCCACGATAGTTTTAACTCCAATTAAAAAAAATTCAAATCCTATATCTGTATAATGTAATGGAAAGCTTTATCATTCCTTAAAAAACTGAAAAATTATAATATTTCAGGGAAATTCAGCTTGTTAGACAACTTGGCTTATTAGGTACAACATACACTTACATACATACATATATATAAAGTATGTCATCTAACTAAAATTACATTTATAAGTATATTGGATAAAACTGCCATAGAAACCATATTGTACAGAAGCTACATATTAAACCTATTACAGTAGTACTTCTATTTACAAATTTAATCTGTTCCAAGACGAGCAGTACTCGAAACTAATTTCCCATAAGAAATAATGTAAATTGAATTAATCTGTTCTACATTCCCAAAAATATTAACTTCAAATACATTTCATACATAATACACACACACACATTTTGTACTATAGTATGCACAATTTATAGCTTGTGCATACTATATTGCATATAGCCTTACCTTTATTGATGACTTGTTGGCATATGGAAGGCTGTGAGGAGGTGGGGAGGAGAGAGGTGTTAGTGTTTGGAAGCGAGTCCCCTTCCATAATATACATCAGGCGTGATGACTTCTCTGAGGTACTCTTCTCTCCTACATTTTGTAGGTATACCACTAGGACCTGTTTGGCTCACTGCTTGCTTGTCTTACTAAGAATCTCTCTAAAGACCTTGTTTTTCCCTACATTTTAACACTTGTCTGTAGTAAGCCGGTCGGCCGAGCGGACAGCACGCTGTACTTGCGATCCTGTGGTCCTGGTTCGATCCCAGGCGCCGCGAGAAACAATGAGCAGAGTTTCTTCACCCTATGCCCCTGTTACTTAGCAGTAAATATGTACCTGGTGTTAGTCGCTGTCACGGCTGCTTCCTGGGGGTGGAGGCCTGGTCGAGGACTGGGCCACGGGGACACTAAAAGCCTGAAATCATCTCAAGATAACCTCAAGATAGTAAGACATCAATTGTCATTTAAAGGTCAATGCTACAGCCTTATCTGGTGAGTTTTTTTCAAAAAAACTTTTCAGTTCTTCCCATACTTCACACTTTTTCTTAAGAGGAAGGGGCATCCTCTACTCACACTATTTTCTTAGGTTGAACTTTACCACTGACTTTCTTGGGACCCATGGCGTAATATATAATAATTACTTTCATGTTAAAAAAACGAAAAAGCAGAAAAACGATAGCATTCTATACAAAAATTAAAGTGCAATCATCACTAGGCAGAGACACTGGTAAACTGAAGCGTGGTGCCACGCTCTTTGTATCAACAAGTCACAAGTCGAGGCAAGGTCGTAATTCGAGTTGAATTTTCTGAAGAAATTGGGGTCATAACTTGAAAATTTGTAAGTAGGGGCATTCGTAAGTCGAGGTTCCACTGTACTGTATTTTAAATTGATATTTGTTGAAGTGTAATTATAGGCAGTTAGAATCTGGTTTCTCCTCCTTAGTGGTGTTGACATTATCCTAGAAGAATAAGAGCAATGTACTCTCACCAGTGCACACGCACCATCAACATAGACAACACGTCCAACCTATAAAGAGTTGTAACAATTTAACTTGGTACTGTAGTCCAGGATGACCCAAAATATTGTTACTTTTTCAACATTTCTAATGTGTGGATTTGGTGTTGAACTACATTACGTACTTCATTAGTTATTATCTAAATATTTAACAAATTTTGTATGATGGGATTATTTAATATCTAGTAGGGCAGACACATTTCCATTACAGCATTTCACTACAGTGCTGTTAATAGAAATGTTGGGTTCAAGAAATACTAATCAACAAGTAATTCATTTATTATACACAACTAGGTAAGGTTACATAAAGTTTAGAGAAAAAACAAAAGACCATAGTAAATGGACACCAGATGCCTGAGTTAGTCAGCAGAGCAGTGTGAAGCCAGCACACTGCTTGGCTGGCACAAGGAGGCCACATCACCAACACTAAACACGTTTATCATTACAGTAGCTGTCACCTCATTGCCAAGTACATCACAAGTATTATACACAATTAGGTTCATTTACATAAATTTTGCATACCTGTATTCTGAGGAAAGCCTCCTTGTGCTCCCTAAGCTATGTCACTGAGATATCTTCTCATTATTAAGTCATATCAGTTCAGACATCCTGTTGACCACTGGGACCAGAACCAGAACCCTTGCCCCCCCCCTCCCTCCCTTCATGAGGCACAGAGAACACTGGATTGTTACGATCTCCCTCACCAGAAAGCAACCGGAAGTTGACAAGACAATATGGATAATCCCAGGCGGCGTCTGGGATTATCTCGAACGAGGTTCGAACCCTCATCACAGCCCTTGGGATTTGTTTATTTGATGTATCACACTATTGTGATTTCTGTGTGCACCACAAAGATTCAGTCAAACTAAATGGTTCACTTGAAACATCCTGGTGCACAGAGCTGTCAACAGGAGCATCCTGAAGCTCCCAGCTTCAAAACAGTGACCTCTCAGTCCTGTCACTGATGTTTGACCTCGGTAATTCCCATGTTGCCTCTCATTGCGAGTTCACTTACTTTTGAAGATAGGTAATGCCATCCTTTAGACTTAGTCCTGTGGAGCCATTTTACTTCAGTACAATGGGGCCTCGACTTCCGATGCTAATCCGTTCCCAGAGACGGATCGGATGTTGAAACATTGGAAGTCGAAGCAAATTTTCCATAAGAAATAAAGGGATTTGATTAATCCGTTCCCCACCCTCCAAAATATTAACATAAAAATACTTTTATACCGAATACATGTTTTTTTCTAACACAATACAGACCAAAGTTACTCTTACCTTTATGGAGGACTCTTGATGGCGTATGGAAGATGGTGATGGGGGAGGAGGAAGTTGTTACTGTTTGGAAGGGGCGTCCCCTTCCATTATCACTCAGGCAGTGATGTTTTCTCTGGGGTACTCTCTCTCCTCGTTTTGCCTGAATACCAGTAGGACCTGGTTGTGGTTCAGTGCTTGTTTGTCTCACAAATTTGTCAAGAGACATTTGTTTTTCCATTCGTTTTAACATTTGTCTGTAATGATGCATCACTTTGGTACCCATAATTTCCTTTTTCTTAGCTAGTATGGTGGATATCGTTCACTGAGATTTGTTGTACTGCCTAGCAAGTTCACCTACCGCACACCATCTTCATATTTACGAATGATCTCTTGTTTCTGCTCTATGGTCATTCTTACATGGGATCTCATATGTTGAGCCTTACCACTGACTTTCCTGGGACTCAGGCGTATTATATAATAATTACTTTAANCCCTGTATAGGCTGGTTCGTTCTTCCCCTCGAGTCTTCGCGTCTCAGGTTTTTGTCTTTAGTTTCTCGTCGCTTGTATGGCCACTGGTGGCTTCATTGTTGGTCTCCCGCTTGCGTGCTTCATCTTGGTGGCAGTGTGTAGTTTCCTGGCGGTCCTTCCAGTTTTCCTATCACTGCAAAGGGTCCTTCGGTGTCTGATCAGGCTGTCTTGTCTTTCCCTTCTGGGCTGTTCCGGGACCATCGTCTGGTACTGTGTACTGTCTCCTCGTCTAGGGTGGCGCTGGCGGAGCCACTCCAGCTTGCGTTTGTTGTTTGCTGTTCCTTCTGCTCCATTCCGCTTGATGTCTTGGGTATTGTTTCCCCTCCGCTTGCTCATTGCGTTTCCGGTGCTTGTCCTGGTCATTGGCCCGTTGGTCTATATTTTTCTTTTTCTCGTTTTGGTCTTGAGTTGCTGCTTGGCTGGTCTGGCCGGGGTGCTTCCTTTATTGTTCGGTTGCGGTCTTCCCTGTTCTCTGCGCGTCTTGGCCTCTGAGGTCATGGACGCGTTTTGGTTAGACCGGGTTCCCTTCCTACCCTCATTCCTGTTCTGGGGTTCGGGTCTGCAGGGTCTTTTAGTTTTGTCTGTGATTTTGTTTTTAAGTTTAGAGCGAGTGTCATCTGCCTCCCGGATCCTTCCCTCTTTTTCTTGTCTGTGGTTACGTAGCTTTGGGGAGCTGACAGGTCTCCCCCCAGAAAACCAGCGTTGAATGTAATTATACACCATTTTCTGGGCGAGTCTAGGACGCTCCCAGGCATCCCTCCCTCCCTCCAGCTGGCGGTGTTTTTCGCATATATTTTGACATCCAGCCTAAGAACTGCTGGTTGGATCGCTGGCGTGGATGGTCTGGGGCTCCCCCCTTTCCCCTCCCGGAGAGGGGGTACGCACATGGCGGCATTACAATGTGATGCTGTCATACCTACTTTAATATTTTTGTTTGGGGAGTTCTGTCCACTTGTTCGGCTTTTGGTAGCAATATTTTCACCAGAATAGGGGTGTTTTGAGGCACCTATCTTTCTGGGTGCCTGTCCTGGTGAATGGCAGACAGAATGCTCCCAACCACCGGGGGATTTCTATAGGTCATTGCTCCTCGTGCCTCACTGAGGGGGGCCAGGTTCTGGCTCGTGGTCCCTGCTTGGCAAGAACTCCAAGAATATTGACTGATGCCACAAAGTTATGTATCCATTCAGCCTGGATAGCTCCGGGGAACCTCCGAGACTCCCCCTGAAAATGGCGTTTCATTACATTCAACACTGGGTTTTTTTTAAATCCAAAACTATTGTCACTGATTTACATCATTGTGCTGCAGAAAGTTCTCTTGAAATGCTGCTGGTTTGATATTTGTCAACATAATTGCATAAAAGTCTGCA
>WNGS01164858.1:7935634-7980118 GCA_020271785.1 Procambarus virginalis | reverse complement strand
ATATATATATATATATATATATATATATATATATATATATATATATATCTATATATATATATATAAAATTTATTTATTTATTTATTATAAAAAATATTGAGGAAGATTATCTTTCTCAGTATTTTCCCTTGTGTAACTGCTTTGTGAATCTGGCCCTGACTTGTGTGTAGAGTGAACACTGTGCTGACCAGACGAAGATGGTTTCGGAGCAGAAACTGGCACCAAAAGCCCACCTACACCAGCAGATGCCGGAGCCCTGGCACGACCCTTCCGGGAAGCATGCGAATGCGCACCCTGGACAACCAGCATATTCGAAAGAGGGCGGCAACTTGCAGAAGCGGCCTGGAGAAACCTGTGGGTGAGGGGGGTCGGCATGATTGAGCAGGTGTAGTGTGATGACGGGTTGCTTGTTAGCGTGTTTTTCTTTAAGGGATTTTCTTGCCTCTGTTCAGTCTTAGGTTGCAATTTTCTACCAGGAGGGGTCTGTTCAAAGCGCCTACCTTTCTGGGTACTCAACCCCAGTCGATGACAGACGTGAATAAGTGTACTTTTATACATACGAGTTTCATAGGCCATTGCTCCCTTCGCCTCTCTGAGGGGACCATGTTCTAGTTAGTGGTCCCCAGTAGGCATGACAATGCAAGCTGGCATTCCAGCTTGCATTTGGGATGGATGTCACTTTGGCTTAGTTTCGCAAGCTTTCTCGTACTGTTTTCCACCTCCGGTCTGCTCATGCGCCACCTGAGCTGCCCTGGTCTTTGGACTGGGTGCTCTCCTTTTGGTCTTTCCCTCAGTTTGTGGTGGCCCCTCAGTCCAGAACTGTTTCCAGAAAGCTTTGTTTTTGTTGGCTTTGGCTTTTGGGGGTCGGGTCGGGGAGCTTCATGCTTTCCTGCGGCGCAGAAGCTTTTGCTCTTTTGGTCCGAGTGGACGTTTTGTTTGTTTTCAGCCACCTCTTCCTTTGCTTTCGAATAACGAGATGTTGGGCTTCCGGAGGGGTCCGTGGGTTATTGATGCTTGGTTGGTTAGGCTGCGGGTGCATCATGTTTTGAGTCTGGTTGCAGCTTTACACTGTTACCTGAGCACCTCGGCTTCTGTGTCCAGGGACTCGCTGTGGGTTGACCCGGTTTCTCTTGTTCCCTGTTCAAGGGCTTGGCTCTCTTAGGTCGTCCACAGGGTTATCAAGTCTAGCCTGCAGTCTACTCTTGCACCCATAATGTTCATAAGTTTGCAGCTATGGCTGCTGTGTCTGGCAGTATTTCTTGGGCGGATATTCAGGCGTGGGTGTTTTGGAAATTGAGCAGGGTCCTGGCTGCCGATATCTTACGAATGTGCCGGGCCCTCGGCGGTCTTATGTCGCCTTGGTCGGCGGTTGCAGCCAGTTGTCTCGTCTTCGGTATGAGTTGTGTGGTGCAGCCGCCTCCCGGGTAAGTCTCTTTATTATTTATCTTTTGGTAGTCAGCTCCAGGATGCTGACGGGGCTCGTCCACAGAAAACCGGCATTGAATGTACTGAAACGCAAACAAGAGACTGCCACCAATGCATCAAACACATGATATCATGGCCCGAAGGGTAAACCACAGGCTGGCTAGATTTGAAAACACTGAGGACAGCCTGGGAAATATGAGTCTTGGAACAGGGGACCAAGGAAACAGGGTCAACTAACAAAGTATTCACCGAGGCAGAACTGGTGACCCACAAGAACAGAGTGACAAAGAGCCACCATTGGACACAACAAGTGATGCACCTCTAGCCAAACCAAACAAGCATCAATCAGCAATGTACCCCCCCTCCAAAAGCTAGCCAACTTTTAGACAAGAAACAAACCGCCCACCTTCAGAGAAGAGCCAAAAGCTCCCCAACCTGCTCCAGGCTCCAAGAGAACCTGGACCTGGGACAAAGTGGTCATCCAAAAGGAGGGGAGAGGACTCCAGGGGTTCAGACAGGACAAGTCCAGAATGAACCTTGGATTCGCATAGTCCTGTTTCGGCACTAGAAAAAGTGGGAAATCTACTTGAGGGACGAAGTTGTTTCGACCACACTCGAGTGCACCCACTCCAGGATGATCTGACAGAGTGAAGGGGGAAGAAACCTGCCCCGTCAGTGTCGAATTCCCAGAGGGGAAGGAGCGACCCAATGCCACCACAGGCCAGATGACACGACCTGAAATGCCCACGAATTGTGGTATCAAGCGCAGGCAAACAGAGTCAGCCCCCACCCCCAACACCCTGTAGACGGGGCGACCTGTGAAATGGCCGGCGACCCTTCCGAGAACCCGATTTGCACTCGGAGCGAACACTGTGCTGACCAGACAAAGATGGTTCAGGAGCACTCACTGGCTCAGAAACTGACACCAAAGGCCCACCTCGACCATCAGATGCCGGAGCCTTGCATGACCCCTCCGGGAAGCACGCGAACGGGCACCCCGGACAACCAGCATATTCGAAACGGAACAGCAACTTATAGAAGCCGCCTGGAGAAACCTGGGGTGGGGGGTCGGCGCAAATGAGTGGTGCGAGGTGTAATGACGTGTTGCTTGTTAGCTTGTTTTTATTTGAAGGAGTTTCTTGCCTCTGTTCAGTCTTAGGTTGCAATATTCTACCAGAAGGAGTCTGTTTTTGAAGCGTCTACCTTTCTGGGTGCTCAACCCCAGTGGATGGCAGACATGAAGACTTTTATACATAAGAGTTTCATAGGCCATTACTCCCTTCGTGCCTCTGAGGCGACCATGTTCTTGTTCGTGGTCTCTAGTAGGCATGACAACACTACAAGACTGAAGCCCAGTACTAATATTAGCTAATATCAGTCCAATAGCTCCAGGCAGCCTCAGGGCTCTACCCAGAAAATGGTGTTTCATTACATTGAACTCTGGTTATTTGTATTTGAATGCGAGCAAATTTATGTTTTGTATATTTGATGTAATAAAATGTCATTAATTGTGGTACAAAAATAGGGTGAACTAAATGTTACACGACAAAGTTAGGCCCAGAGCTAATTAATCCATTTGAGAAAAACCTGATTGTAAATATATGGAGTACAAGTATGTGAGCCTACCTCTAAATTCTTGCTTGTTATAATTAAAAGAGAAAGTTATATATTTAGTTTTCTTAAAAATTGTATAGCTTTAATAATAAGGACTCACTTTATGAATGTTCATTAATAATGATTATTAATTACAGCAAAAAGAAATAGAAATTCGTCGTCAGTTTCGAGATACAATCAATATACAGCGTCAGCAATATAAAGAATATAAGGCACAAATTTTAGCCAAAACTCCAAAAGAGGATCAACGAGCCATCATCAAGAGGTTAAAAGAAGATCAGCGGAGAAAATTAGCTATGCTGGGTGACCAGTATGAACAGTCAATTGCAGAAATGCTTCAGAGACAGTCACTGCGACTGGATGAAAGTCAAGTATGTTCTATATGATGTAGTTTCATGACAAATCTGCTCATCTTTCTCATTTGAAATATTTCAGAAATTATTTAACCTATCCGTTTGAAACTAATGTCATAAGTTTTTAATATTGTTGTTAACACATGTACATGTCGACACATGATTAATATGTCGCTGTTTAACGCTTAAACTGCGCAACCTGTGAATAATTTACCCAAAATTGTGCATCACGTCATATAACGTGTTGGAGTACTACGCAAGATTTAAACAGCCCGTGGATGCACGAGGTTCACCTCACCTTCATCAGGGCTCTTGTAAACAGACGCCATTTTTTTTTCATTGTGGGCAACATTCCCCGGTGTTACGACCTCAGTACTGAGTGAGCCACCAAGGTTGGCGCACGCAGCATGAGCTCACAGCACTGCTGTTCAGCTTGTGACCACAGCATCACCTAAAAATGTCAAAATATATAAATACAAGCTATTATTTAGCGATGGTAGTATTACAGAAAACCCCTGACTGATAAAAATGTCCAGGATTCTGATAATAGCATGATTGTTGTGATAATTAGCGCTGTAGTGGGAGGAGTAATCTTGGTGGGGAGGAAGGTAGCGTTATCTGCTAACTCTGTGACCACCTTTTACTGTCTGGACTCACTATACCAGCTTAGTTGTTCACTATGGTGAACAAAACATGTAGATACTTATATATAACTTCTGTATATAGTGAATAAAAGAAAAAATCAGTATGGTGGGAAGAGAAGGTTGGCAAGTCAGGTGAGGTGAGGTAGGGAGGGAGTGGCAGCCAGTGGCGAGTTAGCTGGTGTGTGGTGGTCACTCCTTGCAGTTGTTTGGGTCAGCATACCAACTTAGTGATTCCTTATGGTGAACACAAATGTAGATACTTATATATAACATGTATATATAGTGTAATGACAGCAAAAGAAATGTTGAGAGAAGTCATTTTGATGAGGTAGGTGGCGACATCTGCATGCAGGCGATGAATCACAATAACGTGGCTGAAGAATGTTGACCAGACCACACACTAGAAGGTGAAGCGACGTTTCGGTCCATCCTGGACCATTCTCAAGTTGATTGTGACAATCTCACAATCGACTTGAGAATGGTCCAGGACGGACCGAAACGTCGTCGTGTCGTCCCTTCCCCTTCTAGTGTGTGGTCTGGTCGACATCTGCATGACTTGTCATGCTGGATAAGGGTGGCTACTATGCTCTTTGGGCACTATACTGCCTTAGTTAAACAGTTATGGTGAACAAAACATGTAGATACTTACATATAATGTGTGTGTATATAGGGTAATAAAACCACAAACAGTATCCTTGAAGGAGGAATGTTAGTGCGCCTGGCCTTGAACCAGTGACGATGGAAGGGAGGGAGGGAGCATGAGTTGTGTGTGGCCACCTGTTACTGTCTGCTGTCATCATACAAGATTAGTGAGTTAGCTATGAGGAACACAAATGTAGATACTTATATATAACCTGTGTATATAGTGAAATAACTGACAAAGTATTTGTTCACTGTTTTATGAACATAATAATTGAATCAATAATATGCACAGCATAATTTTGAGTACAGCGATGATTCACACATTTTATTATAAAAATTTATCACACTACACACTATTGAATAATATTAGAGCAAAAAAAAACAAAAACAAAAAAAAACAAAGAAAAAATCAGAGACATTGAAATAATTAGGTAGTTATATCTTTGTGGCAACTCCCCGCCTGACAGCTGGGGCGAAGCAGAATTCCCCCAACGCTTGCTGAGTCAGTGCCTCTTTTTTGCCAGACTTCCCCAACCAATTGCGGCCAAAATATGCCACTTAGGATTTTTTTTATTATTTTTCCCGTGATCAGGGAACACAAATTAACAGGTTAACACTTTCGCGCTTGCGGCCTTCTGAAAAAAAATCCACCTTGTGCTTTCGGTGCTTCGCGCGCCTAAGCGGTAAGACCGAAAAGTGTATACTCTTTTGACTGTCCTGACACTAATTGTAGGCGTACGTATTTGAATTTGGTATCACTGTGTTCGCAATAGAATTGTCTATAAGAATATACCTATAAAATGCCGCCAAATCATAAGGCATATCAACACCAAATAAAAAACTATTGACATCACTTGCTGAGAGCGCCAAACAGCAACAAAATGTTTCCACTCTCTTAACACTTTGGCGTGCCTCGCATGCCACCCCTCAACTGTGTGATTTGGGTCCTAGCGTTTCACAGGAGCGCGCGTTAATTCTGAAAATTGTATACTCTCTTCAACTTTGTCACCTTAACTCTCGTCCTACGAGATTAAATTTGGTATCATTGTGTTCGCAATAGAATTCTCTACAGCACTAAATGCATATAAACTCCAAAAGCCCGGCTAATTATCCGCAGCAAACAGAGAAAGTGCGAACGAGTTACCCAGGAGCGCGCAAAAGCGATAAAATGTGTTCACTCTTTTCACTCTGGTCACCTCAATTTTTGTCCTAAGTCTTTCATTTTGGTATCAATGGGTTCGCAATAGAATTCCCTAGAGGAACATTAGCATATAAAATAAAAAACCTGGTCACGCTCCACCCGCCGTCGAGTTGAAGACGGGCCACGCATTAAACGCGAGTGAGCGCCCAGACGCCTTCCAGCTACACTCCCAATTCCTGCCCACAAATGTTTAGTATTTAGTATTTTAGTTTATGTAGTATTATAGTTTAGTATTTTTTGTGTAGTAGTTGTACATCACATAAGCATTGTAGATAAGCCATTTGCACAAAATAGATGGTCATTTTCTTCATCCATTTGTGAGTTTTCCTTATGAAGTGATAATATTTGATCATTTGGTCAAAGTGATCAACACCTTTCATGTTTGTATTGTAGTAACAGATTGCATTCGGCTTGTTGACAGTTACCAAACAGTCCCCCAAAAATCGGATAAAAACCAGATTTTTGGCAAGTATTTTAGTGGATGACGCAATGCTGCGTCATCCCCGAGATTACCGACAGTAAACGGATGACGCAATGCCCGGTCATGCCCGTCATGCCCGGGCGAAAGTGTTAATGGTTGTGAAGCCCACAGTTGTCCTACATCGTTAATTTTGGTATCATTGGAATCGCAATAAAATTCTCTATACGGACATATGCATATAAATATAGAATCAATGTCGCAACCGACCCACAAGAGTGTGGGAAGTGGCTGAAGTGTTACCCGCGGCGGCGGCATATCGGCGAAACTGCATCGAAAAGGGTATATTCAATTCACTGTCCTGACATTATTTTTCGATGTACGTTTTTAATTTTTGTACCAATGTGTTCGCAATAGAATGTTCTAGAAGATCATAAGTATAAACCGTCACATAAGGTTGCGTTCGACCGGCAACAAATATAAAAACTACGTCGATCATACTCGTCATGTCAATAATACAATTGTTTTACCACGATGATTCACTGCCATGCCGTTCTCTCTAATAAGCTCTTCGGTTATTAGAGAGAACGTAAATTTCATGGCGAACATTTCTAAACTATCCCCAAGTAGATCGAATCGAAAAAGGAATTTATACAAATACTTTTTCGAGTGACTACATAGGTTGTCACAACAGCGGAACTGTAATAAAAATGGTTGACGACCGGAATTGGCACCAAAGGGCGAAAGTGTTAAGAAGATTTTTTTTTTTTTATGTGCCTGTGGGTGACAAACTCCAAATTGCCCTTAGCTATACAAGGGTTAACACTATTGCACTCCCCACGAGCGCGCCGCAGACATTGATGTCATGGGGCCAATGGTGCGGGCGAGCGTGCGGCGACGCCTAAATGTGTATACTCATTTCAGTTTTCTCACCTTAATTCTGTTGCTACATCGTTCGTTTTGGTATCATTGTGTTCGCAATTAAATTCCCTGCAAATGCATATGCATATAATGTCCAAAAGCCTGGCAAGACTCCCCACAGCAAAGCCTAAAGTTGGAAAAGTGACCCGTGAGCGGCCAAAATCAGTAAAATGTTTATACGCATTTCAGATTTCTCGCCTTAATTCTCATGCTACGTCGCTCATTTTGGTATCATTGTGTTCGCAAATGAATTCCCTACAGGTGTATATGAATATAATGTACAAAAGCCTGGCGTGCCTCCCCATAGGAAAGCTTAAAGTTACCCGTAAACGAGCACCAATTTGTACACTGCAACCTAATGTGTATACTCGTTCAGTTTGATAACATCAATTTTTGTGTTACGTCTTTCATTTTGGTATCAAATTGTTCGCAATAAAAAGGCCCGTATTTTAAAACGAGTCTCATAAAAATAGAGCAATAACTGGAATTTTAACATATTTTAATTATTGAAGCTCATCATAATTATTTATATCTTTCCAGTGTTCTGACATAAATTTTTGTGTTACATCTTTCATTTTGGTATCAAATTGTTTGTGACGTAAAGGCGCACATTTTAAAACTAGTCCCAACATAATAACACAATAAATAGAATTTTAACAAATATTATAAAATTTTGACTAAAATCCTATTTATAATCATATAAGTGTTCGGACATCAAGTTTCATGTTACATCTTTCATTTTGGTATCAAATTGTGCGCATTCTAAATGCTCTTATTTTGATATTATCTCGAGGTCGATTGGATAAAAACTGATTTTTATACAAATATTTTTGTAGTGGACGCAAGTCCTGTCCTCGGCTAGGACTTGGGAGAAAAAAAATGAACGAACATCAGGTCCAAAAAGACCGATAGTGTTAACGTGCTGTGATTCTTCTTTACCTTTGTTTCTTCTTTGCTCTCTGATGCTCTCCTCTCTCTCTTTGCCGATGTCTATTCTTCAATGGAATATCCGTGGATATTTCCTTGACCTCCAACTTCTCATTTCACAGTTTTCTCCCCTCTGTGTCTGTCTCCTGGAGCCGATGCTTGGAGCTCATCCTGGTTGCTTCCATGGCTATTCTATTCTCCCCCCCCCCCCTAACTGTTGCCGAGGCCCATAATTCCTCTGCTCTCTTGATTCGCTCCAATGTTCCCTTTGTCCCTTACTTTTTTCCTCGCCTCTTCACTGTTCTGCAACCAGTGTCTTTGTGCGTAGATGGTACACGGTTTGTTCCATTTATCTTCCCCCCACTGTCCCACTTTCTCTTACCGATCTTAACCACCGTGCTGCGCGGAGTTTATTGAGAAATTCCCTCGGTGCGCATGAAATGAAGTGTTCCCCCCCAATTTTTTTTTCTTCATAAAATAATAAATTCCCTTCCCTGAACATGTCTATGTAAAAATAAGTACCAAATTCCACTTCCTTTGGCTGTAGGGACGTGGACAAGATGTGCTGTGATGTCATCAGGGGCTGGTCGCTCGAGCGTGACTCGCCCAGACACGGTCGCGCGGGCCATTCAAGCACCGGGTGTTGCCACAAATATATTTTCAGTTATTTGTTTTATGTATTTCCAATGCGGTTTTATTTGTTTTTTTATTGTATATGATGCATATTTGTGTCCTTTACAACATGTATACAGTAGAACGTTCATAATGTTCCATGGAACTGTGATACATGTGTCAGTAATGTGTCCACAGTAAATGTTTATTGTTGCAATATTACCTGTTAAAAAGTCACTAAAATTACAATATGTACAGTTTCACACACTATTTACACAGTAACACACTGTATTACACACTCAGTACTTTGGAAGTGAGTAATAATCAACGAAGTAGCCCATGGTACACAGCGTGACTTCGCTCTCAGTGCATCAGGTACAGATAAATTTTCGCTTCCTGTTTCTTCATTCTGTGTGCTTACAAATAACGCACTCACGTACACCCTTGGCTTTAGAACTTGTAGGTTGTATGTAACCAAGCTTGTAAAGCATAAGGTAGTATTGAAAAGATTACAGGAAAAGATAAATTTGTAAGGGAGTCATGAAAAGATCGCTTTGTATGGTCCCACACAGGAAGAGATTCAGCTTCCCTCAAGAGTGTCCATCAGTTTGGAAGAGATTCAGGTTTTCTTGAAAATATCTATGGAAAACACCACCATGGAAGCCCCTAACACTGTTCATCTGTGCTATTTGTATCAGATGCATCATCAGTGAACGCAGAAAACGATTCATCTAAGTATCATCTAAATAAATAGCATAGGATTGCAAGGGTGACGCTCAGAGCTAGAACTGGATACGCTCGCTATATCGTCCTCATAGGTGCTGTATCACTTGCATCCAACCTTTGTGTTAGGTCCTTATTGCGCCTGGCTTCCCCAATATTATGACCCTTATGTTCTTCAAACAATAAGGTTTGAATTTCACCGACAGAGCATTATCTTTCAACACCGCGTCGGACAGGTGTTTGGGAGCCAGAGGCGCGTGCGCCACCCATGGTTGTTCATTCAGTACTAACCCAGCCAGCAGCCGTAGGGCATTCTGTTTTTTTTTTCCAAGATGGCTGCCTCTCACTGGAGGACCTAAGAGTCCATTTCATACACAACCAACCTCGTACACATTTAGAATTGGTTACGAAAAATCGAAACAAGTTTTCTCGGTTGGCACAGTTTCCCGCCGACCGAGAAAACTGGGTTGGCGCAGTTAAGTGGTTAAGCACCTCCTCGACTCCTTGCCGGAGCCTGTGCTCCTGCTGGGTGATTTCAATTGTCGTCATTCCCTTTGGGGGTGATGTGCTGACAAACACCCGGGGTCGCCTCCTTGAGCCTTTCATCCTCTCTTCTTCCTTGTCCCTTCTTAATTCTGGTGAGCCCACTCATTTGGACTCTCGGACTCGCTCTCTTTCTTGTCTCGATCTTTCTCTGTGCTCGTCATCCCTTTTCTTAGATTTCAGGTGGCGGGTCCTTGATGACCTCCATGGCAGTGACCATTTTCCTATCCTTGTTACTTTTTTCTCTTTTCACCCTCTTGTCTCCTTCCCTAGGTGGCGGTTTGCCGAGGCAGACTGGTGCCTCTTTACTGTCCGTGCTACTATTTCCGACCTCTCCATTCTGCCTCTCTCTCGCGCCCGCCTTCTTTTTCATGACACTGTCTTTGACGCTGCCCTCCACTCTATTCCCTGCTCTTCCTCTCGTGGAGCGCGGAAGTGCATTCCCTGGTGGAATGTGGACTGTGCTTGGGCTGTCCGCTGTGAGCGTGCAGCTTGGAAGAGACATTGCCGCTAGCAGACGGTTGAGTCTTTTCTTTTGTTTCGGAAGGCGAGTGAGGTGGCCCATAGGACCATCTGTGCGGCTAAACGTGCTTGCTGGAAATCTTATGTCTCTACCTTTACGTCCGAAACTCCTCTCCTACTGGTCTGGAAGCATATCCGCAAGATTGCGGGCTAGTTCGTTCCCGATGTCTCACCGGTTCTTCGCCTCCATGGTGCTCTTGTGGCGGACCCGTTGCAGGTCGCGACTGAACTGGGTTCCCATTTTTCATCTGTTAGTTCTGGTTCTCATCTTCCCCAATCCTTCCTTCTTCGTAAGCCTATTCTTGAATCTCCTCCTCTAAATTTCTGCACTTATCTTCACCTTCCCTATAATGATCCCTTCTCTCTCTCTGAGCTTCAATCTTCCCTTGCCCTTTGCGGTTCTACAGCGGCACGCCGTAGAACCTCATGAAAAGAAAGGTTCAAAGCATTATGAAATGCTTTGCCATCTCCCTCCGTGCACGTCTCAGTATTTACTGAGTCTGTACAATCGGGTCTGGGAGTCGTCGTCAGTCCCTGAAGACTGGTTCGATGCTGTTGTCCTCCCTGTTCGGAAACCAGGGTCTCTCGGGTCATCCACCAAGGACTTCCGCCCTATTGCCCTCACGAGTTGTGTCTGCAAGCTCTTTGAACGTATGGTTAACGTTCGTTTGATGAGGTACTTAGAACACTATCACCACCTCTCCCCTGCTTAATTTGTTTTTTGCAAGTGCCGGAGCACAATGAATGTCCTGGTGAACTTAGAGATCTATATTCGTACTGCTTTTGCTGCAAAGACCTCCGTTGTTGCCATCCTATTTGACCTGGAAAAGGCTTACAACACTACCTGGCGGTATCATATTCTGTCTAAACTTCATTCTTTTGGCCTTCGTGGGAATCTCCCTCTCTTCCTCCAGAGCTTCCTCTCTCGTCGTTCTTTTCGCGTGCGGCTTGGTACTACTCTCTCTGACCTTTTTGGCAGTATGAGGGTGTACCCCAGGGTAGTGTTTTGAGCACTACTCTTTTTCTAGTTGCCCTCAACGGTCTTCTTTCCTCTCTTCCTTCTGGCGTCTTCTCCGCTCTCTATGTCGATGATCTTACCCTTTGCTGTCAGGGTGATGATTCGCCTGTCCTTCAACGGCAGCTTCAACTTGCAATTGATGCCGTGTCATCTTGGGCCACCGATCATGGCTTCAAGTTCTCTGCGTCTAAGACTTTTGCTATGACTTTTACTCGGAAGCATGTAGTTCTTTGTCCCCCCTTTGTCGCTTTATGGTCATCCCCGTGTGTACAGGGATTCCGCAAAGCTTTTGGAGTTAGTCTTTGACACTCGTTTGTCTTGGTCAGCCCATATCTCTTACCTCCGAGTTGAATGCTCTAAGGCCCTTAACCTCCTTAAGGTTTTGTCCCATACTTCTTGGGAAGCGGATAGGCGCACGCTCCTCTATTTGCACTGCTCTCTCGTCCTGTCTAAACTCGATTATGGTTGCCCCTGCTTACTCTTCTGCTTCTCCTTCTACTCTTCGCCGTCTTGATGCTTTGCACAAACATTCCATGGGAAACTGTTTTAAGTAATACAAGTCCTACAGAAGGAATAGAAAAACTGACTGCGGAAGCATATCAAGTCTGTCTGAAACATGTTCCCTTGAGGAAAGCCAGAAAGAGATCTAACGTAGAAAGAGAATGCAGACGACAGTATAAACGCAGGAAAAAAATAACAGAACTGCTTATGCAGACACGAATTTCCCGTCAAAGAAGGAATAATTTATATAGGGAGATTGAAGAAATCGAGCGGAAATTGAAACACTCATATGAAACTGAAGAAAGGCAGTTAGAACAGAAAGCAATTCAGGAAATAAAGAAAAATCCAAAATATTTCTTCTCATATGCAAAATCAAAAGCAAAAACCACTGCCAGTATTGGACCTATTCGTACAAGTGAAGGTTCATACACGGAGGATGACAAAGAAATTAGT
Source organism: Procambarus virginalis (assembly GCA_020271785.1). Lineage (NCBI taxonomy): Eukaryota > Metazoa > Arthropoda > Malacostraca > Decapoda > Cambaridae > Procambarus > Procambarus virginalis. The sequence continues at coordinate 7,967,601 of WNGS01164858.1, read as the reverse complement.
GAAATCCTAAAAAAGCAGTATGAGGACATGTTTAGCACTCCAATAAACAACATGAAAGTGGAAGATCGAGATAATTTCTTTATGCGGGATATTCAAACCCCTGTAAATATAACTGATATCAACACGAGCGCACTAAATTTTGAAAGAGAAATTGAAAACATGCCCATGCACTCGGCCCCAGGTCCTGAGTCATGGAATTCAATATTTATAAAGAAATGCAAAGTGCCGGTAGCACAGGCACTCAGTATAGTGTGGAGGAAGAGCTTGGACACGGGGGAGATACCAGATGCACTTAAAGTAGCAGACATAGCCCCTCTACACAAGGGAGGGAGCAAAGCATTGGCAAAGAATTATAGACCAGTTGCACTAACATCGCACATCATAAAAGTATTTGAGAGAGTGATTAGGAGTCAGATCACCAATTTCATGGAGACCAATGACCTTCACAACCCAGGCCAACATGGATTTCGAGCGGGAAGATCGTGCCTCTCACAGCTACTTGAGCACTACGACAAAGTCACTGAGGCATTAGAAGAAAAACAGAATGCTGATGTGATATACACGGACTTTGCAAAGGCTTTCGATAAATGTGACCATGGCGTGATAGCACACAAAATGTAGTCAATGGGAATAACCAGTAAAGTAGGACGCTGGATACTCAGTTTTCTGTCAAACAGGACTCAGTGAGTAACGGTCAACCATATAAAATCTAGTCCAAGTGCAGTTAAAAGCTCTGTACCTCAGGGTACAGTCCTTGCACCGCTGCTTTTCCTTATTCTCATATCAGATATGGAAAAAAATACACATCACAGCTTCGTATCATCCTTTGCAGACGACACAAAAATCAGTATGAAAATTACCTCGGCTGAAGACATTGAAAAACTTCAAGCTGATATTAATAAAGTTTTCGACTGGGCATCAGAAAATAACATGATGTTTAACAGTGATAAATTCCAGGTACTCAGGTACGGTAAAAATGAGGACCTTAATCATAATACAGTACAGAGTACAAAACACAATCAAATGTACCCATAGTAGGAAAACAGCACGTAAAGGATTTGGGAATAATAATGTCTGACGACCTAACGTTTAAGGAGCATAACCAAGCAAATATTACGACAGCCAGAAAAATGATAGGATGGATTACGAGAACTTTCAAATCCAGGGATCCCATCACAATGGTTGTACTCTTCAAGTCACTTGTGTTGTCCCGTCTTGAGTACTGCTCAGTACTCACTTCCCCCTTCAGAGCAGGAGAGATTGCTGAAATAGAGGGAATACAGAGAACATATACGGCACACATAGACGAGGTAAAGCACCTAAATTATTGGGATCGTCTCAAAGCTCTCCAAATGTACTCACTAGAAAGAAGACGAGAGAGATATCAAATAATATACACCTGGAAGATACTGGAGGGCCAAGTACCAAATCTGCACAGCAAAATGACGACGTACTGGAGTGAACGATATGGAAGAAAATGCAGAATAGAACCAGTGAAGAGCAGGGGTGCCATAGGCACAATCAGAGAACACTGTATAAACATCAGAGGTCCGCGGTTGTTCAACGTCCTCCCAGCAAGCATAAGAAATATTGCCGGAACAACCGTGGACATCTTCAAGAGGAAACTAGATTTATTCCTCCAAGGAGTTCCGGACCAGCCGGGCTGTGGTGGGTATGTTGGCCTGCGGGCCGCTCCAAGCAACAGCCTAGTGGACCAAACTCTCACAAGTCAAGCCTGGCCTCGGGCCAGGCTTGGGGAGTAGAAGAACTCCCAGAACCCCATCAACCAGGTATCAACCAGGTATCAACCAGGTATCAACCAGGTATCAACCAGGTATCAACCAGGTATCAACCGTACTGGTTACGTCTCAGCTCTGGTGCCTTTCGTTTGACTCCCGCCCTCAGTTTGTATGTTGACACTGGCTTTCTCTCTCTTCGGGACCGCCGTGATCGCTACTGTCTTCGCTATCTTGCGCGGTCCTTACAACGTCCTTCCTCTCGCCTTTGTCGTGCTTTAACTTTTACTCCTCCTGTAGCTCCTGTTCCTCTTCATCGTCTCCCTCTTTCTGTCCGGTTATCTCGCTTACAGGATTCTCTTTTTGTTCATATTTCTAATGTTTCTCCTCATATTATTCCTTCCTTGCCTCCGTGGAGAGTCCTCCTTCCCAAGTTTTGTACGTTCTTGACTTGTATCACTAAAGCCTTTACCCCTCCTACGATTCTGAAAAGCCTCTTCCTTGAGCACTTTTCTTCGCACTCCCACTCTATTTCCATCTTCACCGATGGGTCTAAGTCTGCGGACGGTGTGGGCTACTCTGTTGTTTTTCCTGATCGCACTTATATGTGTCGCCTCCCTTCGGAGGCTAGCGTCTTTACAGCGGAACTTTATGCTATTCTCTATGCTCTCCGTCTCATGCTTTCTCATTCTCCTTCCTCCTTTGTGATTGTAGTTGACTCTCATAGTGCCCTCATGGCTCTAGGGTCCTTTAAATTCTGTCCATCCGGTGGTCATCGAGATTCAACATTGGCTGTTTCTTATTTCTAGTAAATTTAAATCGGTAGAGTTTTGCTGGGTTCCCAGTCATATTGGTGTTTCTTTCAATGAGCGTGCGGATGCTGCCGCTAAGGAAGCTATCCGTTCTTGTCCCATCTCCCGTAAAGGTGTTCCTTATTCCGACTTTTATCCTGTTATTCGTTCCTCCATCCTTGCCCGTTGGCAGGGTTGTTGGTCCTCTGTATTAGTAACAAGCTGCGTACTCATAAACGTAGTGTGTCCCCGTGGCCTTCCTCCTACCACCGTAACCGGCGGTGGGAGACTGCTTTGGCAAGGCTGTGGGTTGGCCATACTTGCTTAACCCACGGTCACTTAATGGAGCGACACCCTGCTCCTTATTGTCCAAATTGCATTGTCTCTCTTACAGTTGTGCATATCCTTGTTGAATGTCCTGACTTCCAGGACGAGCGTGTGTCTTGCTTTCCAACTGTCCCTCGCGGTCACTTGTCCCTCGATAGAATTCTAGGTGAATTGGATACTTTTTATATTGTTCGCCTTATGCGTTTCTGTTCTCATATTGGCATTCTTGATGATATTTAGCGCCCTCTGATTATTTCGCACTTGGATGGTGCTACATAGCCTTCCCGGTTTGGTGCCTTCTTTTGATAATTACCTTACCTTACTAAGCTAGCCACCTGGGGGGAGGGAGGGAGACCAGCAGCAGTGAGGGTGTACTTACCTAATTGTGATTGAGGGAGTTGAGCTCTGGCTCTTTGGTCTCGCCTCTCCTGAGGGAGAAGTGTATCAGGACTTCTCTTATTGGTGAGTGGAAACAAAATACTGTTGCAGTTATGCTATGAACCTGTCGATTTTTTCTCTCCATTTTCCTCCATTTCTCGTTAATGAACTGAAAAGATAACCGATGGGTCTCGTCCCCAAGGGGTTCGCAAAGCAAGTGGTCCTCTGTGTGTGTGTGTGTAATTACCTAAGTGTAGTTACAGGATGAGAGCTACGCTCGTGGTGTCCCGTCTTCCCAGCACTCTTTGTCATATAACGCTTTGAAAATACTGACGGTCTTGGCCTCCACCACCTTCTCCCCTTACTTGTTCCAACCGTCTACCACTCTGTTTGCGAAAGTGAATTTTCTTATATTTCTTCGGCATCTGTGTTTAGCTAGTTTATATCTATGACCTCTTGTTCTTAAAGTTCCAGGTCTCAGGAAATCTTCCCTATCGATTTTATCAATTCCTGTTACTATTTTGTATGTAGTGATCATATCACCTCTTTCTTCTGTCTTCTAGTTTTGGCATATTTAATGCCTCTAACCTCTCCTCGTAGCTCTTGCCCTTCAGTTCTGGGAGCCACTTAGTAGCATGTCTTTGCACCTTTTCCAGTTTGTTGATGTGCTTCTTAAGATATGGGCACCACACAACCGCTGCATATTCTAGCTTTGGCCTTGCAAAAGTCGTGAACAATTTCTTTAGTATATCGCCATCCATGTATTTAAAAGCAATTCTGAAGTTAGAAAGCGTGGCATAGGCTCCTCGCACAATATTCTTTATGTGGTCCTCAGGTGATAGTTTTCTATCTAGAACCACCCCTAGATCTCTTTCTTTATCAGAATTCTTTAAAGATTTCTCACATAATATATAGGCTGTGTGGGGTCTATGTTCTCCTATTCCACATTCCATAACATGGCATTTATTAACATTAAATTCCATTTGCCAAGTGGCGCTCCATGTACTTATTTTGTCCAGGTCATCTTGAAGGGCATGACAATTACCTAAGTTTCTTATCCTTTCTATTATCTTAGCATCATCACAAACATGTTCATATAATTCTGTATACCAACTGGTAGATCATTTATGTAGACAATAAACATCACTGGTGCAAGAACTGAACCCTGTGGTATTCCACTTGTGACATTTCTCCAGTCCGATACATTGCCTCTGATCACTGCCCTCATTTTTCTATCAGTCAGAAAATTTTTCATCCATGTTAGAAGCTTACCTGTCACCCCTCCAATATTTTCCAGTTTCCAGAACAACCTCTTATGTGGAACTCTGTCGAAAGCTTTTTTTTAGGTCCAGATAGATGCAGTCAACCCAACCATCTCTTTCCTGTAATATCTCTGTTGCTCGATCATAGGAACTGAGTAAATTCGATACACAGGATCTTCCAGATCGAAAACCATACTGTCTGTCTGATATTATATCATTTCTCTCCAGGTGTTCTACCCATTTAGTTTTAATTATTTTTTCCAATATTTTGACTATTACACTTGTCAATGATACCGGTCTATAATTAAGGGGGTCTTCCCTGCTTCCACTTTTGTAGATTGGAACTATGTTAGCCTTTTTCCACACATCAGCTACAACTCCTGTAAACAGGGATGCCTGAAAAATCAGTTGAAGAGGAATGCTGAGCTCAGGTGCACATTCTCTCAGAACCCATGGTGAAACTCCATCTGGACCAACTGCTTTGTTCTTATTTAGCTCCTTGAGCATTTTTTCCACTTCGTCTCTAGACACCTCTATGTGCTCTATGTTGTTCTCTGGAATTCTTATTGTATCTGGTTCCCTGAAGATTTCATTTTGTACAAACACACTTTGGAACTTTTCGTTTAATGTTTCACACATTTCCTTTTCATTTTCCGTGAATCTATTTCCCATTTTCAACCTCTGAATATTATCCTTTACCTGCAATTTGTTGTTTATGAATTCATAGAATAGACCTGGTTCTGTTTTACATTTGTCTGCAATCCCTTTTTCAAAATTTCTTTCTGCCTCTCTCCTCACTGCCGTGTAGTTGTTTCTCGCATCTTTGTATTGCTGGTATGTTTGGGGGTTTGGCCTCTTCCTGTATTGATTCCATTTTTGTGACTTTTGGTCTCTGGCCCTCTCGCACTTTCTGTTGAACCAATCCTGTTTCCTAGTTCTGCTTCTCTGTTTTGGTACAAATTTTTTTGTGCCTATATCATATATTTCACAAAACTTGACATACATCTCATTCACTTCCTGGCCTAGCAACAAGTCTGTCCAATTATACTCACTAAAAAATTTTCTAAGGTTGCCATAATGTCCTCTCTTAAAATCAGGTTTTTCAATTGCATCGACTGTCATATTTTCTTCCAGATTATATCGCATTGCATACTTTATTCCCAAAAAGAGATGGTCACTTTTACCCAAGGGAGGAAGGTACCGAATGTCAAATATTTCTTCCTCCTTCCTGGTAAATATCAAATCTAGCATGAAGGGAATGTCCCCTTCCCTCATCCTCGTAGCTTGTTTAACCCTTCAATTGCGCATCGCATCATATGATGCTCTGACCGACTTGCAGTAAATTGCGCGTCGCATCATATGATGCTTTGGAGTACTACGCAAGATTTAAACGGCCCGCGGATACACGGGGTTCACCACACCTTCATCAGGGCTCTTGTAAATAGACGCCATTTTTAAAAAAATCGTGGGCCAAACTCCCGGGTGTTAGGGGCCTCAGTATCGAGTAAGCTACCAAGCCTGGCGCACGCAGCATGAGCTCACAGCACTGCTGTTCAGCTTGTGACCACAGCATCGCCTAAAAATGCCATAATATACTTGTTCATGCTATTATGTAGCGATAATATTATTACAGAAGGCCCCTGACTGTGATAAAACTGACCATGGGTCTGATAATAAGAGGATTGTGATGATATTAGCGCTGTGCTCCATGGAGGGAGGAGTAATGCTGTGGGAGGGAGGGTGGTGGCGTTGTTATCTGACTGTGTGTGGCCACCTTTTATTGACTGCACTCACCATACCAGCTCAGTGGTTCGTTATGGTGAAAACAAATGTAGATACTTATATATAACGTGTGTATAGAGAGTATAAACAGCAAGAGTAGGAGGTTGGGAGCCGCCATTTTGGTGAGAGGAGCGTCGTCTGCAGGAATTATCGTGTTGTTTACTGATGACCACGATGGTCTTTGGGCACCATACCAGTTTACTTGTACAAGTTTGGTGAATAAAACCGGTAGATATTTATATATAATGTGTGTATATAGCGTAATAACACCACAAGCAGTATTGTTGGAGGAAAATATTAGTGCATCTGGCCTTGAGGCGGCAGCCATCAGCTGACTGAGGTCCATCAGTGGCAGTGGCAGCCAGTGGCGGGCTGCCACTGCCACTCAGCATACCAACTTAGTGGTTCGTTATGGTGAACACGAATGTAGATACTTATATATAGCGTCTGTATATAGTGAATAAAAGCAAAAACAGTATTGTGGGAGAGAATGTGGGCGAGTCAGATGACTTGAGGGAGGGCGGAGTGGCTGGCTGGTACATGCGGTCACTCCTCGTTACTTTTTGACTCATAATAGCAACTTAGTGGTTCGTTATGGTGAACAAAACATGCAGATACTTATATATAACCTGTGTATATAGTGTAACAACCGACAAAGTATTTGTTCACTGTTTGATGAAGATAATTATATCAACAATAAGCACACCATATTTTTGAGTACAGCATGATTCACCCATTTCATTATATAAATATATCACACTACACACTATTGAATAATATTACAGCAAAAAACTATGAAAATCAATCAGAGACATTGAAATAATTAGCAATTATCTCTTTGTGGCAACTCCGGCCTGACAGCTGCGATCAACAGACCGCCTGGGACGCATGCTGAGTGAGCGCCTAGCTGTTTTGTGCCAGACTTCCCTGCCCTGTAGCGGCCAATATATTCAACTTACGATTTTTTTTATTATTTTTCCCGTGATCAGTGAACACAAATTAACAGGTTAGGAAGAAAAAATAATTTTTTTTTTTTTTTTTTTTTTTTTTTTTTTTTTTTTTTTTTTTTTTTTTTTTTTTTTTTTTTTTTTTTTTTTTTTTTTTTTTTTTTTTTTTTTTTTTTTTGTATGCGCCTGTGGGTGTCAAATGGTATATAGCTATGCGCCATTAAGGGTTAACATGTTGATACAAGAATGTTTCCAGGATGAGGTCTACAATTTACAGGTCCAGAATCTTCTGTTTTAGCTTCATATGCTTCCCAGTCTATGGATTTCAAGTTGAGTCGCCGCTATACTATCAACAGCCGTGAACTATCGTTATCCGCTCTTGCTATGATCTCTCTCATTATTGTTATAAGACCTTCTCGTTTACTATCTAGCTCCTCTTTTGACCATGTGCTGCTTAGCGTGGACTATATGCATTGATGAGCATTAGTTTATCATCCTCATGCAGATCTCTAGTGCTATATATCAACTTCTTGTGGATTGGCAGTCATTATTCGTTCACCTTTAGGTGTTCTTTCACCAGCACAGCAACGCCACCGCCTTTCCTGATTTTTCTGTCCCGTCTCCAAATTGAGTAGCCCCTTGGAATATGACCTCATTTAAAATATTATCTTCAAGTTTTGTCTCCGTGAGTGCAACAATGTCTGGTGTCTGCAGCTGTATTATATCACTTAACTCCAGTATCTTTGACCTTACTCCATCTATGTTGGTGTATGCAATCTTCAGGAACTTGTTCCCCATCTTCTTATTTTTCACTCCCCCTTTCTCTAATGATTTGTTGGTTTGCCTTTATGTACCACTTCACTGGTCTGCCTACCCCTATCACTTTGTAGAAAAAGAATTGATATCTTCTTCATTCCTGCTCTCATTTAAACGTTTTGCCTCGCGAGTTCAGTTTCAGCTTCTCTCTATCTCTTTTTTAAAGATCTCGTCTTAACGACCACACTTTCCCATCTCATCATTACGTAATTTTTTAGCATTCCTTAGTACTTCTTCCATCTGTTTGGCACCATTTAGGGTGATCCTCAAGGTCGATCTTTCACTTTTACATATCTGCCTATTCTCCTTAGTCGCGCTCACATTCTCTATGGTTGTAGGCCTTCCACGAGGCCAACAATTTTATCTACTACTTTTGCCTCTTCTACAGCTCTTTCTGACCTAGATGTTATCTCCTTTTCTTGCAACCAAATGATCAGGGACTTACTTCGATCAACTGTGTTTTGCACCAACTTCGGGTTGGATGCCAATTCTTTCCTCACTTCTAGCCTAATGTTTGTTTTATCCTGGTTGCTGCAGTGTTGGGCTTCCTTTACTGCTTCTTCCAATTTTTCCTTCTCCTTGGCCACTTGTGCATAAGTGAGTTGCATATCTTTCTTGCACTGTTCTATTCCCTGTGTAACTTCCTCCATCTGTGCTGACAAAACCTGTTTCTCCTGTTGAAATTCCTTACCTGACCTATTGTAGTCATCTATGTTTAAATTTACTTTAACTTCTTCCAAGCTATTTTTAAGAGTCTATTTTCTTCTTCCATGGCTTTGCAATTTGTTTCCAATTGAATCTTATCCTTGCACAGGTCTTTCACACACCCTCAAGATATACAACTTGCTATTCAAATGGTCATTACTTTCTTCATTTACTAATTAATTCTACATGAGAGGTCACTATAATATCTAATTTTACCAACTTGTTGTGTAGACTGGTTATCTCAATGCTTTCTTCACTGAATCCAGCAAAATCAAGCTCTGTTTTGTATTTCCTCTTGCCGCCGCCGGCTATCTTGAATGTTGTTCTCTGCACTGTAAACACTAGGGGTAACTTTTTCTCATCCAATTTTTCACTTCCCTTGGCACATTCCTGTTATCTCACCTATTTTGTGTGTTTGTGTGTGTGTGTGTGTGTATGTGTAATTACCTAAGTGTAATTACCTAAGTGTAGTTACAGGATGAGAGCTACGCTCGTGGTGTCCCGTCTTCCCAGCACTCTTTGTCATATAATGCTTTGAAACTACTGACGGTCTTGGCCTCCACCACCTTCTCCCCTAACTTGTTCCAACCGTCTACCACTCTGTTTGCGAAAGTGATTTTCTTATATTTCTTCGGCATCTGTGTTTAGCTAGTTTATATCTATGACCTCTTGTTCTTAAAGTTCCAGGTCTCAGGAAATCTTCCCTATCGATTTTATCAATTCCTGTTACTATTTTGTATGCAGTGATCATATCACCTCTTTTTCTTCTGCCTTCTAGTTTTGGCATATTTAATGCCTCTAACCTCTCCTCGGAGCTCTTGCCCTTCAGTTCTGGGAGCCACTTAGTAGCATGTCTTTGCACCTTTTCCAGTTTGTTGATGTGCTTCTCAAGATATGGGCACCACGCAACCGCTGTGGGCCTGCTTCTCTGCTCGCCAGGGGTGTCGTTCTTTCCTGATTGCCGGGTTCGGGTTCCTGGTGAACTGGAGGACATTCCATCTGGTTCCGTCCCGGGTTCGGACCTGACTGGGTCTTTTTTAGGACTTTGGGACCGCTTCTTTGTCTCTCCCTCCAGAGGTGTTGCTGCGGCTTTGGTCCTGCCTTCGGCTGTTTTTGAGGGGGTCCTGGGTCGCTCGCGGTTGCTGGAACAGTTTTGCAGGAGTCTGAACTTTGCCGTGCTGGTCTACCCGCTGGGTTGGGTTTGGCTTCGGCGTCTGTTTTGGCTCCTTAGGGGATGCCCATTTTGCCTCTCTCGCAATCATTGGGTTCGTCCTCCGGAGACCTTGTGTTGGTGCTGCGTTGCCAGCTTCCTCTTCGGGGTTTTCGGTGTTTTCAGGGTTCCGTGCCTTGGCGCCTCCCCGAGCCTTGGCTGGATGTGTTCACGGATGGGTTGTCTCTCGGCTTGGGCATTGTAACCAGTGTTCACCAGGCCGGCTGGGGACGGTGGGCGTCCGTCCTTCTGTCGGGCTCACAGCATGGTTCGAAAGTTCGCGGCTGTCTGGTTTGCGCTTCGGAGGGTTCGGGTCACTCGGTGCTCTACCATCCGGCTCCATTCGGACTGTTTTCCGGTGGTTCATTGCCGGAATCACCGGAGTTCTCTTCGGTCCTTGCCTCTTTCAGGTTGGTCCCATCGAGTGGCTCGTCTGCTGGATTCGCGGGGTTTGGCTCTCCATGAGGTTCATGTCCGGGGAGTGTCCAACGTCCTGGAGGACAGCCTGTCTCAGTTCATTCCTCTGTTCACAGATTTGCCAGTCGTCGCCGACTCGTTTCATTGGCTCTGCCGGACGAATGGACTCACGGACATGGACATCTTCACATCAGCGTGGTCTCAGCGTCTCCCATTCTATGTGGCGCCCTTACCTGCCTGCGAGGCGTTTCTATTTAAACATTGTATCGAGGCATTTAAAAACCACTGACCCACCGGTCGGCAGTTTTTTCGCGTTTGTTGAAGCTTAGCTTCCGAACTGGAGTGCTATGCAGCCGGTGTGGTGATGTCCGGGCCCCCCCTCCCCCTCTCTGGGAGGGGAGGGCTGCACGGACGAGCGGCGCGGCAGTAGTGTGTTACGTTTGCTTGTTTCCTTGGGTTTGTAGGGAGTTCTTCCTCTCTGTTCAGTTTTTGTTGTTAGTTTCTTACCATGTGGGGTTTGTTTTGTTATGCCTACCTTTCTGGGTGCCTAACCCCAGTCGATGTCAGATAAGGAAAAACACCCAACTACAGGAGGGTTTTCCAGGGCCATTGCTCCCTGAAACCTCTCTGAAGGGGCCAGGTTCTGGCTCATGGTCCCTGGTAGGTGTGAACTCCATAGCTAATGTCCCAGTCTAATATAACATACTCCAATATGATAATCTTCAGGGAGCCTCCAGGAATCACCCAGACAATGGCTGGATGTACATTATTATTACATTCAACGCTGGTTTCTATCACGAGATCCAAGGGGGCGACTGGGTGCTGGATGCACTTTCATCAGCTATGGTTGCTCACTTCCAATATGTGAGGCATTCATTGGCTTTCCAGGTTACCTCGTGCGAGTTTTGAATCGTACGCTATACCTACAAACGAGTTTTCCCAGTGAGTGCATCACCCATCAACTGAGATATCTTGGTGAGCGCAGTAAAGGGGTTAAAGAACACAGGCATTAAGAATAAAGAGTAAAGAACAGACACACATAAATCCCAACATAAATTTTCTGTAAGTACAGTATGTTGATAATGCAAATTGCTATTATTTTATTTGTTTATTTTAAGGTTGTGGAACAGCAGCAGTTAACAGAGAAGCTAGAAAGAGAATTAGAGATGTTAGCCGAATACCAAACTCGTAATCGCCAACAAGCCGAGGCTCAACGTAACCGAGAAAAGAGAGAACTAGATGATAGAGTTGCACTCAGGAGAACTTTACTACAACAGAAGGTATGTTAAATTTATCAATTTAAATTTATCGATGTAAGAGTGAAATTCCAAATGAACATCTGATGAATGCTGATTACAGTAGTTACCTATATTTGACTACAGGGAAGTGAGATCTAGCGCATTATTTTATGACCCCCCTCACCTAGCTATTTATACCTTGTGTGCTAAATACCTCTCTTAACATTGACTTATCATTTTTGTTGTTTTTAAATTGTGGATGGAATTGGCTTCAACAACCTCCTTTCCTCCTAGCTCCTTCAGTGCATTCCACTTGATCACCCATACATCAGATTGAGAACTTCCTTACATCTGTTTTACTCATATGCATATTCTTCTTCCATTGATGTTCCCTTGTCTCCTCATCCTCATAAGGCCCTCATCTGGTCCCCATCTTCGAGTTGGTTCTGGAGCACTGGCTGGAGGAGGAGGGGGAAGAGATGAGGTGGGTGACATACTCGACTTAGCTGCGAGCCTTGTCACCTTATTTCTCAAACAAGTATGACATGAGGTGGACATTCCTTCATCTTCCACCTCTTCTTAGACACGTAGGGCATTGTTTATAATAACGATGCAGCTGTGGCAAAAGTCTGGGATACGCCACGACATAATAGTGCGTCGACACAAGCCATCACGCTACTGAGACTGCTGGCCTCTGTCTCCCACATGGAGATGCGCAGTTGCAATGTCTCAAATATTATTATTTATATATAATTCTCCAATTTTTCTGCACCAAATCTTAATTTTCGTCAACACTCATGCGCAATCGTTCGTTCGCGCCTCCGAAGATAGCAAGTTGCGTGGTCGGGGGGGGGGGGGAATTATTTGTAAAATATTTATTTCTTAAAATATTAGAACGATTTTTTCGCGACTAATGCCACACCCCACACAATTTCACTGGAATGTTTAAAAAATATTTGATTTTTAGTCAATATTTTTCATTTCCTGGCCCCTTAATTTAAATAGGCTTGCTTTATCCACATTGTCCTTTCCTGTCAGATTGTGTAAGTAGTTGTCATATTCCCTTTGTTTCTTTTCTCTAAGGTTGTGAGGGAAAGTTTTCTCAACCTGTCTCCATAGCTGAAGCCTCTTAATTCTGGTACTAACCTAGTTGCAAACCTCTGACATTATTCAATTTTCTGTTTATGCTTCACTCTCTTTGGGTTCCATGCTAGAGCTGCATACACAAGTAATGGTCTCACAAAAGCCTGTGTTAGGACTTGAAGTCCTCCTTGTTTAGATTCGTTAATGACATTTCTTATGTTTGCTAACTTCCCTTATGCTGCTGATGTTATTCTGTTCACATAAGCTGCTGGTGTTAGTGTTTGAAGCATATCTACTCCCAGGTCTTCTCTTATTGTAATTGCCTTAATCTTATGGTGTAGTTAAATTAAGGTCTTCCATATTTCTTACTTATTTTCAATATTTTACTCATTCTGTATTTGAATTGAACTCCAATCCAAATTGCAGCATTTTTTATCTGCTCATTCCTGAAGTTTGATACAGTCACCTTGTAGCATCTTACAGTTCTTACTGTCTTCATTAACTTTGCATCAACTGCAAACGTCGACATGTACAAGCTCACTTCTACTGCTAGGTCATTTACATAAATTAATACAGCAATGTCCTTGAACAGAGCCCTGTAGTACACTTTCCTCTTCTTTCCATTCTGGCATGTCCTCTCTGACTATGACCCTCAGTTTCCTGTCCTTTAAGTATTCCTGAACCCAGTTCAGTGCATTTCCTGTTATTCTTGCGTCTCTGTCTTTTGTGAGGAAGTTTATTATTAAGAACTTTATTTATTATATATTAGACTAATATAGGTATTAGTCTTTTGCGAGTAACTGTATCAAAATCGTTTTGGCAATCTAGGAAGATGCAATCTACCCATTTTTCCTTCTCACACATTATTTTGGTGACCCTGTCATAGAATTCAGTTAAGTTTGTTGAGCATGGTTTTCCCTCTGAAGCCATGTTGTGCCTGTTATAATGACACTGGTCTATAGTTTACTGCTTCCTGTTCCCTTTCTTGAATAATGGCGCTACATTTGCCTTTTATCAGATTTCTGGTAACTCACATGTCTAGTGTAATGTAGTTAATGGGTATTACAAGATCCCTGCAGTTCTCTTCAGTGATCATGGTAATATCTGGTCTGGTCCTACTGCTTTTGTTACATTCAGTTCCTCTTTTAAGTTAACTTCAATTCTGTCTATTGTTGTTTCTGTTCATCTGTTGTCACCTCCATTTGGACACCAATCGGGTTCCGGTTTGAAGACCACCTAGAACTTCGTGTTGAGTTCTTCGCACACACTTCTTTGTTAACCACCGTGCTGCGCCGAGTTTATTGAGCTACGACAGGGGTAAAAGGGTTGAAACCGAAGTTCTACTGAACTTACTGGATCCCGTAGCCTCTCCGAGGCCTTGTGGATTTGTTCATTTGATGCATCACGTTAGTGTGATCTCTGTGTGTAATGATGTAAGGGCAAAGAGGGAGAATGGCATATTGACATAGCTTGGGTGCAGGGGGGGGGGTTGTGTAAAATCCTGGTTTGTGCCTCGGAGAAGCTACGGGATCCAGTAAGTTCAGTAGAACTTCGGTTTCAACCCTTTTACCCTGTTGTAGCTCAGTCGATTAAGGCAGTGTCTGGGATGCTCCCAGACGCAGGTTCGATTCTCGTCACGGCCCTTGTGGATTTGCTTATCCATCTTGTTAGCTCTTGGGTTTAACCAGTTTTGCAACACCTTGCCTGGGTTTCCCTTAGCAGTCAGCATATGGGCCGTGGAAAACCCTGTAGGGGATCAGTGAACCTGTGGATGCATCTTCTGCGTTCCGGCTCACATTGTGCAAGTTTGAAGGTTGCTGTTGTGCCCTTGTCTCAGGGTGACAGTCACTGTTTTAGCCTCCGACATGCTGTCTGTTGGGTCTACGACACTTTTGACCCGGAGTCTTGAGAGTTTTGTTCTCGGCATGTTCTCTAGTTTACCCGTTCTAATAACATTAATATTCGGGTACAGGCGGCATCTTATGTTGCATGCTAGGTTTAGGTTGCTGCAACACACTATTTGATTGCCCACCCGGATGCTCCAAGGCTGCCCCATTTTGGTTAGGCATTGCTTGCCCTTCTCACCCCTACCCCACCCCCCACCCCCCTGTTCCTGGCTGCGAAACGCCTGCGGGATTTTGGTTTAATTGGCGATGAGACTCTGGCAGCATCGGGGGCTGCTCCATTCGGGTTGAGGATGGAAGCATTCAAGCCTGCACCTCCTGCCAAGGCTTCTGGGTCCTACTAGCAGCCCCCCCTTCTTCATTACCTTTTCCCTAGGCTTTTCTTCAAGGGTAGAGGGCATGGAGAATGGCTCTGCCCCTGGGCTTCTGTTGCAGGTTCCCAGGGCTGTAGGGGGAGCTCGTTAGCAGTTCTGGGGCTTTTTGCCCCTGCTTGAGCTTTGTGCCCCTGCTTGAGCTTTGTGCCCCTGCTTGGGCTTTGTGCCCCTGCTTGAGTTTTGTGCCCCTGTTTGAGTTTTGTGCCCCTGCTTGGGCTTTGTGCCCCTGCTTGGGCTTTGTGCCCCTGCATGGGCTTTGTGCCCCTGCTTAGGCTTTGTGCCTTCTTGGGGGTGGGGGGATTTTTCATCCCTCGTCTCATCTGCTGTAATTTCCCACATTTGCTGGCATGATTTCGGCTCTCTTGTATCAGCTGTGTGTCCTTTTATTTAGGTGGCCATTTTCTTTAATGTGGGTTGATTCCCTGTCGGGCTGCCAGAGCAGTGCTGCAGTTTGTTTACATGTACCTGGGAGTGTGTGCTCAGCGTTTTGGGGGCATTTTTCGCTGCCGTCGGATGTTTTATCCTCCCATTGCCATTTCTCTGTTTTGTTCTTTCTTCCAGGGCATTCTGCCTTTATTCTGTTCCTCTGGAAATGCTTGGGTGTTGGGTTTTTCACCCAGCTTTGTGTTTGCTTTCTGTGTTTGGATCTGGGCCCTGGGTTTTGGGCCTGATGTCTCCAGTCGTTTGCTCTACTTGCTCCCACGCCTTTTGTCCCTCTGTTTTCGGTCCGTTTTGGCTGTTTACCTGGGGGTTTAACCACCGTGCTGTGCCGAGTTTATTGTGAAATTCCCCCGGTGTGCATGAAATAGTGTTCCTAAAAAATTCTTCTTTTCTTCGTAAAATGATAAATTCCCTTCCCTGAACATGTCTATGTAAAAATAAATACAGGCATACCTCAGTTTAAGAGTTTAATTGGTTCCTGGAGACGCCTCGTATTCCGAAAACTCGTATTCTGAAGCTAATTTCCCCATAAGAAATAATGGGAAGTGAATTAATCCGTTCCTGACTACCCCAAAAACCCCATATCAAACTAAATTTTTATACCTAATTCATCTAAATAAACCTACAAAACTATGTTCAAGTTATTACTTACCTTGTTGTTGAATGCTGTAGGAGTATGGAAGATGGTGAGGAGGGGGGATGAGGAGAGGAGTTACTGTTTGGAAGGGGAGTCCCCTTC
This sequence comes from Procambarus virginalis, assembly GCA_020271785.1. Lineage (NCBI taxonomy): Eukaryota > Metazoa > Arthropoda > Malacostraca > Decapoda > Cambaridae > Procambarus > Procambarus virginalis. Next base: position 7,951,451 of record WNGS01164858.1, on the reverse strand, counting down.
CATTATCACATCAGGCAGTGAGGACCTTTCTGGTGTGCTCTCCCTGGCACGTTTTATCTGAGTGCCACTAGGTCCTGGTTGAGGCTCACTGCTCGATTTTCTCACCACAAATCTGTCCATGGAAGCTTGCTTTTCCCTTCCAAATGATCTCTTGTTTCTCCTCTATTGTCATCCTCACATGGGCTTTCTGGCCTTTATCCTTACCACTGGCTTTCTTGGGACCCATGGTGAGATATATAATAACAAATTGTACAGTCAAATCACCAAAAATCCAACAAAACACTGAAAATCCGCGAGAAGAATTGATGTAGGGTAGTCACTGAGCGCGAGACAATGGTAAACTGAGGGGCGGAGAGGCGGAGGGGCGATGATCGCCGAACCACCACGCGCTAGGTCGGCCTGTACGCGTATCAACAAACTCGCATCCCGAGGTAACCCTCGCGTTCCGAACATATTTTCCGAGGAAATCCTGCTCGTCTTCCGAAAAACTCGCATACAGGGACACTCGTGTTCCGAGGTACCACTGTACCAAATTCCACTTACTTTGGCTGTGGGGACATGGATAAGGTGCGCTGTGATGTCATCAGAGCCTGGTCGCCCATGCGTGAATCGCCCAGACACGGTCGCGTGGGCCACTCAAGCACCGGGTGTTGTCACAAATATATTTTCAATTATTTGTTTTATGTATTTCCAATGCGGTTTTATTTGTTTTTTTTATCGTATATGCTGCATATTTGTGTCCTTTACAATGTGTATACAGTAGAACGTTCATAATGTTCTATGGAACTGTGATACATGTGTCAGTAATGTGTCCACAATAAATGTTTATTGTTGCAATATTACCTGTGAAAAATTCACTAAAATTACACTATGTACAGTTTCACACACTATTTTCACAGTAACACACTGTATTACACACTCAGTACTTCGGAAGTAAGTAATAATCAACGAAGTAGTCCATGGTACACAGTGCGACTTCGCTCTCAGTGCACCAGGCACAGATAAAATTTCGCTTCCTGTTTCTTCATTCTGTGTGCTTGCAAATAACGCACTCACGTACACCCTTGATTTTAGTACTTGTAAGTTGTATGTAGCCAAGCTAGTAAAGCATAAGGTAGTATTGAAAAGATTATAGGAAAAGATCAATTTGTAAAGTAGTCTTGAAAAGGTCGCTTTGTATGGTCCCACACAGGAAGAGATTCAGCTTGCCTCAAAGAGTGTCCGTCAGTTAGGAAGAGATTCTGGTATTCTTGAAAATATCTATAGAAAACACCACCATGGAAGCTGCTAACACTGTTCATCTATGCTACTTGTATCAGATGCATCATCAGTGAACGCAGAAAACGATTCATCTATGTATCATTTAAATAAATTGGAGATAGCATAGGATTGCAAGGGTGACACTCAGAGCTACAACTGGATACGCTCGCTGTATCGTCCTCATAGGTGCTGTATCACTTGCATCCAACTTTTGTGTTAGGTCCTTATTGCACCTAGCTTCACCAATATTATGACCCTTATGTTCTTCAAACAATAAGGTTTGAATTTCACTGACAGAGGGTTATCTTTCAACACCGCATCAGACAGGTGTTTGGGAGCCAGAGGCGTGTGATCCACCCATGGTTGCTCATTCAGTACTGACCCAGCCAGCAGCCCTAGGGAATTCTGGGAATTTTTTCCAAGATGGCTGCCTCTCACTGGACTTCATAAGAGTCCATTTCGTACACAACCAACCTCGTACACATTTAGAATTGGTACCAAAAAATCAAAGAGTTTTCTTGGTTGGCGCAGTTTCCCGCCGACGGAGAATACTCGGTTGGCGCAGTTAAGTGGTTAATCTGGGTAATGTGTTTTGCCCTTCCTTTCTGTGGCACATTTCTGCCAGCAATTGTGGTGGTTTGGGCTCTTACAGAGTTCGATTCCAGGTTCTTTTGGGCTCTTTGGTTTTGTTCCGGAGGTTTCTTCCTCTCGGGAAGAACCCTATCCTGTTTGAGGGTTCTGGAGGCCCTTGGTTACCTCCTGTGCACTCTGGACTTCCTATTCTAGGGTTCCTGGGTCTTCCCGGCTTGCATACATTACTTCTTGGGTCTTTGAATGTGTTTTGTGGTCATGCCGTGGGCTTCGACTTTTGTTTGTCGAGGTGGACCTTTGGTGCAGCTTTTGTGCCAGTGCCTCCTCCAGTGCCTTCTTCGTCTGTCCAGCGCGGTGCTCGCTCTGCTCGCAAGTTTGCTTCTTGTTTTTGTTTTTTATTTATGTTTTTTATTTAATTTTTTTTTCTTTAAGAGGGCACTGGTCCCTTCCCAGGTCACCCTGTTGACTGAGAGGCTCGCTCTGTTTGCTCTGAACCCCTGGATTCCTTGCCCTTCCTTTCGGATGACTGCTCTGTCTCGGGTCCGGCTTCTGTTGGTGCCTGGGTTCAGTCCCTGGACCTCTTGGGCACTTATTGCACGTTCCCATCCTCCAGGATTCATGGACTGCTTTGGTTCATGGTGAGGCGTCCGACTTACCGCTTTTGTTGACTTCCTTTTGCCTTGAATCTGGCACCTCGCGTATTCACTCATCTTACCCGGGGTCGTGATGACCTGTCTGCGACCTGTATGCATCTGCTACGGTTTTGTATTCTGGCCTACCTGAACGCTTGGTTGGTGTGGGCTCCCAGCCGATCTGCTTGTCTGCTCACCAGGTGTGTGGTTCTTTCCCAGCTCGCCGGGTTCGGGTTCCTGGTGAACTGGAGGGAATCTCATCTGGTTCCATCCCAGGTTCGGACTTGGCTTGGTCTTGTTTGGGACTCTCAGACCGCTTCCATGTCTCTCCCTCCAGAGGCGTTGCTTCAGCTGCAGTCCCGCCTTAAGCTGTTTCTGAGGGGGGGGGGGGTCCCGGGTCACTCGGCAGTTGCTCGAGTGATTGTGCAGGAGTCTGACATTAGCCGTGTTGGTTTACCTGCTGGGTCAAGTTTGGCTTCGGAGTCTGTTTTGGTTCTTTCGGGGATGCCCCTTCTGCCTCTCTCGCGATCATTGGTTTGACTTCCGCCGGCTTCTTCAGGTTTTTCTGGGGTTCATTGTCTTGGCTCCTCTACGAGCCCTCGCTTGATGTGTTCACGGACATGTCGTCTCTCGGCTGGGGCTTGGTGCTCACCAGGCCGGCCAAGGACGGTGAGGCCTGCCCTTCCGTCAGGCTCACAACATGATGTAGGTGTTCGCGGAGGGTTCGCTGTCACTTCAGAGGGTTTGGGTTGTTCGAGTTCGACCATCCGGCTCCATTCGGATTGTTCTTCGGCGGTTCATTGCCTGAACCATGGAAGTTCCTTCGGTCCTTGACCCTTTGGGCTTGGCGCTCCGAGTGGCTTGTCTGCTGGTTCTTGGGGTTTTGCTCTCCATGCAGTTTATATCCTGGGAGTGTCCAACGTCCTGGTGGACGGCCTGTCTCTATTCAGTCCCCCGTCATGGGACGGACTGTCGATGCCGGCTCCTTTGGTAGGCTTTGCCGGACGTACAGGCTTCCGGGGGTGGACCTTTTCGTGTCGGTGTGGTTGTGGCATCTCCTGATTTATGTGGGGCTCTTCCCTGATTGTGGAGCCTTTACAGTGGACGCCTTTCAGCAGGGCTGGTCGAGGTGGATTTACCTGTACCTCTTTCACCGGTCCTGCTGTTGGCTTAGTTGGAGTTCTGACTGATCAGCACGAACAAACGATGCAGCGGAGCGTGATGCTTGCATGTTTCATTGTTTCCTTGGGATTAGATGGAGTTCTGCCTCACTGTTCTGTTTATGGTTGCAATTTTCTTAGCATGTGGGATCTGTTTTGTTATGCCTACCTTTCTGGATACCTAATCTGTTGATGGCAGATAAGGAAAACCCCCAAACACGGGGGAGGTTTTCCAGGGCCATTGCTCCCGGCGCCTCTCTGAGGGGGGCCGGGTTATGACTCGTGGTCTCTGGTAGGCTGAACTCTTATGACTAATGCCCTGGTTTAATGAATTGAATATTGGCCCGAAAACACCAGGGAGCCTTCGGGGCTCACCCAGAAAATGGTGTTTCATTACATTCAACTTTATTTATTTATTTTATTTTATTTATTTATGTATGTATGTATGTATGTATGTATGTATGTATGTATGTATGTATGTATGTATGTATGTATGTATGTATGCATGTATGTTTATTTATTTATTTATTTATTTATTGATTGATTGATTGGAAGGGAGTACCACCTCTGGCTGGAAGAAGGGGGACCCATAGCCTCGGAGGAAACCACGCATAACGCATTAGAGGGAATGTTTAGATCCCCTCCAATGCAGTTTCTGTGTGCTTTTCTCCTACCACCCCCTTCCTTTTTTTTTTGTTCTTTATTATGTAATTGATGGTTACAAGATATACATGGGTTGATACAAAAATAATACAAAAAGTGCTTAAAGGTTATGGATCTCTTGAAAAACACGACAATGGGAAACATTGATGAATGTCACAGATGGGTTCGATCATTGTTGCAAGTCAAACACTTCTTTGAATTCCTCTGAAGTTGGACTAGTGCCCAAGACGCAACAGGTATTTTTCCCTCTGAATCGCAACACTGAGGCGCTGGAACAAGAAACTTTTTGCTCTCTGGTCTTTTGTAGCGCTGATCAATTTGTCCCCCAATTCCTTCAGGAACTTCATTGCACATTTTCCCCACGAACCGAGGGTCTCCGAGCAGACCGGAACAAAGCTGTAGCAGTGTAGCAGCTGTAGCAGTTTCAGACAGACCTCTGTATTTAATAATTTTCTGTGGTTCCCTGAAAGAAGCAGCACCACCGCTTTCACGTGTGCTGTAGTGGAGGTAGGTATTGGCCAGTGTGGCAGCGCACGTATAGTCCCACACCACTTGCTCACCATCCATCCAAGGAAGCAAGGTGACCCCATCTGGGCGCTTCTGAGGATTGTTAGGTCTAAATAAGTGTGGTTCTCTTTGTGCCGGGCAGCGGGCTGTAGCGAGGCTCCTCTTGATGATGTCGTTGACTTCTTCATGTCTTGCAATCTTACCTTGTGATTTACGACATACCAGACCATGACGACCATATTGGTCTGCCATCGCAGTTCCGCAGATGCACCTATGTTCGGTGAGGATGGGGGCGGCAAGGCGAAGGGCAACTCCAATGTGGAGAGCGTCATGACTGAAGCGAGTTCCCAGGGCTGCATTGGGCACCGCAAATAAAAAATCCCCGGCGTGGGGGTGCTGTTACCACTAGGAGGTGGGCTTTGTTTTCAGCATCAGTGTTGTCAATCATTGCTGTGACAGTCTTTTCCATTATGAGGCTATCCCAGTGGGCCTGCTTGTGGTCTTTTGGGACTTGTGGTTGGGGTTGAGGGTGTGCAATGGTGTCCCATTATCTGGCTGCTTCGATGAATGTTTGATCATGAGTTCCGCTGTCTCTCTCATACGCTCTGGTAGGATCTGCCCTACCAATTCGTTGGCTGCTGTACATGAGGATATGAATGCTGGAAGTGCTACCTCGGTTGCCTTTCGTATGCCTATCCCCCCAAATCTCACTGGTAGTGTTGCTTGGTCCCACTGACTGTCATCTAAATCTAGGTTGAGTGCTTTCCTGAATATTGACTTGAGGAGCTCATCATACTGATTTAGAAGTGGGTTGCCAAAAGTGGGTGCGCACCTTAATAACACTATCATGCATTGGCCCCGAGCCTGGTCGTCCAATAGTTTTCTTACGGTTACGCTGGTATGACGACTCCTGGAGTCACGAGAACAAATATTTGTATAAATTTCATTTTCTATCCGATTTTGTTGGGGATAGTTTAGAAATGTTTGCCATGAAGTTTACGTTTTCTCTAATAACCGAAGAGCTTATTAGAGAAAACGGCATGGCAGTGAATCATCGCGGTAAAACAATTGTATTATTGACACGACGAGTATGATCGACGTAGTTTTTATATTTGTTGCCGGTCGAACGCATCCTTATGTGACGGTTTATACTTATGTTCTTCTAGAACATTCTATTGTGAACACATTGGTACAAAAATTAAATACGTACATCGAAAAATAATGTCAGGACAGTGAATTGAATATACACTTTTCGATGCGGTTTCGCCGATATGCCGCCGCGGGTAACACTTCAGCCACTTCCCACACTCTTGTGGGTCGGTTGCGACATTGATTCTATATTTATATGCATATGTCCGTATAGAGAATTTTATTGCGATTCCAATGATACCAACATTAACGATGTAGGACAACTGTGGGCTTCACAACCATTAAGAGAGTGGAAACATTTTATTGCTGTTTGGCGCTCTCGGCAAGTGATGTCAATAGTTTTTTATTTGGTGTTGATATGCCTTATGATTTGGCGGCATTTTATAGGTATGTTCTTATAGACAATTCTATTGCGAACACAGTGATACCAAATTTAAATACGTACACCTACAATTAGTGTCAGGACAGTCAAAAGAGTATACACTTTTCGGTCTTACCGCTTAGGCGCGCGAAACGCCAAAAGCACATAGGATATGATTTCTTTCAGAACGGCGTACGCGCAAAAGTGTTAAGAAGTATGTTAGCCTGGGCAAGGTAAGGCACTTTGTGAGAAGGTAGAGGGCATCATGGGAGTCCAAGTCCCCTATTCTCGCTTCCATCCTCTTTAGGTCTCTAAACTTTTCGTCAAGGACTGCAGCAATGGCATTGTGCCCCAGAGGTGCTCCAAGTAATGTGCTGTCATTGGGTTTAATGACTGAGGCTTCTGGTAAAACTGATTTCACTGCTCTAATAATTACCTCACTGGTTGCAGTAATTTCGCACTTGGAGGGGTTAAGAACGAGACCCATGGTCTCCCCCCGTGTCTTCACCAGCTGCAGGTCTTCCAGCAGGGAGTCTTGTGTGCCTGCCAGAGTGCTATCAACCAGGAACCAGATGTTGAGCTCACTGGACAGTCTGGTTGTAATTTCTCGAACTGCTATGCAAAAGAGGAAGGGTGCAAGTGGATCTCCCTGTTGAATTCCCTCTGCTGAGGTGACTTCATGTTTGCCAAACAGGAGGGTTGAGTCTTTGCTGTAGCCTGCTGACACAAACAGGTGAATGCTTGGGCAATGTTCCTGGACTGCAGTGAGGATGGCTTCCCTTTTGACCGAGTTGAAAGCTTTTTTAAAATCTAATTTTATTACTGCCTGGTCTTCAGTAAGAGAGCTAATGTAGGCTCGTGCAGCATGGGCCACTGCTTCACAGCCTTGGGGGAGTCCAAACCCCAGCTGGTTTGGTTGCAGCATGGTGGCTGCTTCCATTCGGATACTTCTGACAGCAGCCCTTGCAACTAGGTGGCGAAGGGTGTTACCGACAGCAATGGGTCGATCCCTCCCCGTTTCTTTTTCAGGGCACATAGGGATGCACCAAAGAAGAATGGTTTGATTTCATCAGGGATTAACCCGGCGAGGCAGTTGTTGACAAACATTGTGATTTCTGTCAGGAGCGCTTCTGCAGCATGTGAAGGAAATGGTGAACAGGGTTAACCATTTCCTTCACATGTTGAGGTCTTACCCTGTGTAGCCTCCTGAGGAGCCCGGGGGAAATGAAACGATAGCTTTATAAACCTCTGACTTCCGGAGGACGAGAGGTTCCTGGTTAGGGGGGACCCCTGACCTGCGGGGAAGGTCCACCTACGGCCCTGAGGGGGTGTTTTTCTCTCAGTGCTTGGGCTGTGGTTTCATCCCTGGGCAAAATTTTGTCCTCACTTGTGATCAACCTGAGTGCCCCGACTATTGCCCTCTTCAATTTTCTTGCTGACTTGGGTACCTAATTTTCTGTTGTCGCTGATTGTCGTATTTGGTCTGCCTCAGCGGTGTTTGGTGTGTTTGGGGATGTGGACTAGGTTATCAGCCCTAGGAAAATCCTTAATTGCTTTATTGACGGATGAGGCCAGTGTCTTGCCTCCTCTGTCTGGTACACCTAAGCATGCATTACATAAAGGTAACAGATTGTGCCAGGCTTTGATGGTATCAGGTGCATCAAGGTTATTTGACCCTCTGTTGACTTTTCCGATGAGGTCCGTGTATTTCCCAGCAGCAGATGGGCGAGAGGCCTTTGGGATGTGGGTGAGTGTCCTGGTTGACGTTGCTTTAATTGCCTCTAGCAGGTTGTTTGTTGCAATGTAATCTGTTGTGATTTGCACTGGTGCAACAGGCTCCTGAGTGCTGCTGCCTCCCACAGGAGACCTCCCTGACCCAGGACAGTTTATATATTTATATATTTTGTAAGATTTGAGTATATAAGGTTAATTCATGACATATTTTGCAGATGACAGAGGAAACTGCACGATTTCAGCATGAACGACATGAGCGGATACGACTGATGCAAGAGAAACAAGCTCGAGAACTAGAAGAATTTGACAATGAATCCTCAAGGCTAGGATTTAGGTAAGAAAGGGCTCAATATTAACTAAGATTTTTCGATAGGAATGTGTTTAGAGTTTGTAATGTTTTTAGTTTTGTTTTTTTGTTGTGGAACCCTCAGTGGCTCCCTTGTGAGCACATTCCCAATTGAGCCATCAGAAGCAATTTGGCATTAATTACTTGCATACAGCTATCAAGAGCATAGGAGCAGATTGTGGCAGTGTTGCAGGGATGAGGGAAATGTAATGGTCAGAAGTCTTATGTACCACAAAGCAAACTGGACAGAAAATAAAGGCTTTGCCAAACAAAACAATGCTCATAGAGAAACAAAGAAACTGAAAACAATGCAACTGATAGTTGCCTTGTATGGGTACCAGTGCATGAACTGAGAGACGGGACATAGGGTATCACATGGGAGAGGAAATCCTATTAGAATCGGACAAAGAAAAAGACTTGGGAGTTGATATTACCCCATCTTGTCATCAGAAGCCCACATCAAAAGAATATAATTAGCTGCAAATGGAATATTGGCTAATATATGAACTGCTTTTAGGAATTTGGACACTTAGTCTTTCAGAATCTTATATATTGTTTGTCAGAATAATTCTGGTATATGCAACACCAACATGGAGTTTTTATCTCATTAAACACAAAATGAAACTGGAGGTATGCCACCAGACTAGCCCCTGAGCTGAGAGGTATAAGATACAAGGCAAGCTACAAGTATTAAACCTGGTTTCATGGAGACTAATGACCTCCACAACCCAGACCAAAATGTATTTAGAGCCAGAAGCTCATGCCTCTTACAGCTACTTGACTACTACAACAAAATTACAGAGGCATTAGAAGAAAAACAAAATGCAGATATGGTATACACGGACTTCGCAAAGCCATTTGTGAAGTCCTTGGTCACATTTGATAAATGTGGCCATGGAGTGATAGCACACAAAATGAGGTCAATGGAAATAACAGGTAAAGTAGGACTGTGGATACTCAATTTTTTGTTGAACAGAATACAGAGTAACAGTCAACCAAATAAAATCGAGTTCAAGCTCAATTAAAATCTCTGTACCTCTGGGTACAGTCCTTGCACCCCTGCTTTTTCTTATTCTCATATCAGATATAGACAAAAATACAAGTCGCAGCTTCGTATCATCTTTTGCAGATGACACAAAAATCAGCATGAAAATTACTTCTGTTGAAAAAATTGATAAACTAGAAGCAGATATTAAAAAGTTTTTGACTGGTTAGCAGACAATAACATGTTGTTTAACAGTGGTAAATTCCAGGTACTTGGGTATAGTAAAAATGAAGACCTTAAACAAAATACAGGGAACAAAACACAATCTAATCTGCCCATAGTAGGAAAGCAGCATGTAAAGGATCTGGGAATAATGATGTCTGATGACCTAATGTTTATGGAGTATAACCAAGCAAATATAGCCAGAAAAATGATAGGATAGATTACAAGAACCTTCAAATCCAGGGATCCCATCACAATGGTTGTATTATTTAAATCACTGGCGCTGTCTTGCCTTGAGTACTGCTCGATACTGACTTCACCTTTCAGAGCAGAAGCTGACAAAGCAAACAGCCAGCAAAGGCTCAACAGAGTCTAAACCCAATTGTCAGGGTGGCGGCAAAAATCATGACACAGGAGAAATCAGAACAGGCTCCGATGCCACACCCTGCCCAGGATAAACCATGCAGGCAAAGTTCGGGCTCCCGCATAACTGTTAGAGCAACTACTGAATGACCTGGGGCTGCCACAACACTAATAGACAGTGTTTTTTGCAGCTGGAGAAAAGCTGCTGGAGGAAGGGAAAGCAGTTCCAGCTGAGAATCCCATCCAAGACCCAGCCAAGTCCAAACCTGCAATGTAACCAACTGGGACTGATGCAAGTTCCCCAGGAACCCGAACCTGTCAATCAGAGAAAGAGCTAGATTCCTGGATAACAGACATACGGACCGACTGGGAGCCAATACCAGCCAGTTGTTGACTTAGATCAGAACACGAACCCTCAACAAACAAAGATGAGCCACTACGATTCAAGCCAACCTTGAAAAGCTCTGGGGAGTCAGATTTAAGCCAATAGGGAAAGCCTGAAAGCTGTAAGCCTGACACCCCACTATGAAACCTAGCCAATACCTGAACCTTGGATGTATAGACATGCCAATATTCCAACCTCCATGCCTGGAGGTTCAGGAGATCATCCAAGCACCCGTCTCCAAGACGAGGAAAACTTGAGCTAAAGTTGTTATCCAGAAATTTAGGCAAATGATGTAGCAGTTTAGCCTCGAAAGATTGAGGATGAACTGGAGCTCCACCAAGTTGCGTTTAGGACCAGGAAGGGACGGGACACCTACCAAAGTGATGCAGTCATCTCAACCACATTTTTAGAAACTCCACATTGGAGTTTGGGACCAGGAGCTAGCAAACTCCTGGTCCCAAACTCAAACAAACACTAATAGGAGGCACATGTGATCCAAAATCAGACTCCACCAAAGGCCTTCATCAACCAACAGCAGGCAATGCCCCCAACCCTGCCAGACTGCCTTTAAGAACAAGAACAAAGGCCCTTAGAGAACAGAAGATCCAAAATAAGCTGGTAAGCATCAGCTGCAGCAGACAAGAACTGCACAACTGCCTCCTGCAGTTGAGGCAAGAAAGGGGAGGCAGACAAGAGGGCCAGGGCCTATACTGAATCCAATGACTGGGCCAAGATTTCAACATGCAAGTTGGGCAGTATACAATTTGGCTTTTACCATGTTCCAGAGCATCAAAGTTCCCCCCCCCCCAAATAAGACCAGGAAGACTGGGAAGCTAATGAAAAAGTTGTGCAGAAGAAAAATAAAGTTTTAGAAATGGCTTTTGAAGTAGTTTAATGGAATCTAGATGCAATAAGTTAGGCAGGGAAATCCAACTGGAAATTTTTTTTTGTCAGTAAAGATAGGGCTGGTTACACAGAGAATAGAAAATAGCAAGTAAGATATGCAGCTTACTTTTGCACAAGTGGCTAGAGATAAAGAAATATTAAAAGTAGTAGTAAAGGAAGCCGGAAACTGCAGCAGCCGGAAAAGCACAGACATCTTTTTCAAAGCATCAGACATCGGCCGCCTTTTGGGGCCGAAGGTCCGTTTTTGGCGCTCCACCTTAACACCCCCTTCCCCCGTCCCTTTCCCATTCAGGAACCTCCCCCACCCCCACCCCATATTGTCGCCTCTCCTTTTCCTTCCTGCCCTTATCTGCCCTCATCTTCCTGCCTCATCTGCCCTCATCTGCGTATGTGCACCGAGCACATACTCTTGCTGAACACCGACAACTTGTTGTTATACATACAGATTCGAGAACTGCCATTGAAACCTTGCAACACATGTGTGATAACATCCATCTGATCACAAATGTCATATCATCAATGCTAACACTCAAACGACAAGGCCGACGGGTACTTATCAACTGGGTGCCAAGTCATGTGGGAATAATAGGAAATGACATAGCAAACGAAGCTGCAAAACTTGCAACTAAGAGAAGAAATGTAGACATTTACATACCACAGAGTTTATCACAGATTAAGAAAGTAATTAGAAACAGAGCAATGCAAAAGATGTATAGTGACCATAACACAGCAGTTGCAACATCAGGATCTGCGAGTTGGTACAAGAATTCAACCAACTACGAACCACTTATGTTGATGAAAGGGAGCAGTAGAACAACAAAAGTACACTTACATCGAATCAGGCTTGGATACCCATGTGCATGGGAAATAGGCTTACAGGTTCCGGAAGATGAGAGGAAATGTCAGCACTGTGGAGAAATGCCAGACAGACCACTGGAACATTATCTAACACAGTGCACAGTTACAAATCCATTAAGATTTTAACTTAGATTCAACAGAGCAGAAAAAGTTGTTAAACACTTGGGACAAAATCTTACTGAAGCGGCCATACGAGTCATAAATACTCATACTCCGCCCAAGCAAAACAGAAACAAGCAACACTTAGTGGGCCAGCCAGAGGCTTAGGGCCCATGCAGGAATATCCCTGCCCCCAAAAAAAAGACGAAGTCAGAAAGGAACCAGCATCAAACCCAAAGCTGGTGCAAAGCTCGGTTGATCAAAGTAAGTCCCTAACAATTTTTAGTGGCAAAGAAAAGGAAATAACATCTAGGTTAGAAAGGGCCCACAGAAGAAGTAAAATTAGTAGATAAAATTGGTGAGCTAGTGGAAGTGTAGTGGAAGGTCTTACAATTTTTTTTTTTTTTTTTTTTTTTTTTTTTTTTTTTTTTTTTGCAGGGATATTCCTGCGCGGGCCCTAAGCCTCTGGCTGGCCCACTAAGTGTCGCTTGTTTCTAGTTTACTTGGGCGGAGTATGAGTATTCATTACTCGTATGGTCGCTTTAGTAAGATGTTGCCATATGTGTTTAACAACTTCTTCTGCTCTGTTGAATTGAAGTTGAAATCTTAATGGGTTTGTAACTGTGCACTGTGTTAGATAATGTTCCAGAGGTCTGTCGGACATTTCTCCACAGTGTTGACATTTCCTCTCATCTTCCGGAGCCTGTAAGCCTATTTCCCATGCATATGGGTATCCAAGCCTGATGCGATGTAAGTGTACTTTTGTTGCCCTACTGCTCCCCTTCATTAACATAAGTGGTTCGTAGTTGGTTGAATTCCTGTACCAACCCGCAGATCGAGATGTTGCAACAGCTGAGTTGTGGTCACTGTACAACGTTTGCATTGCTCTGTTACTAATTACTCGCTTAATCTGTGACAGACTCTGTGGTATGCAAATGTCTACAATTCTTCTCTTAGTTGCAAGTTTTGCAGCTTCGTCTGCAATGTCATTTCCTACGATTCCCACATGACTTAGCACCCAGTTGAGAAGGACCCGTCAGCCTTGTCGTTTGAGTGTTTGCATTAATGATAGGACAGTTGTGATCAGATGTATGTTATCACATATGTGGTCTTTTTGCAAGGTTTCAATGGCGGTTCTCGAATCTGTATGTATGATAACATGTTGTCGGTGTTGAGCAAGAGCATGTTCCAAAGCCTTTTGAATGGCTAGCATCTCTGTTTGTAAAGTCGAACACCCATTTGAGAGCCTCCAACTATGTACAGAGTTTCCTGCTTTAACTGCAGCTCCGGTGTCGTGTCCCTGCTGGTCTACTGATCCATCGGTGAAGTATGTGAAGCTGTCGGATGCCATGTTTGCTTCTATATGCATCTGTTCAATGTTACATAGCAGAAGAGGATTTGTCTGGTTCTTTTTCCCTACAATAACCATAATCTTAAAGTCTGCTGGCGGAGATTCCCAAGGGGCTTGCATAACAAAGTCTGCATGTATTTCGTCGACACCCTTCTCAGTGACTGTGTTTGTTATATCGAATGTATTGATGGTGTTTATCGCACAATGGGTCCACCTGGTGCTATTGGAGGCTCTTCTGTCCAGAGTTAGTGCTCCAGTGATGATATCTTTAAGTGAACTGATTCTAGGTCTAGTCAATATCTTGGTGAGCATGCAACTAAATATTATGTATGTGACTACTGAAGAATTAGTAGGTTTGAAAAAGAAAAAGATCTACCCCTAAGGATCATCCTAAATAGATGATCAGGAATCATCCTGATCATCCTGATCAAAGTAGTACTAAGGAATATTAGGGAAATTACAAAGTGATGAGGATGGGAAATTATTGTCATTAAAACAGAGATCTATTAAGGGAAGACAGAGAGAAGTTGAGACTGATCCTCATTGAAGCAAAACGTTAAAATGATAGTAGTAATGATGATTTTTTTTTTTATCTACAAGGTAATAAGGACCAGGAAGACTGTGAACTGGTACAAAAAAAAATTGGCAAAAATACTAAAGAAAGGAGAGTAAAGGACAAAGGGTGAGGGAATATGTTTCCAAAATTGTATATACTAACATTGATGGAGTGAGATCAAAAATATTGGAGTTAAATGATATAATAGAGCTTAATACACCAGATATTGTTGCACTAATGGAGATGAAACTAGAAGTTGATATTTTAAATGAGGTCTTATTCGTGACCTGGACCTTTATGGACATTTGTCTATAAAGCTTCATTGATTTTCTGGATGCTTTCCTTGTGTGGTGGCAAATTGTCACTTGCTTTGTCCACCTCTGTGAGGGGAGGAAGGGGGCCAAGTTTTGGCTCTGCTCCCTAGTAGGCCAAACAGATCTCCTGTGTCTGATGTGACTCATTTGCATGGAGCAATCTCAGCGAGGTAGCTACAGGGAGCCACCGAGGCCCACCTAGAAATAGGCATTTCATTACATTCAATGTTGGGTTTATTTTATTCCAAGAGCTTGCATTCTAGATTTGTCTTGTGTTTCTTTACTGTATATGTTGTTATTACTTTTTATAAGTCAGATATAGATTGAGGATGCTTATTTCTTTAAATCCTTTTAAGGGAACAGGACAAAGTTTGATAACCAGAATTAAATTAAAATATAAATTTTAAAAGACTAAAAACAGTCATGGAAGAAATATGATGTGTGAGGTGTGAATATTCAATATAAAAAGAACAGTTATTATCAGCAAATGTTCTTTTTTGAAGATTTCATTATTATTACTATTCATGTAAAATAATCAAGTTGGTGTATAGTATAGATTTATCAGATAACTTTGTTGATAACTTCATACAATTTATATTTTTCAGTGCTCTGCAACTAGTGGAATCTTCAAGCGAACGATGGCCAGAAGAATTCAACGTTTCATCATCCATGCTTTCCTTATCCCTCCAATCTAACCACTGAGTAACTGGTTGATCCCTAGCTAGCTGTAGGAGCTGTAAACATTTGACAACCTTATTCTCTCTAGGCTATATTGTTTTCCAGGTATGAATATAAATTTGAGCTCTTATAATATGTAATTAGCCTTATTTATGAAATACTAAGTCACCTTCATATTTATTTGTTGTATAACCAGATAATGGTTAGGAGTTCCAAAGTCTGGTCCATGTACGGCCGGAAATTTTCCGTAGATGCCCGGGCCCCAAAGGTGCTCTTGTGGCCACAATGCCAGTGTGCTTTAGAATCCCTATCCCATTAAAAGAAGTTGGATTGGAGTTTCTTTGGTGAGCAAGATTGGTTGAGTTAACACAAACTTCCACCTCAAATAATGCCTGCTGCTTGCAAGATAGGTAAATGATCAGAATTCAGCATTTGGTAATGTTTAATACTTTTATCTGAATTTTTAATTTCATAAAATATAAATATATCTGTCAAGTAACTGCTGTAGACATGGCTGACTTTCTCTCATGTATATAATGTAAGTGAACTTAGAGACCAGTAAGTGTAAGCTCTGGAAGATGGTATGTCTAGGACATTTTCCTCATTTGGCAGGAAATGATGTCTAATACGTAATACGCCATCCTTCTACATTACTGTTCGCTTCATATATTGTTGGTCTTGTCAAATAGTCATTTGG
>WNGS01164858.1:7911598-7935534 GCA_020271785.1 Procambarus virginalis | reverse complement strand
TTTGCTTTCGCAAATAGTGGTAGAGTTTGAACAAGTAGGTGAGAAGGTGGTGAAGGCCAAAATTCTCAGTAATTTCAAAGCATTGATGACAAGAGTGCTGGGAAGACAGGACACCATGTGCGTAGCTTCATCTTGTAACTACACTTGGGTAATATGTGTGCACACACAATGTAGACAATGTATCGACTGAGTTTTACTAGCAGAGTACCATAGGTTCAGTTCTTGCACTGTAATATCATTGTTTACATAAACAATCTACCAGAAGGATACAGAATTATATGATATGTTTGCAGATGATGCTAGATACTGGTGAAGATAGGAGATGCAGATGATTGTCATGCCCTTCAAATTGATCTAGATCAAATATGTGCTTGGAGAATTATGTGGCAAATGGAATTCAATGTGAATAAATCCCATAATAAGGAATGTAGAATTAGAGAAAATAGACCCCCACACACTTACAAATTATGTGGAAAGAACATTGTGAGAGAAGTGTATGTGACGCTTTCAACTTCAGACTTGCTTTTAATTACATGGATTGTGAAATAATAAAAGACACTATTCATGACTTGAGACCAAAATTGGAATATGCAACAGTTGTATGGTGCCTATTTCTCAAGAAGTGCACAAATGAACTTGAAATGGTGCAAAGGCATGCTACAAAATGGTTTCCAGAACTGACAAACGAGAGTGATGAAAAGAGGTTATCTTGCGATGATTGTGGGGCTCAATGTCCCTGTGGCTCGGGTCTTTGGCCTGGCTTCCTGGTTGCTTGACTGCTCAACCAAGCTGTTGGATGCGGCTGCTCACAGTCTGACATATGAATCCACAGCCTGGTTGATCATGTATCCTTTGGAGGTGTTTATCAAGTTCTCTCTTGAACACTGTGATGGGTTGGCTAGTTATGCACGTTATGTGTTGTGGAAGCGTGTTGAACAGTCTCGGGCCTCTGATGTTGATTGAGTTCTCTTGCAGAGTACCTATTGCACCTCTGCTTTTCAACAGGGGTATTCTGCACATCCTGCCATGCCTCTAGTCTCATGTGATGTTATTTCTGTGTGCATTTTTGGGAGCAACCCCTCTATTGTTTTCCACATGTTAATTATTATGTATCTCTCTCCCACTGCACTCAAGAGAATTCAGATTTAGGCATTTTAATCAATCCCAATAATTTAGATGTTCTACTGAGTGGATTCTAGCAGTAAAGGATCTCTGCATGCTCTCCAGGTTAGCAATTTCCCCAGCTTTGAAAGGGGCTGCCATTGTGCAACAGTATTCCACCCTAGAGAACACTAGCATCTTGAAAAATATCATCATTTTTATAGCATCTCTAGTTTGAAAGAATAATGTATCCAACCTGTCATTTTCTTGCAGTTGTGATGGCTACTTTATTGTGTTCTCTAAAGATAAGGTCTTCCAACATGAGTACACCCAAATCCTTTTCATTGCTTTTTCTTTCTATGCTTTTATGGAGGGGCCTGACAGCTGAGTGGACAGTGCTAGGGATTCGTAGTAGTCCTGCAGTTCCGGGTTCGATCCTGGTGTAAGTGGAAGCAAATGGACAATTTTTCTTTAACCCTGATGTTCCTGTTCACCTAGCAGTAAAAATAGGTACCTGGGAGTTAGACAGCTGCTACAGGCTGCTTCCTGGTGGTGTGTAACAAAAAGGAGACTGGTCAAGGACCGGAATCACCAGGAGGGTAAGCCCCAAAATCATCTCAAGATAACCTCAAATACCCTGGGGGATTGAGCTCTTCACAGTGATAGTCTGGATTTTTTTGATTACTATTACATTGGGTTCTCTTAGTCAGGACATTGTACAATCATCTGCCTATTTTTCTGGCAATTCATTTGAATGCATTTTGTTTGCAGTAACACCATGGTCACATTGTCAAATGCTTTTGCGATGTGTGAGTGCTGTGTAAATTACATCAGCATTTTGCTTGTCTTCCATGGCTTCTAATGCCATGTCATAGTGGTCAGCAACTGTGATAGGCAAGGGTGCCTGTTCTGAAACAATTGTCCAAAATTATGGAGATGCTGGAATTCCATGTATTTTATGATCTTACTTCTTAGCACTCAAAGATTTTTATGATGTTGTGATGTTATTGCTATCGGTCTGTAATTTTGGCCTCTAGGGATAATGCCAGTATCTAGACTCTGTCTCCCAAAAATGTGAAGGGCCTCCAATGGTGTTTTTTTTTACAGTCTTGATGAATATAGTTCGAAGAATTAGGGCCTGGTGCAGAGTGCATAGACATACTGTCTATGGCTTCTTCAAAATCCAATGGGGGATATGGTGACATCTGATAAAATTTGATGTTGGTATCACATCCATGAAAAATTCATTTGGGTTATCATTCTTCAGTTTAGTGGCTCGCTGAAAACAGAGTTGTACTGAGTCCTCAATATTTTGCTCATTTCTTTGTCATCTCTCAGGCTAGAAGCGTTAAACGTGCAAGACTAGAAGATAGAAGAAAAAGAGGTGATATGATCACCACTTACAAAATACTAACAGAAATCAACCAAATTGACAAAGAGAAACCAGCAGTTTTATGAACAAAATGACACAGATTCAAGCTAAAGAAACAAAGGTGCCAAAAAATATTAGAAAGTTTTCTTTGCAAATTGAGTGGTAGAGGGTTGGAACAAATTAAGTGAGAAGGTGGGGGAGACCAAACCGTCAATACAGTAGTTTCAAAGTGTTATACGACAAAGAGTACTGGGAAGACGGACACTATGAGCATAGCTCTCATCCTGTAACTACAATTACACTGCCTATGTGAGACTGATACTGAGTATAGCTCCAGCATGGAAACCCTAATCTTGTGAAGTATGAAAAGAAACTTGAGAAAGTTCAGAGGTCTGGAACTAGATTAGTACTAGAATGAGAGGCCTCAGCTATGGGGACATGCCGAAGAGAACTCACCCTCACATAGGCAGTGTAATTGTAGTTACAGGATGAGAGCTATGCTCATAGTGTCCCGTCTTCCCAGTACTCTTTGTCGTATAACACTTTGAAACTACTGTATTGACGGTTTGGTCTCCCCCACCTTCTCACTTAATTTGTTCCAACCCTCTACCACTCAATTTGCAAAAGAAAACTTTCTAATATTTTTGGCACCTTTGTTTCTTTAGCTTGAATCTGTGTCATTTTGTTCATAAAACTGCTGGTTTCTCTTTGTCAATTTGGTTGATTTCTGTTAGTATTTTGTAAGTGGTGATCATATCACCTCTTTTTCTTCTATCTTCTAGTCTTGGCACGTTTACGCTTCTAGCCTGAGAGATGACAAAGAAATGAGCAAAATATTGAGGACTCAGTACAACTCTGTTTTCAGCGAGCCACTAAACTGAAGAATGATAACCCAAATGAATTTTTCATGGATGTGATACCAACATCAAATAATTTATCAGATGTCACCATATCCCCCATTGGATTTGAAGAAGCCATAGACAGTATGTCTATGCACTCTGCACCAGGCCCTAATTCTTCGAACTATATTCATCAAGAACTGTAAAAAAAAACACCATTGGAGGCCCTTCACATTTTTGGGAGACAGAGTCTAGATACTGGCATTATCCCTAGAGGCCAAAAATTACAGACCGATAGCAATAACATCACACATCATAAAAATCTTTGAGTGCTAAGAAGTAAGATCATAAAATACATGGAATTCCAGCATCTCCATAATTTTGGACAATTGTTTCAGAACAGGGCACCCTTGCCTATCACAGTTGCTGGACCACTATGACATGGCATTAGAAGCCATGGAAGACAAGCAAAATGCTGATGTAATTTACACAGCACTCACACATCGCAAAAGCATTTGACAAATGTGACCATGGTGTTACTGCAAACAAAATGCATTCAAATGAATTGCCAGAAAAATAGGCAGATGATTGTACAATGTCCTGACTAAGAGAACCCAATGTAATAGTAATCAAAATAAAATCCAGACTATCAACTGTGAAGAGCTCAATCCCCCAGGGTATTTGAGGTTATCTTGAGATGATTTTGGGGCTTACCCTCCTGGTGATTCCGGTCCTTGACCAGGTCTCCTTTTTGTTACACACCACCAGGAAGCAGCCTGTAGCAGCTGTCTAACTCCCAGGTACCTATTTTTACTGCTAGGTGAACAGGAACATCAGGGGTAAAGAAAAATTGTCCATTTGCTTCCACTTACACCAGGGATCGAACCCGGAACTGCAGGACTACGAATCCCTAGCACTGTCCACTCAGCTGTCAGGCCCCTCCATAAAAAGCATAGAAAGAAAAAGCAATGAAAAGGATTTGGGTGTACTCATGTTGGAAGACCTTATCTTTAGAGAACACAATAAAGTAGCCATCACAACTGCAAGAAAAATGACAGGTTGGATACATTATTCTTTCAAACTAGAGATGCTATAAAAATGATGATATTTTTCAAGATGCTAGTGTTCTCTAGGGTGGAATACTGTTGCACAATGGCAGCCCCTTTCAAAGCTGGGGAAATTGCTAACCTGGAGAGCATGCAGAGATCCTTTACTGCTAGAATCCACTCAGTAGAACATCTAAATTATTGGGATTGATTAAAATGCCTAAATCTGAATTCTCTTGAGTGCAGGTGGGAGAGAGATACATAATAATTAACATGTGGAAAACAATAGAGGGGTTGCTCCCAAAAATGCACACAGAAATAACATCACATGAGACTAGAGGCATGGCAGGATGTGCAGAATACCCCTGTTGAAAAGCAGAGGTGCAATAGGTACTCTGCAAGAGAACTCAATCAACATCAGAGGCCCGAGACTGTTCAACACGCTTCCACAACACATAACGTGCATAACTAGCCAACCCATCACAGTGTTCAAGAGAGAACTTGATAAACACCTCCAAAGGATACATGATCAACCAGGCTGTGATTCATATGTCAGACTGTGAGCAGCCGCATCCAACAGCTTGGTTGAGCAGTCAAGCAACCAGGAAGCCAGGCCAAAGACCGAGCCACAGGGACATTGAGCCCCACAATCATCGCAAGATAACCTCTTTTCATCACTCTCGTTTGTCAGTTCTGGAAACCATTTTGTAGCATGCCTTTGCACCATTTCAAGTTCATTTGTGCACTTCTTGAGAAATAGGCACCATACAACTGTTGCATATTCCAATTTTGGTCTCAAGTCATGAATAGTGTCTTTTATTATTTCACAATCCATGTAATTAAAAGCAAGTCTGAAGTTGAAAGCGTCACATACACTTCTCTCACAATGTTCTTTCCACATAATTTGTAAGTTGTGTGGGGGTCTATTTTCTCTAATTCTACATTCCTTATTATGGGATTTATTCACATTGAATTCCATTTGCCACATAATTCTCCAAGCACATATTTGATCTAGATCAATTTGAAGGGCATGACAATCATCTGCATCTCCTATCTTCACCAGTATCTTAGCATCATCTGCAAACATATTCATATAATTCTGTATTCCTTCTGGTAGATTGTTTATGTAAACAATGAATATTACAGGTGCAAGAACTGAATCCTATGGTACTCTGCTAGTAAAACTCAAGTCAGATACATTGTCTACATTGTGTGTGCACACATAATTACCCAAGTGTAGTTACAAGATGAGAGCTACGCACATGGTGTCCTGTCTTCCCAGCACTCTGTCATACAATGCTTTGAAATTACTGAGAATTTTGGCCTTCACCACCTTCTCACCTAACTTGTTCAAACTCTACCACTATTTGCGAAAGCAAATTTTCTTATATTCCTTTGGCAACTTTGTTTAGTTGATTTAAATCTATGACCTTTTTTTCAAGTGCCAGTTCTCAGGAATTCTTCCCTATTCATTTTATCGATTCATGTTACTATTTTGTACATAGTGATCATATGCATCTTTTTCTTCCACCTTCTAGTTTTAGCATATTTAATACCTCTAATCTTGCCTTGTAGCTCTTGTCCTTCAGTTCTGGGAGTCATTTTGATGCATGTCTTAGCATCTTTTCCAGTTTGTTGATGTGCTTCTTAAGATATGGGCTCCTTACAATAGCTGCATTCCAACTTTGGTCTAACAAAAGTCGTGAACAATGTCTTTACTACTTCGCCATCCATGTACTGTACAGTACAGAACAGTGGTGCCTCAATTAATGAATTTAATCCATTCCGGCACCGAGCTCGTCATGTGAAACGCTCGTCTTGCGAAACAACAACAACACTGTCGTTGGAGGCATCCGAGAACTAGCGGGATCGCTAGGAAGCACCATGTGGTTTGTTCGTTCTCAAGCGAAAGCTCGTCAATCGAGACAAATTTCCTGCAAGTGGCTAGCTCGTTACTCAAAATGCTCTTAACTGGAATCGCTCGTCACTCGAGGTTCCACTGTATTTGTAAGCAGTTCTGGAGTTAGGCTCTTCACATGATGTTCTTTACGTGGTCCTCAGGTAATAATTTTCTATCAAATACCACCCCTAGATATCTTTCTTTATCAGAAATTTTTAAAGATTTCTCACAATTTATAGGTTATGTGGACTCTGTTTTCCTATTCCACACTCCATAACCTGCCATTTATTCACATTAACACTATCGCTCTCTTTGGACACCGATCCCGTCATTTTTTTTCTCCCGAGTCCTAGCCGTGGACAGGACTCACGTTCACTACAAAAATATTTGTATAAAATTCATTTTTTATCCAATCAGTCTTGGGATAGTATCAAAATAAGAACCTTTAGAATGCGCACAATTTGATACCAAAATGAAAGATATAACATGAAACTTGATGTCCGAACACTTGAAAGATTATAAATAGGTTTTGGTCAAAATATTAAAATATCTGGTAAAATTCTATTTATTGTCCTATTATGTTGGGACTAGTTTTAAAATGTGCACCTTTACGTTGCGAACAATTTGATACCAAAATGAAAGATGTAACACAAAAAATTATGTCACAACACTGGAAAGATATCAATAATTTTGTGATGATGAGCTTCCATAATTAAAATATTTGTTAAAATTCCAGTTATTGCTCTATTATTATGGGACTAGTTTTAAAATACGAGCCATTTTATTGTGAACAATTTGATAGAAAAATGAAAGACGTAACACAAAAATTGATGTTATCAAACTGAACGAGTATACACATTAGGTTGCAGTGCACAAATTGATGCTCGTTTATGGGTAACTTTAGGCTTTTCTGCGGGGAGGCACGCCAGGCTTTTGTACATTATATTCATACACATCTGTAGGGAATTTAATTGCAAACACAATGATACCAAAACGAGCGACGTAGCATGAGAATTAAGGTGAGAAAAATGGAATGAGTGTACACATTTTACTGATTTTGTGCACTCACGGGGAACTTTTGCCGACTTTAGGCTTTGCTGTTGGGAGTCACGCCAGGCTTTTGGACATTATATTCATACACATCTGTAGGGAATTTAATTGCGAACACAATGATACCAAAAAGAACGATGTAGCACGAGAATTAAGGTGAGAAAACTGAAACGAGTATACAGACACTTGTTTTTCCCCAACATTTTAACACTTGTCAGTAGTGAGAAATCACATTGTCTTACTATGAATGATCTTTTGTTTTTCCTCTATCGTCATCCTCACAACCATTTTCTTAGGTAGAACTTTACCACTGACTTTCTTCAGACCCATGGCATGATATATAAGAACTTTATGTTAAAAAAAAGCAAAAAAAAAAGCACAAAAACAGCGAATTCAAGCGCGGTCACGGTTGTTACTACGCAGGATACACTGGCAAAGAAACAAACCGAGAGTGCCTCGCCCTGCACCCCCAGCACTACACGCTCGTTCGTCCCAAACGCGTATCAACAGATGTCGTCTTCCAAGTACAGCGTCGTACGCCAATTAAAATTTTACAATGAATTTGACATCGTACACCAAAACAGTTTGCATTCCAGGGCAGTTGTACACCATGGTACCACTGATTACTGAGTTTTAAGATTCAAAACTCCCATGCATATGGGGGTATATATTTGCTTCCCCAGGCCTCCAGTAACAATCCCCATCTTTAAAAAATATCCCGAGTCCCTCACTTTCCTTCCATGTGATTAGTAATGTGGTCTAGGTTACTAAGGCCTATGAAATGTTACTAAGGTATGGTTTTAGGAAAGTGTAGGGCAGCCATACTATGAGTCACTGAAATTTTAACACCTGCAAATGAGTGATTATCATTATATATTTCAGGCAAAATGTGTGCTGTCCAATTATAAGATTTAGGCTTATATATAGGATAATATATATACAGTATTAGTATGAATAAACACATGAAGTGCATATATTTACACACATATATCTGTATATATGTATATTTTCAAAGTTGTACATAATAAACACCTCTTTGACACACAGATACAACTTGTTAGTGAAAAACTAAATAAATAAAGTGAGAAACCTTGAAAATAAATTGACAAAGTTATACCCATGCAGCAACTTGCCTCATTTAACAAAAATAGGCAACATCTCCAAGCTACTACAGCTAAATAACAAGGTGGAGACTTTTTTCTTGGATTTTCATGCTTCCAAGTTTGTTTTACTGTTATTATTTATTTATTGTTATTATTGCTTACTAATTAACAATACCAAAAGAAAAGATACAGTACTGTTTTTGGAACAATTAATTTTCAACACACCACAGGAATGTCATTTTAAAAGATGCGCAGTGCAGGAGTTAAATCGTAATATGATGATGACTGTCATACCCCTAGTACAATAATATAAACCAAGATAATCGTTTGAACCCCCTTTTGACGATAACCGCAGTTCCCTAGGAATCGTCAAAAGACAATAATCGCAGCCCTGGGCAACATGGATTCAGATCAGGGCATTCCTGCCTCTCACAATTACTAGACCACTATAACATTGCCTTAGATACCATGGAAGACAAGCAAAATGCTGATACAGAAATTTTGCAAAAGCTTTCATCAAATGTGACCATGATGTTATTGCACACAAAAGGAATTACTGGTAAAGTAGGAAGATGGATCTTTAACTTCCAAACAAACAGAACCCAGAGAGTAACACAGTAGTCAACAAAGTAAATCTGAATTATTCACCATGAAAAGCTCAGTACTCACCTAGTTGTGCTTACAGGGGTTGAACTTTGGCTCTTTGGCTCTCAACCGTCAATCTATTGGTGTACAGATTCCTGAGCTTCTCGAGCTCCATCATATCTATATCTACATTTGAAACCTCAGATTTGAAATCTCAGATTGAAACCCCATGTGAATGACTTTAATCCCCAAGGTATAGTGTAGCTCTGATGCTTTTCCTCCTCCTCATATCAGAGACTTTACAGCAGTGAATACAAATCAGCCATAGGACTTACAGCAATAATACCCAAGTGCACAAGCCTTCAGTAGTTTCATACATGAACTTTACAGTTAGGGCTCATGCATAATCATTGTCCATACCTGAAAAACAATATATTGAGGACCCTCTAAAATCAAGAACATGGTGGTCAGGACACAATCCATATTCATGAATAATCCATATTTCCAAATAATTACCCCCTTTTATGGTAATTATATAATCTTCCTTGTAATTTTTTAATTGCAAATGATGCAATACATGTTTCAGTATATTTAGTCACACAAATAATATAATATATATACGATGATTTGGGAGGAAAATGAATAATGTATTAACCTAGTTTAATACACTGGTATAAATTTACATAAAATTTTTGTTTACTTACCTTTTTCTGTACAGGCTGGTCTTGTCAACCCAATGTTAATGTTACACATTTACAGTACTATACAGTGTTGTGCTGTTCTGAACAAAGCATTTCCATATTTTACTTTAACAGTACACTTACAAAAATAATTTGAAACTTAAAATGTCATTTTGTAGGAATAAAAAACTTTACATATATTGGGAATTAATGTTTTAATATGGACTGGAAGAGGGTCCATGCATGGTACTAGTAATGCTTGAGGGACCTGCACCTGACTCAACTACAGAGGCCAGCCTCAGGCACACTACTTACTGACCTGGAAAGTGGCATTCCTTTATATCTCTGGCAGAATACATTTTCTCGGAAGCCTCAGTAACACTCCAATAGTCCATCAGGATGAGCATGTCCTTATCTAAATATTCTTCTCATGAGCAAGTCACCTGCATCATCCTCCTCAACCTCAGTACTCAACCAATAACATTTACTGCTCCAGTATTTCAGCCTCAATAAGCACATCATATTCAGAGCTACCCTCATCACCTTGTAACCACTCAACATTTGCTCATTTATCATCATCATCACCTACAACTTTAAACATTTAAAAAATGTTGCTCTCAAAGCCCTTAAAATCATTTGCAAGTTCACTTACATTATCACCATTGTCACTATTACCTTACATCGCACCATCAACTTGCTGTTACCCTATTCCATGCTCTCTATCAGGGTTGTAACTTTCACCTTCAATTGTAAATTAGTATGTCTGGAGTGGGTTTTTTGAGCTGTTCTACTCTCCAACCCCAGCCTGGCTAGGCTTGGTCTAACAGGCTGTTGATTGAAGCTGCCTACATATCCACTACAACGTGGTTGATCCAGCATGTCTTGCAGGAACATGTCTCATAATTTCTTGAACCAATCCACTTTTGTTTCGGCAATATTTCTTTGTTGCTCGACGGATATTGAATATCTTAAACGACTCCCCACAGCCAAGCCCTTTTAGTTGCACAAAAAACTTCATGGTCCACGATCTGAATAAGTAATGAGGCATTTGATGGAAAGGACATGCAGAAAATTCTGCTAACTAATGGCAGATCCAGCCACTATTAGATGGCATTATCCAGATACAACAAGACTTTCACCTCATCAGCCTCCAGTCTTTGTTTCTTTATCTAAGAATCCCTTACCGTTTTTGAAAAATCCAGTGTTGCATGTGATGAAACTTCTCTTTCTGGTAAGAGCCTCTGTGACTTCCTGAAGATATCTCGCTGAGATTGCTTCATTCTACTGGGTCATACCAGTTGCAGGACTTTTGTTCAGCCTACAGGGGATAGAGCCAGAACCTGGCCCCCATCTCAGATGCACAGGGAGGAAATGACAATCCGCCACCCCAATGGAAAAGGTCACCACAAAGTCAGTAAATATTTACATACAATTGTAAGGTGCACAGAAAATGAACCCTCAAAAACCACCAAACAACTTTGAAAATGATTCACATGAAACAATACTTACTCAAAACTAGATCAAACCCCATTAATTCTGATAGCCACCACCAGGAGGCCTGGCCCCTGCCCCCCCCCAGTCAGCTCTCCTACTCGGTTCACAAACAAAACAAAGACGAACGATACAAAGAATCAACAAACCTGGAGGGGCGAGTGAGAATCCGGAAGTCACAAACACCCTAAGAGAAAGAGGTATTTCATTACATTCATTGCTGGATTTATGATGGTGGAACGAATTAATTCAATTTACTTTATTTCTTATGGGAAAATCTTTTTCTGTTTTCGAACCATCTCTGAGAATGGATTAAATTTGAAAATAGAGGTACTACTGTATAAAGCTTTGAAACTACTGACAGTTTTGGCATTTACCACCTTCTCACTTAGTTTATTCCAACCATCTACCACTCTATTTGCAAAAGAAAATGTCTAATATTTTTTCAGAACCTTTGTTTCCTTAGCTTGAATCTGTGTCCTCTTGTTCGTGATGTTGCTGGTTTCAGGAATTCCTCTTTATCAATTTGGTCGATTACTGTTAGCACTTTGTAAGTGGTGATCATATCACCTCTTTCTTCTATCTTCTAGTTCTGGCATGTTTAACGCCACAAATCTCTCCTCTTAATTCTTTGTTTTTCAGTTCCAGAAGCCATTTTGCAAAATGCCTTTGCAAGGCTTCCAGTTTATTTGTGTGTCTTGAGATTTGGGTACCATACAACTGCTTCATATTTCAATTTTGGTCTCACAAAACTCATTAACATTTTCTTTAGTATTTCACCATCCATATACTGTAATTTAAAGCAAGTCTGAAGTTGGAAAGTGATGCATACGCTCCTCTCACAAAATTCATTTTTATGTGTTCCTTTGGCAACAGCTAGGAACCACCCCTAGGTCTCGTTCTTTATTAGTTCTGTAATTCCTTTCTACATAATTTGTAAGTTGTGTCTGGTCTATTTATTCACATTGAATTCCATTTGCCACTTGACACTCCAAGCACTTATTTTATCTAGCCCATTTTGAAGGGCATTACAATCGTCTGCACCGCCTATCTTTCCTAGTATCTTAGCATCATCAGCAAACATGTTCATATAATTCTGAATGCCTTCTGGTATATCTTTTATGTATACGATGAACATTACTGGTGCAAGAACTGAACCCTGTGGTACAGTACTCTGCTAGCGAATCCTCCATTCAGATACATTGTCTCTGATTACTGCCCTCATCTGTCTGTCAGTTAAAAACAAAAATTCATCCATGTCAGAAATTTTCCTGTCACCTCTCCCGTATACAGTGGCACCTCGACATACGATTGCCCTCACTTACGATAATTTCGAGTTACGATGTAAATTTCATCGAAAAATGTGACTCGACATCCGATGGTGTCGTCGACTTCCGATATTTGTTGGTACATTTTCGGGTCGACCGAGCGCGTTGTTCCCAGTCACGGGCCGACCTGCCTCAGTTTACTACAGCTGCCCGCTTAGTGACGATTGCGCCTATAAGAAATTCCGCTTTTGTGGTGATTTTTGGCATTTTGAACATTAAAGTAATTATTATATATCACGCCATGAGTCCCAGGAAAGTCAGTGGTAAGGCTCAACATATGAAAACCCATGTAAGGATGACCATAGAGCAGAAACAAGAATACAGAATGTCTCTTCCTCAACAATTAAGAAAATGTGTGCAGCATGGGAAGAATTGCAAACCTTTGCTGAAACGACTCACCCAAATCAAGCTGCAGTAGGTCGTTGCCTTAACCTATTCAATGACACTGTGTTGCATCTTTACAGACAAATGTTAAAATGAAGGGAAAAACAAATGTCTCTTGACAAATTTGTAGTGAGACAAACAAGCACTGAACCACAACCAGGTCCTAGTGGTATTCAGGCAAAATGTAGGAGAGAGAGTACCCCAGAGAAAACATCACTGCTTGATGTGATAATGGAAGTGGACTCCCCTTCCAAACAGGAACAACTCTTTTCCTCCCCCCTCATCACCATCTTCCATACGCCATCAAGAGCCCTCCATAAAGGTAAGAGACACTTTGGTACTGTATTGTAGTTAGAAAAAACATTGTATTCAGCATAAAATGTATTTACATGTCAATATTTTGGAGGGTGGGGAACCGATTAATTCAATTCCCTTTATTTCTTATGGGAAAAATTGCTTCGACTTACGATCCGTCTCTGGGAACGGATTAGCATCGTAAGTCGAGGCCCCCTGTATTCCAGTTTCCAGAACAGCCTCTTGCATGGGACTATCAAAAGCTTTTTTGATAGAGTCAAAAAGGCCCAGACAGACCCAGTAAACTCAACCATCTCTTTCCTGTAGTATCTCTGTGGCTCTATCATAAAAGCTAAGTAGATTTGCTACACAGGATCCTCCTCTTAACAACCTTACTGTCACTCCATTATGATGTCATTACTCTCTCGGTATACAACCTATTTGGCTTTAACTATTTTTTCTAGTGTTTTGACTACCACGCATGTTAATGATATGGGTCTATAGTTTCAAGCAGCACCCAAGGTGAAACTCCATAAGGTCCAACCGCTTTATTTCTTCCTAGCCCCATGAGTAATTTTTCTGCTTCGTCTTGAAATACCTCTATGTACTATGCTGTGTTTATACCACTATAGCATGTTCTGGAATTAGTATTTGGTCCGGCACTCTGAAATCCTCGTTTTGTACACACACACTTTGGAACTGTTCATTTAGCATATCACACACTTTCTTTTTCATTCTCAGTAGTCCTGTTACCTGTTCTCAATCTCTCAAATATTTTATCTTTTACATGCAGCTTGCTTTTAATGAATATATAGAAAAGGCCTGGATCTCTTTTACATTTGCACACTATACCTGCTTGATGGGGTTCTGGGAGTTTTTCTACTCCCCAAGCCCGGCCCCAGGCCAGGCTCGACTTGCGAGAGTTTAGTCCATCAGGCTGTTGCTTGGAGCGGCCCGCAGGCCCACATACCCACCACAGCCCGGCTGATCCGGAATTTTTCTTAGAAAACAGTCCAGTTTTCTCTTGAAGATGTCCACGGTTGTTCCCACAATATTCTTATAGTCGCTGGAGGACGTTGAACAACCGCGGACCTCTGATGATTATACAGTGTTCTCTGATTGTGCCTATGACACCTCTGCTTTTCACTGGTTCAATCTTGCATTTCCTTCCATATCGTTCACTCCAGTACGTTGATATTTTACTGAGTAGATTTGGGACCTGGCCCTCCAGTATTTTCCATGTGTACATTATTTGGTATCTCTCTTGTCTCCTTTCTAGAGAGTACATTTGGAGAGCTTTGAGATAATCCCAATAATTTAGGTGTTTTATCTCGTCTATGTGTGCCATATATGTTCTCTGTATTCCCTCTATTTCAGCAATCTCTCCTGCTCTTAAGGGGGTAAGAGAGTACTGAGCAGTACTCAAGACGGGACAACACAAGTGACTTGAAGAGTACAACCATTGTGATGGGATCCCTGGATTTGAAAGTTCTCATAATCCATCCTATCATTTTTCTGGCTGACGCAATATTTGCTTGGTTATGCTCCCTAAACGTTAGATCGTCGGACATCATTATTCCCAAATCCTTGACATGCTGTTTTTCTACTATGGGAAGAATCGATTGTGTTTTGTACCCTGTATTATGTTTCAGAGCCTCATTTTTGCCGTACCTGAAATTTATCACTGTTAAACATCATGTTATTTTCTGCTGCCCAATCGAAAACTTTGACATCTGCTTGGAATTTTTCAATGTCTTCAGCAGAGGTAATTTTCATGCTGATTTTGGTGTCATCTGCGAAGGATGACACGAAGCTGTGACGTGTATTTTTTTCTATATCTGATATGAGAATAAGGAACAGTAGCGGTGCACGGACTGTACCTTGAGGTACAGAGCTTTTAACTTCGCTTGGACTCGATTTTATTTGATTGACTGTTACTCTGTGTTCTGTACGACAGGAAATTGAGTATCCAGCGTCCTACTTTTCCAGTTATTCCCATTGACCTCATTTTGTGTGCTGCCACCCCATAGTCACATTTGTCGAACACCTTTGCAAAGTCTGTGTATACAACATCTGCATTTTGCTTTTCTTCTAGAGCTTCTGTGATTTTGTCATAGTGGTTGAGTAACTGTGACAGACAGGATCTTCCCGCTCTAAATCCATGTAGTCCTGGGTTGTGCAATTCATCGTTTTCCATAAAACTAGAAATTCGATTCCTAATCACTCTTTCAAACACTTTTGCTTTTCTTCTAGAGCTTCTGTGATTTTGTCATAGTGGTTGACAAAATCAACCTTTCTCAAAGTTCCTGTCTGCCTCTTTTCTCACTGCTGTGTACTGTAGTTGTTTCTTGCTTGTTTGTAATGCTAGCAGGTCTAGAATTGTAATGTTTGCAGGTTAGGCCTCTTCCGATAATGAACCCATTTTCTTGTCTTTTCCTCTCTAGCCCTCGGACAGTTTTTGTTCCTGCACCTGTTTTGGTATGAATGTTTGTGTGTACCTTCGTCGTATATTTTGCAAAATTTGGCATACATCTCATTTACTTCCTTGCCTAGCAACGAGTCTGTCCAATTAAACTCATTAAAGAATTTTTTAAGTTCCCCATGGTGTCCTCTCTTGAAATAGAGTTTATCAACTGTTTCAATGTCCCCATTCTCTTCTAGATTATATTGCAAGCATATTTAATTTCCAACAAGACATGATCATTCTTTCCCAAGGAAGGAAGGAAGGTACTGGATGTCAAATATCTCTTCTTTCCTGGTGAATATTAGATCCAGTATTGATGGAACATCCCCTGCCCTTATTCTTGTGGCCTGCTTCGTTAATACATGAATGTCTACAGAATGAGGTTTACAAATCAGCCTGTACAAATGACTTCCGTTCTTGCTTCATAGGCCTCCCAGTCAAGTTGAAGTCCCCTGCTTTCAAGTTGAAGTCCCCCAATACCAACAGTATGGGGGATACCAATATTGGGTATTGGGATACCAATACCAATCTCAATCTGCCCTTACTACAATCTCTCTTATGACCATTATGAGGCCCTCTCGTTTGACTTCCAGTTCCTCCTTTGTCTATGTGTTACTTGCTGGTGGGCTGTAGGCATTTACGATTATCAGTTTATCATCCTAATTCTAGACATGCAGTGCCAATATGTCAACTTCTTGAAGGTTTTGATTATTGACTCTCTTACCTTCACATGTTCTTTCACCAGCACAGCCACTCCTACCCCTTCCTAGTTTTCCTGTCACGTCTCCAAACTGAGTAGCCCCTTGGAAATATGACCTCACTTCAAATATTTTCTTCACGTTTCGTCTCTGTTAGTGTGATACCATCTGGGACCTAAAGCTGAATTATATCTAAATTGTCATCCACACTTCTGTGGAAATAAACATTCCATTCACCTGGGCTCTAGGAGGCTTGAACCTTGAACCCCACGCGTGTGAGGCCGAAGCTCTATTGACCGAGCTATTAAATAGTCCTAATAATGAAAGTTTCCAGAAGCAGCATCCTGCTGCCAAACTTGAATTTTTTACTTTTCCCAACTACTACTGAAGCTCAAAGGAATTAGTGATCTACACCTAAGTCATATAAATTGTCATCCACACTTCCGTAGAAATAATCATTCCATTCACCTGGGCTCTAGATCTAGAGATTTAAATCGTGGACCCCACGCACGTGAGGTCGAAGCTCACACATTTCCAGTTTAACAGCAGGATGCTGCTTCTGGAACCTTTCCTAATTAGGACTACTCAATAGCTCGGTTGATAGAGCTTACACGTTCTTGTGGATGGAACCTGGCCAGCTGACACGGACAAACTGGGAGCTTAAGCCAGCCATTCCTCAAGGCAGGCCAGCACATGAACCCATAAGAGATGTAACCAGGCCACAACAACACACACTAACCTAGTGAAAACAAGGATGATTTAGAGTCAAGCCAAAGGGCAGAGCCTCAAAGTGGAAAGCCTGAAGCACCACAATGAAGCCTAACCAATCCTTGAACCCTGGATAAATCTGAATATGCCAAATACATATCCATCAGGTCCATGGACACCATCCAATACCCTGCTTGCAACACCAGGTGCACTTGAGCCAAAGTGGTCATGAAGAAAGTTGGACAGGGAAAGAAGCTGTTCAACCCCAACAGCAGGATGTACTGCAGGTCCGTCAAGTCCAGCTTCAGGACCGGGACGGACAAGGTCATTTCAACTACACCCAAATCCACCCAACCCACAATGACCTGATGGAGTGGGGAGCAATCCTGATCCAACAGCCCTGAACCTTAAGAAAGAGGTAGGGACCGACCAACTCCTCCGTAAGCTGAGGGGGAGAACCTAAAACACCCACAAATTGTGAGACCAAGAGCTGACAAAATGGGAGAGGTCCCTTTCAGCACCATCAAAAGTGCTGAAAGGGGTGGCACAATCATGAGTGGCACCATCCTTCAATGATGCATAACGGCATTGACAAGAAGAGGAGCAACACACAAAAAGTAGGACGATGGACAAAGAATCAGACTCTCCCGAGAACCTACCTTGACTAGCAACAGGTAAGGCTCTAACCCTACCAGACCATCAGATGAGCAGGGGGGCAGAAGTCTGAAGAAACAACAGATGATCAACGAGAAGACAGGAAAAAACAATAGCAGATAAAACCTGGTAAACCGCATCCTCAGGAAAGAGCAGAGGCAAAAATTTGGGAGATGGATTAAATGGAGATAAAGACAGACAAAATGGTTAACCCTTTGACAGCGGATATAGAGAAATGGTCTTACCTACCTATGCATAAAAAATTAAATATTCTACAAAACTAATTTTTCATTATAGAATTTATATGCAGAATATAAGAATACATAAAGATAAGCGAATATTTATCGTTTCACTGGGTGGAGGCGCTCTGTAAGTATGAGTCTGGCACTTGTCAACACCTGGTGCTCAATTTTGCTGATGCTTTCTGATTTATTCTCTGATGCTTCACTGATTGTTTTATCACTTGTTTTTCTTTATTTACATCCACAGAGAGCTTTTATATCCATATTTGCATCACACATGTAAAACCCAGACAATAATTATTTAAATCATTATATGATGATGACTGCATTACCCTGTGCAGTCACAGTTATCATCAACAACTGATGATAACTGCTGTTTAAGTGTTAAGGACCAAGCTAAGTCTAAAGACCATGTCAACACAGTTTGCCAATGAGTGGGCCGAGCTAATTAAAATGCCACCACTGTCTCCTGAAGGGGGAGCCCAGACAATAATTGTTGAAATCATCATATGATGATGACTGCATTACCCTGTGCAGTCACAGTTATCATCAACAACTGATGATAACTGCTGTTTAAGTATTAAGGACCAAGCTAAGTCTAAAGACCATGTCAACACAGTTTGCCAATGAGTGGGCCGAGCTAATTAAAATGCCACCACTGTCTCATGAAGGGGGAGGAGTGAGCATCTTGAGCTAGGCAGGAACTGCTGGATACAAGGCCTGCACACCTGGGGTTAGAACTAAGTGAATTCACATTCTCACATAGCTGCTCAGAGAGCTCCTCCACGAGGACTTAAAACATTCAAGACTGTCACCAACTGTATTCACACCTTGAGGTCATCCGCAATAAGAGTCCAGGACAGCACAGGCATCTGCATGTGAAGTTGCCACTTGCCCATATCCTAGAGAAGCACCCGAGCAAACACAGGCAGTTTCCAAGCAGAGAAGAGAGAGAACAGGAACACCTAAAAGACAGAACTCACTTTCCACCAATCATACGTGCATATTCCAAAGAATCCCTGTCAAGACCTCAAGAAAAAGAGCAAGTTATCAGCCAGCCAGGATGAACTTGGCCCCTCACACTGCATCCAATAAGCTAAGACAGCCCTGTGATCAAAAGAGGCAGGGTCCATCAATGCCAGATCCAAATTCAAAAGGAGGTTTTAAGACAGATCCGCATGTGACACAGAGCTGCAACACGAGAATACAGAAATTTCCAGAAATAAGATGACTCCAAGGTACTGAATGGGACCTGGAACTGAACCTGAGGGGAAAGCCACCAAATGATTATACTCATAAATAGAAAGGGGACAAGACATATACTTCCCCTGAAGCAAAAGACCCTCAGCAGAAGGAACAAAGGTCTAGGAAAGGTGAAAAGGAACCCAAGATCACTTCTTGGTGTTACCCTCTCCTGCCCCTCCAAAACCTTAAATGAAGACTTAAAGATAAAGCCATGGTCCTTGCCCAATGCTCGAGACGAAGGTGTCCTTCCAAGGATGTTAGGAGTGGTTATCTTGAGGTTATCTTGAGATGATTTCAGGGCTTTAGTGTCCCTGCGGCCCAGTCTTCGACCAGACCTCCACCCCCAGGAAGCAGCCCGTGACAGCTGACTAACTCTCAGGTACCTATTTACTGCTAGGTAACAGGGGCATCAGGATGAAAGAAACTCTGCCCATCGTTTCTAGCCGGTGCCTGGGATCTAACCCGGACCATAGGATCACGCGTCTAGTGTTCTGTCCGCTCAGCCACCGGCTCCCTAAAGTGGTGAGGCACTTATAAATGCAAGAACCCTAAAACCCCTGCAGGACTAGAAGGTTCAACTGCCTCTGACTTCAAAGTGGATAGGGGCACCCCTGAAGAAGGCCAAGCTACATCCAGAGCTAAACCCCGACCTGACTCTGCAACCTTAGATGCTTCGGAGCCAGAACCAGATCCAAGGCAAACTACACCTGTAAGGAAAGGAAGAAGAGGCACAGATTTAGTCAGATGAAGGTCACTAATATCTCCAATTATGGGTCCCTAAACACCTCCAGGGCATCCAAATGATCACAATGCTGTGAAAATCTAACAAGAGCAACCAAAATGACCCAAACAGAGAAGTCACTCAAACATCCCAATATGAGACTCTCCACCCCAGAGCAACACTTTCGCTTCCAAAACACACCAAAGAAGAAACTGTCAGCAAGAAGGTCAGCATTAATGATTACCAATGGGAATAAAACCCTGAAGTCAAGCAGCTCAAAGCGCAACAGAAAGCCAAACGCACACAACAAAAATTGGATAGAAAACACACATATGAAGGTCAATACCAAAATAAGGAACAAGATCACAATCAAATGACCTGCACGATGAGCCAAGGAACGCTGGCACTTAGCTTAAAACAGAGGGGCTGGCCAGCCGAGCTGATAGGACCAAGGACAGTACAAATGTAATGTAATGTAATTATCAAAAGAAGGCACCAAACCGGGAAGGCTATGTAGCACCATCAAAGTGCGAAATAATCAGAGGGCGCTAAATATTACTAAGAAAGCCAATACGAGAACAAAAACGCATAAGGCGAACGATATCAAAAGTATCCGATTCACCTAGAATTCTATCGAGGAACAAGTGACCGCGAGGGACGGTCGGAAAGCAAGACACACGCTCGTCCTGGAAGGCAGGACATTCAACAAGGATATGCATAACCGTAAGAGGGACAACGCAATTCGGACAACAAGGAGCAGGGCGGCGCTCCATTAAGTGACCGTGGGTTAAGCGAGTATGGCCAACCCGCAGCCGTGCTAAAGCAGTTTCCCACCGCCGATTACGGTGGTAGGAGGAAGGCCACGGGGACACACTACGTTTGAGAGTACGCAGTTTGTTACCAACCACAGAGGACCAACAACTCTGCCACGGGCAAGGATAGAGGAATGAATAACCGGATAAAAGTCAGAATAAGGAAGACCTTACGGGAGATGGGACAAGAACGGATGGCATCCTTAGCGGCAGCATCTGCACGCTCATTCAAAGAAACCCCAATATGGCTGGGAACCCAGCAAAACTCTACCGATTTAAACTTGCTAGAAATAAGAAACAGCCATTGCTGAATCTCGATGACCACTGGGTGGACAGGATTAAAGGACCCAAGAGCCATTAGGGCACTACGAGAGTCAACGACAACCACAAAGGAGGAATGAGAATGAGAAAGCAAGAGACGGAGAGCATAGAGAATAGCATAAAGTTCCGCCGTAAAGACGCTAGCCTCCGAAGGGAGGCGACACATATAAGTACGGTCAGGAAAAAACAACAGAGTAGCCCACACCGTCCGCAGACTTAGACCCATCGGTAAAGATGGAAATAGAGCGGGAGTGCGAAGAAAAGTGCTCAAGGAAGAGGCTTTTCAGAACTGAAGGAGGGGTAAAGGCTTTAGTAATACAAGTCAAGGACGTACAAAACTTGGGAAGGGGGACTCTCCACGGAGGCAGGGAAGGAACAATACGAGGAGAAACATTAGAAAGACGAACAGAAAGAGAATCCTGCAAGCGAGATAACCGGACAGAAAGCGGGAGACAATGAAGAGGAACAGGAGCTACAGGAGGAGAAAAGTCAAAGCACGACAGAGGCGAGAGGAAGGATGCTGTAAGGACCGCGCAAGATAGCGAAGACAGTAGCGGTCACGGCGGTCCTGGAGAGAGAGAAAGCCAGTGTCAACATACAAACTGAGGGCGGGAGTCGAACGAAAGGCACCAGAGCTGAGACGCAACCCAGTATGGTGCAAAGCATCAAGACGGCGAAGAGTAGAAGGAGAAGCAGAAGAGTAAGCAGGGCAACCATAATCGAGTTTAGACAGGACGAGAGGAGTGCAAATATAGGAGCGTGCGTCTATGCTCCCCAAGAAGTATGGGACAAAACCTTAAGGAGGTTAAGGGCCTTAGAGCACTCAACTCGGAGGCAAGAGATATGGGCTGACCAAGACAAACGAGTGTCAAAGACTAACCCCAAGAGCTTTGCGGAATCCCTGTACACAATGGGATGACCATAAAGCGACAAAGAGGGACGAAGAACAACATGCTTCCGAGTAAAGGTCATAGCACAAGTCTTAGATGCAGAGAACTTGAAGCCATGATGGTGGCCCACGACGACACGGCATCAATCGCAAGTTGAAGCCGCCGTTGAAGGAGAGGTGAATCATCACCCTGACAGCAAAGGGTAAGATCATCAACATACAGAGCAGAGAAGACACCAGAAGGAAGAGAAGAAAGAAGACCGTTGAGGGCAACTAGAAAAAGAGTAGTGCTCAGAACACTACCCTGGGGTACACCCTCATACTGCCGAAAAGGGGCAGAGAGAGCAGTACCAAGCCGCACACGAAAGGAACGACGAGAGAGGAAGCTCTGGAGGAAGAGAGGGAGGTTCCCACGAAGGCCAAAAGAATGAAGTTGAGACAGAATGTGATACCGCCAGGTAGTGTCGTAAGCCTTTTCTAGGTCAAAAAGGACGGCAACAACGGAAGTCTTCGCAGCAAAAGCAGTACGAATATAGACCTCCAAGTTTACCAGGACATCCGTTGTGCTGCGGCACTTGCGAAAACCAAATTGAGAAGGAGAGGGGGTTATAGTGTTCTAAGAACCACATCAAACGAACGTTAACCATACGTTCAAAGAGCTTGCAGACACAACTCGTGAGGGCAATAGGGCGGAAGTCCTTGGGGGATGACCCGAGAGACCCTGGTTTCCGAACAGGGAGGACAACAGCATCGAGCCAGTCTTCAGGGACTGACGACGACTCCCAGACCCGATTGTACAGACTCAGTAAATACTGAGACGTGCACGGAGGGAGATGGCGGAGCATTTCATAATGAATGCCATCAGAGCCCGCTGCCGTAGAACCACAAAGGGCTAGGGCAGATTGAAGTTCAGAGAGAGAGAAGGGATCATTATAGGGAAGGTGGAGAAAAGTACAGAAATTTAAAGGACGAGACTCAAGGAGAGGCTTACGAAGAAGGAAGGATTGGGGGAGATGAGAACCAGAACTAACAGAGGAGAAATGGGAACCCAGTTCGGTCGCAACCTGCAACGGGTCCGCCACAAGAGCACCATGGAGGCGAAGGACTGGGGAGACATCGGGAATGAACTTGCCCGCAATCTTGCGGATACGTTCCAGACCAGCGGAAGAGGAGTTTCGGAAGTAACGGTAGAGACATAAGTCGCCCAGCAAGCACGTTTAGCCGCACGGATGGTCCTACGGGCCACCGCACTCGCCTTCCGAAACAAAAGAAAAGACTCAACCGTCTGCCGGCGGCGATGTCTTCCAGGCTGCACGCTTACAGCGGACAGCCCGAGCACAGTCCAAATCCACCAGGGAACGCACTTTCGCGTTCCCCGAGAGGAAGAGCGAGGAATAGAGTGCAGGGCAGCGTCAAAGATAGTGTCATGAAAAAGAAGGAGGGCGCGAGGGAGAGGTAAAACGGAGAGCTCGGAAATAGTAGCACGGAGAGTAAAAGGCGCCAGTCAGCCTCGGCAAACCGCCACGAGGGAAGGAGAGAGGAGGGCGAAAGGAGAAAAAAGTGACAAGGATAGGAAAATGGTCACTGCCATGGAGGTCGTCAAGGACTCGCCACCCGAAATCTAAGGAAAGGGATGACGAGCACAGAGAAAGATCGAGACAAGAAAGGGAGCGAGTCCGAGAGTCCAAATGAGTGGGCTCACCAGAATTAAGAAGGGATAGGGAAGAAGAGAGGATGAAAGGTTCAAGTAGGCGACCCGGGTGTTTGTCAGCACATCACCCAAAGGGCATGACGACAATGAAATCACCCAGCAGGAGCACAGGCTCCCGGCAAGGAGTCTAGGAGGTGTTAAGATCGGGAAGAGAAAGGGACAGTGGGGGGAAGATAAATGGAACAAACCGTGTACCATCTACGTACAAAGACACGGGCGGCAGAACAGTGGAGAGCGGAGGAAAAAAGTAAGGGGACCAAAGGGAACCATCGGAACGAATCAAGAGAGCAGAAGAATT
>WNGS01164858.1:7866883-7907933 GCA_020271785.1 Procambarus virginalis | reverse complement strand
ATATACATTATATATATATATATATATATATATACATATATATATATATCTATATACATATATAGTATAATCTATATACATATATATATCTATATACATATATATATCTATATACATATATATATATATACATATATATATATATATATATATATATATATATATATATATATATATTATATATATATACACAGACATACATATATATATGATCAGTGATATATATATATATATATATATATATATATATTATATATATATATATATATATTTTTAGAAATATATATATAATATATATATATGAACAACACACAAATATTTCCAAGGTTTTATTGGGGGGGGGGGGGAAGAGTTCTCCATTTTACAGTCTATCCTCCTGTTTCGGTAGTATTTATAGTAAAGATGAGGACCATAGTACAGTACATACTGTATACCGACGTACAACACACTAGAAAGACATCAGTAGTACTATTGAATTTGGACAAACTGGAAAAGATTTCTATATGTTGCAAAGACAAACTAAACTAACCTAACCTTCCTAAGCCTAATACACGATATATGAAGCCTAATATAGTACACGTGTACTATACTAGGCCTAAGAATATTTGTTTTTTAGCTTAATATTTTAAACTTTAAAGTGAATAGTATCAAATTCTAATATCTAATTGCTTAGTACATCAATCTTTGTACTATGGTGCACATAGTTACAAAAACTACTATCTAAACCAGGAGGATGGGTACCATTTTTATTACTTTCTAATAAAAATATAATGCTCTTTGCATAAAGGCCATGACTATTTTTTGTTTCAATAGTTAAAAAAACAGCTTTCAACCTACTGAACTGTACGTACTAGCATAATATAAAAATTATTCAAGTAATTCCGTATAAAGCCATTAGCGTTCACAGTGTATATCACAAATACAGTACAACCAATATGTAATGTTTTCAAAAGAGAAATCTTCATCATTGTACAGCAATGCTATATAGAGGAAAGATGACATTCAGACAGAGCTAACTACAGCTGAATGAGAGACCTGTATACCCTGCCCCTAATGTAAACACCTGCACACTGTAACCTCTGTAATGGTTGAGAAAGCAGCAAGAAAGCTAAAACAATGGGAATTATGATAGCCCTTTAACATATACAGTACTCGGTTACTATACTCACATTAATTATATAAGAATATCACAATAACAGTATAACACAAGTCATTATCAAAATCCAGCACTTTATTCCCAGCAACTTATTCAAGAGCAGCAAGACATATGCCAAAAATTGTATTGTAAAATTAATTTGATAAGACAATGAGAAGTAGAATATAAACTTATCATGACATAGATATTTGCACACCCCTCATCTTCTACATCAATAGATTTAAAGACTATTCCTGCTCAAATTCACTCCAACACACAGCTCATATCACATCGATCTGATTTCAATTGGACTTAAATGCCTACCAGCATTCTATCTTTGTGACAGTAGTTCCTTCATAATTTCAAATATCCAGCTGTGGGGGTCTCCCTGCTTCTTTGCTGACAAGTTGTTTTATCCTGTCCTGTAGACCTGCTACACTATTGTATATATTACTCATTTTTAAGTTGTATTTCCTAACAATTAAGTTCTTATTTCAGGAGGTAGGCATGGCCGGTGATAAATGAGTGCCTGGAAAAAAAAATTTAGTTTAATGGAGGGTGATAGTGGATAGATAATGGATCTGTGAATTATTTCCTCAAGTGTGCGTGTGGATATCAGGTGGGAGATAGCAATGAGTGCGAGGATAGACACCCAAGACATGTCTAGAACATTTCCTCCATTCACAAGTAAGCTTTCCAAGCTCAGCAGTTTGCAAGTCCTATAATTCATACCCATACAAGCTGAGAAGCTGTTAAATAACTTTACTTTCAACAGGTATCACTATGACCAAATTCACTAATGACTATTTGTTCTTATCTTCTAGTTTGTATGGCATAAAACAAATTGACAAGTTTGACCCTTGAGGATATAATATGCCTCAGAGGCTATTCAGATTATTTTACTGCCTTGTAATTTCTCTGCCTTGTAATTTTAGACTGGGATCTCGATAAAACAAGTCCTGTGAGTTAAAGCAAGCAAAGCACATTTAGCAGGATAGAACATTAGGTTGTATTCTGCACTATATTTATATATTTTAAACCACTCTACCATAGTCTTGCTGCTAAGTTGCTAAGTGGCCCAAGAAGCCCACTGCAACTTAGAAGTCTCCTGTTTTAATGATGACTGGGGCAGAATGTTGGATGTTTGAAATATTCTCAAAGACGACAAAGTGTAGCTGGTGTTAGCTAGCTGGCTGGGTTATTTTAATGTGTAATGCCTCACCATGTCCAACCTTCTATTGTTACTGTATCTGTCAATTATTTCAGCGTCGTTTGTCAGGATATCCCTGGTGATGATCTTGCTGTGTGCAGGGACTATATGTTACTTGATAGGGCCTAGCTGTTTATACATTGTTAGGTGCCTTAAAAGAGATGTGGTTGTCTTGCCTAAATACTGAGATCATCGGGTTGACAGTCCCCAAGTAGGAATATGAAGGAACAGACAACAATCATTTCTTTCAAAGCATTTTGATTGGTGTTAGGACACTTTTCATGAGCAGGTTGCCGGTTCTCCTTGGTTTTTATAGTGTGTAAGATGTGTTTCTATCCTTACACCCAGAAACGAACCTGGGGGAAAGGGGGGGGGGGCTGGTGCCCTGCCTACCTCATTTTGCCGGCAGATACAACTTTCTTTTTTTAATAAAAATGAGCCCCACGGCCAAAATGGCCATAATACAGACAGGATATCGAACGCCGGAGGCTAGGGAGCCAGACGAGCATATAGGGCAAGGTCGCTAGGCACAAAATCGGTGCCCGTAATAAAATAAAGAAAATGAGCCAATGACCACAGTCTGTGAACACAAGACTGAGGTAATAATATACAGAAATACCACAGTCTCGTACACAAGGCAAGACTGTACTGGGAACACAAGACCGGGAGACATGACCCCCACCCACAATTCCTTATGGAAATGGACAAGGTAGAAAAGATGAATGAAGCAATACGATTGGTACCTCCATAATGGGACAGGTGGTAACTGAGCACCCAAAGGAGCCACAGAGACATGATAAAGAACATGTCCAGAGGCAGAACAGTAAGTGAAGGGAATGCAGGAGGCAGTGATGAGATGAAGGCTGCAAATGCAGGAACTCAAGAAGCTCAGGAATGTATACACCAGTAGAATGACAGGTGAGAGGTGGGCCCAAAGAGCCGAAGTACAACCCCTGCAAGAACAACTAGAAGAGCACAATGAGGCGAGTACAAACTTATCAAAACTCCGTACAACACATGAGGAAGCACACACCAATGCACGTACTGTACCTCCAAACCCATTTCATACAGACATAACCCACACCTGAGACATGTCACATGTACGTGAACGACTGAATAACTGGTAAGAACAATGACATTAACTAAATAAAAAACTAATCAGGAAAAGAATGATAAACTTTCAATCATCTGGTCACCATATTCAAAGAGTGGATGGCAACTAACCACAGCTTTTGTGATGTGTGTTGATCGGTACCAAAAGCACCGGAAAATAACACATTAAATGTATGATGAACCACATGAAAAAAGTAATTATATTTATTATTTTCCCCAGTGCAAAACATGCAAGCAAATGATTTTCTTATCTTGAGGTTATCTAGAGATGATTTCGGGGCTTTTTTTTTAGTGTCCCCGCGACCCGGTCCTCGACCAGGCCTCCACCCCCAGGAAGCAGCCCGTGACGGCTGACTAACACCCAGGTACCTATTTTACTGCTAGGTAACAGGGGCATAGGGTGAAAGAAACTCTGCCCATTGTTTCTCGCCAGCACCTGGGATCGAACCCAGGACCACAGGATCACAAGTCCAGCGTGCTGTCTGCTCGGCCAACCGGCTCCCCCTGATGATGGAGGCATCCAATGCGAAGGTGCATAAATCACGGCAGCAAACACGGTAACATTTTAACCCTTAAATGGCGCATGGCTATATACCATTTGACACCCACAGGTGCATACAACAACAAAAAAATATATATTTTTTCTTCCTAACCTGTTAATTTGTGTTCACTGATCATGGGAAAAATAATAAAAAAATCGTAAGTGGCATATATTGCCCGCTATAGGGCGGAGAAGTCTGCCAAAAAACAGGCGCTGACTCAGCTTGCGTCCCAGGCAGTCTGTTGCTCGCCAGCTGTCAGGCCGGAGTTGCCACAAAGAGATAATTACCTAATTATTTCAATGTCTCTGATTGATTTTTCGTAGTTTTTTTGCTGTAATATTATTCAATAGTGTGTAGTGTGATATATGAGTGGAATATTGTTGCACACTAACAGCCCCATTCAAAATTTGGAGAAATTTCTATCCTGGAGAGCGTGCAAGATGGCCAGCACCACCACCACCTATTAGTAGATGGCGTACAAGATCCCCCTAACCACATCAAGGCACCACCCACTAAGGGTCAATAAAGAAAACCTAAGAAAAATAGAGAAGATTTGTGCTAGATTCACTAACCGCTCCTTTACTGTCATACTCAATAAAATTATGTTCTATCTTAACCATTAAATGGCTCAGCTATTTAAAAAGCATTACAACATGGTGCTCATGATTAATGGTTCATAAATCAAATATAAAAATAATTGCATGATGGCCTACCATTTGTCCTTTCTCATCTCTCAAAATTGAAACCCCTGTCGTCTCCCCTCATTACATACTTCTATATTCTTCACTCTTATAACTGAATCATCAGTAGTAGACCAAAATTTATTATTCCACTTCTTTAATGGGTGGATTAACCCTTCAAATGCACAATGCTACCAGAGTCACTTCGTCGGTGGTACACTCCACGACCCAGGCTGCCTTCAGGTCTAGTGTAAGATTTATAACTCCCAAACTGTAAAGAGTGCACCCATTTGATGCCTAAGGCCTCCTGTAAATAGCTGCCATCTTGAAAAA
Organism: Procambarus virginalis; assembly: GCA_020271785.1. NCBI lineage: Eukaryota > Metazoa > Arthropoda > Malacostraca > Decapoda > Cambaridae > Procambarus > Procambarus virginalis. The sequence continues at coordinate 7,902,920 of WNGS01164858.1, read as the reverse complement.
AGTCATGGGCTCCCACATGTTGACAGATGGGCCTCGTTTGAATACAGCAACCATGAGTGATGCATACACCTCTGGTTCACAGTGCTGCCATGTGGCTCACTTCACAGCATCATTCTCAGAAAATAAAATTCACAAAGAACTGGTAAAATGTGACACTGATGAACCTGATAGTGATGAAGACTACACAAAAATCAGATATATGCGAGAAAGATAAATTAATGAACCAGTGTGTGTGTGTCAAAGGCAAGACCTACTCCACCATTACATCAGATTCCATTACAGAACCTGTGCCACCTGCTGTTCCTCTTCCCCCTTCTACATAGTGAAGATGACTCATTTTCTGGATTTAGTGACCAGGATTCTAAAAGAAGCTGTGCTATGGTTAGTGGTAGCAGTTCGAGGTAACTATATGGAGGTCCGCTGCATCAGCACCTCACCCTGCCAAACAATGCTGTGTGATGTTGCATTTGGAAATAATTGAGGGAAGATTGGCCTCTAGTTCAACTGTACATGCTCATCGTATGCATATTAGAAGAGCTTTATCTTCCAGTCAACATAGATTTGTAGCTTGTGGGATTCATGTCCATGGTGGTTTAGGTGGTGTCTCGCAGCACAGGTGTACTCCTGTGGGATGATGGTGCCAACTTTCAAATACATACAATTAACAATACAGATGTAGATGTTACAGACATTTGCCCTTATACTGGTGAAGATACGTTGAAAGCTAATATTTTACAGTATATTTTGATGAACCCTAATTTAAATGTATCGCTCAGGAAATGTAGAGATAATTAGAGAAACTCACTGAAAATGAGGGCATATCCCATAATTCACGCTTGCATTGTTGGAAAGACAACCGTAGCAGAAATATACGTTTTCCCTTGCATTATGTATAACAACGAAACATTCAGTGAAACATGTTATACAAGATTATTGGAACAGACAGCCATGTTCCGACCCGTTTTCGGGCGAAATACGTCTCGCAACAGGTACCTTCCAATTCTCAGAAGGTACTTCATTTTGAGAATAGTGTTATTGAGATTGCAAATGATAGAAAGTGGAAAATGAAATAAGAGACATGCTAAGTGACTTGAATGTAAAGTACAAAGATTTCTATGTATCAAGTAAAAAGCTAGTTATTGACAAATTGCTTTTACTTTTTAAGAGGGTCTCTTGATTTAAAGCAGTATATCTCCTACAAACACACCAATTTGGACTCCATTTCTTTATTCTTCGAGATTGAGGAACAGGAATGGTGATATAATTGATACTTTATTATGGCACAGTAACGATTCACTTGGATTTTCGGGAAGTGTAGTAAAGACACTGATGGCTCCACTGCTGAACAAGGGGCACATCTTATATACATATGTATAGGAAGGGAGTGGTATGCAATTATACCACTTCTTTGCTAACTGGTTCCTACTTGAACATAAAGTTGGAGTTTGTGGCACAGTAAAGTTATGAAGGCAAGAAATGCCTGTCTTATCAAAAGTATTTCAGTAGGTAAATGTTAGCAAAGAAAAAATAATAAAATACTTGCAATTTGTTGAAAAGACTGGCAGTAAGTGGCAAGGACAGCCATACTATAAAAGGTAAAATATACACAGTAAAACCTCGGTTTTCGTATGCCTGTTTTCAAATTTTGTGGTACTCGAGCTCAATTTCTTTGAAAAAAATTTAATACGGTACTCGTTGTTTCCCCTTGGTGTTCGGACTTTGTTTATACACGTACGGGTCCACTGAGCGCTTGGCGTCACGGCGAGGCACACCTCAGTTTACCAGCGTCCTGCCAAGGTGACAACCGCGCTTGAATTCTTTGTGAATTTCATTGTTTTGGTGTTTTTTTTTAGTTTCGGAACATAAAAGTAATTATTATATATCATGCCATGGGTCCCAAGAAAGTCAGTGATAAAATTCAATCTAAGAAAATAGTTGTGAGGATGACGATAGAGGAAAAACAAGAGATCACTTATAGTGAGACAATGTGATGTCTGACTACAGACAGGTGTTAAAATGTAGGGAAAAAACAAGTGTCTATAAACAGATTCTTAGTAAGACAAGCAAGCAGTGAACCACAATCAGGTCCTAGTGGTATGCCTGCAAAACATGAGAGAGAGAGTACCCCAGAATTGTAATCACTGCCTGATGTTAAAATGGAAGAGAGGACTCCCCTTCCAACCTTCCAAACACTAACACCTCTCCTCCCCCCCCCCTCCTCCTTACCATCTTTCTTACACCAACAAGAGTCCTCCATAGGGGTAAGGTACCTATGAATAGTTTTCTGTATAAAATGTATTTTGTAGTAATATTTTGGGGGGTGTGGAATGGATTAATTCAATTAGTTTCAAAAATTAGTTTCCATTATCGTATTTTTGATTTTCGAACCGTCTCTGGGAACGGATTAAATTAGAAAATGAAGGTACCACTGTATGTAACCAAATTGTGTCATCGACTAGAATATTAATACGAGCTCAGTTGATAAATGACAATGATTGGCGCTGTGGAGTGTGTATCTTAAAATGTCAAGTGGACAAAGAAAATGTTTTTCACCTTGTGGACATTCCTGAACTGATAACACACACATTTAGTGAAATCAGCCAAGAAACCAACAGTGTGTGCATTTAGTCTTGCTGTTTAACAATTACTCGTAAAAGTTTGGACAAGAAGAACAAATTTCAATGAGAGGAGTTGCCACGTTAAGAATACCTCACGCTGCTCCTAACAGACTTACTTTCAAATACGCCTTCGTGACACACAAGCTTGAATATCTAGTCGCTGGAGGAAAATGAGCAAAAGGCACATGTGAGATGTGATTGTGTTGGATTGTAAGCACACCACAGGGAAGAAAGGGCATGCAAGAGCCATTTACTACCTGGTGTAACATGACACTAGGAGTTTTAAAGAGTAGACAACATAGAGGATACAGCAACCCTCCAACCTAATGTAAATCAAGTCTTCCAGTGGGAGACAGAAAATAATGTTTAATGAAGATAAATTTTAGCTCCGTCACTATTGAAACAAAAATATAAAAACATAAACCACATAAAATGCAGTTGAATCATATTGTAAAATGAAAAAGAAATGTAAAAGATCTGGAAGTAATCATGTTGGAAGTCCTTACCTTTAAAGCACACAGTAAAGTAGCTGTCACAACTGAAAGAAAAGTGACAGGTTGGATAACAAGAACCTTTCAAATGAGAAATGCCATACCAATGATGACACTTTTCAAGACACTACTGCTCTCTAGAGTGGAATACTGCTGCACACTAACAGTCCCATTCAAACCTGGGAAAATTTCTAACCTGGAGTGTGTGCAAAGATCATTTACTGCAAGAATCTATTCAATAAAACATCTAAATTATTGGGGCCTATTAACATGCTTAAATTTGTATTCTCAAGAGCGCAGGCAAGAAGTCATAAAAATATACACTTGGAAAATATTAAGAGGGACTGTTACCAAACCTGCACACAGGAATAACACCACTTGAGACTAGAAGGCATGGCAGGATGTGCAGAATACCTCTGGTGAAAAGCAGAGGTGGACTAGGTACTCCGAGAGGGAACTATCAACATCAGAGGCCCGAGACTGTTCAACACACTTCTACTACACATAAAAAACAAAACTGGCTAGCCTCTCATAGTGTTCAACAGAGAACTCAGCAAACACCTCCAAAGGATACCTAATCAAACAGACTTTGGTTGACCAGACCACCAATTAGTAGGCCTGGTCAGAGACTGAGCCACAGGGACATTGATCCTCAGAATCGATGCAAGGTACCTGGCTTGTGTGCTGTACCTGCTTCTGGGATTATCATACCCTTCTCAGTGTGAAGTATGGGGGAACAAACATGTACATAGTTTGGCAGCATCTGGGTCTGGGATGATCTCAGACGTAGGTTCGAACCCTCGTCACGGCCCTTGTGGATCTGTTCATTTGATGCATCACGCTATTGTGATTTGTGTGTGTAATGTACATAGTTTGAGTGAGTGTAAATATGTGTAAAAAACGAAAAAGAGCATTATAATTTAGTGCAAATAAACCATTTAGCTGCACATATTAGTGACACACACACTGACGTGCATCAATGTTCCACACCTCTTACTGCATCAGTACACATTATGACATCCTAATGCAGCATATCAATGATAAAACGAAAAACAGTAAAAACAGTGGATGACACTGATAAATTTGTGAAGATATATATTGCAACAACTGTTATTGCTCGAATTGCCTATGCAATGTGCCTGGGGCGAAGGCTCCAGGAGAGCCCATGAATTGGTGACATCATGACATTTATTCACTACACTATAGCCAGTATGATATTTATTGTTGCTTTCCCATGATCAGGGAATCTATTTTACCAATATTAGAATAAAAAATTAGAGGTGGGGGAGTAATTTTTTTTTGTGCACCATAGGGTTGTCAAATGTAACAGGTGTGCAGTACCAATTAGGAGTACGTACAATATTGTAATGCAGTGTTTCTCAATGTATCTGATGTGGTAGACAGGCAATTTTTTTGGCAACACAAGTGATTGATATCATATTTGTGTATATTATTATTGTATTCATATAGACATGTAGCACATCACATCAGAAAAACTAACATTCTTCCCTGGAATGCAAGTGTATCAAGTATAGCATACTCAAGGAGATGTTTCCATATAAACTGTACATTGCTTAGTAGTAAAGATATATGAAGAAAAAAGTAAAATGCTAAGCAATACAATCGCCTAGAAATTACGATACCAGAAACAAGCTGGATACAAGATCATTTTCCTCAGATTTCGGTGAACAATTCTAGAAGCAAAACTGTTCTGCTCTTTTTATATTTGAATTTTCAAGATTCAAATACAAGCATTCAGCTTACCTTAGATTACCAGGATAAGACTGGTCTTCAGAGGTAGAGAGACAGACATGAGTTTATATAACTCCAAACCTGGTACCTGAGGAACACATTAACAAAATTAAGTCGGAAGCATGTGCAAAACTTGGCAGTCTTTAATAGCTTCCAATATTACCCTACTTTTTCCTCCTACCCTATGCCAATTTCTGCATATGTGGGGTTGAGTGTGAATGGGTACATCTCACCGGTACCCAGGTTGTATTGGGGAGCAATCTGGGGACGAAGAGATGGCGAGTCATTCAATAGTTAGCACCGTGTTTGTTCCATGTCTGATCGGTAAATTCTTTATTTACAAAATGTTTGTGGCTAGTTTTACATCAACAGTGTGATGAGCTCTGATCCTCAACTTCCATACCCCCCCCCCCCTTGAAAACATAATGGAGAAAAAATGGTGGGGTATATAATTATATTTCTAAAAGGAAACGAATTTGTCCTTTCAACACACGCCACGAAAATTTACCGTACTGGTATTTACAATGTTTTTAGGAGGACCTCCACTCACTGGTTTCCCCAAGCTACCTACTTTAAGTACAACCTCAGGTTCAAATATCCCATGAGCACCTACCAGGGAAGTCTTGGGGATCCAGGATCACTGCACTAATAATGAAAAACCTCAAAAATGGAAGTGCACTCGAAAACAAACAATTGTTTGGACAGCATTTGCAACCCTGAGTGACAACATTTGAAACACTGTATAGCTTGTACAGCTATGACAGCAGATTGTGCCTCCCCGCTCTTTGTGCTCCTAAGCTGGGAGGAGAAAAGAAAATGAAAGAAAAAGAAAGAAAAAGATAGAAAAAGATAAAGAAAGAAAAAGTAAAAGAAAAAGTAGGAAGGGGGAAGGGAAAGAGGGAAATAGAGGGGAACAGAGGGGAAGAAAGGGGTTATCTTGAGATGATTTCGGGGCTTTTTAGAGTCCCCGCGGCCTGGTCCTCGACCAGGCCTCCACCCCTCAGGAAGCAGCCTGTGACAGCTGACTAACACCCAGGTACCTATTTTACTGCTAGGTAACAGGGGCATAGGGTGAAAGAAACTCTGCCCATTGTTTCGCGCCGGTGCCTGGGATCGAACCCAGGACCACAGGATCACAAGTCCAGCGTGCTGTCTGCTCGGCCGACCGGCTCCCTCAAACATTAATGCCAACAGCATTTGGTGTTCCCAGGCGGTCACCCATCCAAGTACTAACCAAACCCAACGTTGCTTAACTTCGCTGATCGAACGAGAAGCGGTGTTCTCAACATGGTATGACCGTTGGCATAAAATGTCCAAAAAAAGAGAGAGAGAGAGAGGGGGGGGGGGAATGGGAGGAAAGATAAAGAGGAGCATGTAATCTACCTATATGTAATCCCTCTACTACCAGGAATACAGGGTCCTGGTAGCACAGTCAAGTTCGTTTTCGACTCACAATCGTGAATTCTGAGCTCGAATCCCAGGTGGGACACAAATGGTTGGGCGTGTTTCCTATCACCTAATGCCCCTGTCCACCTAGGAGTAAATAGGTACCCAGGGGTTAGTCAGCTTCTTGTGGGGTTGCATCCTGGGAAGGGTCAGTAACCTGACCCTAGGGAGACTTTGATAAGCTTAGCATGTACTGTGTGTATAAATTGGCTGCCTGTCTCCCAACACAATGTTTATTATTATTATTTAATTTAAATTAGGCTTCGTTTATCCCCTTTATCTATAGTCCTCAAGATCTGGTACATACAGTACTGTCATCATATCCTCTCTGATTCTTCTCCTCTAAGGTTGTGAGGGGTGAGTTCTCTCGGCATGTCCCCATAGCTGAGGCCTCTCAATTCTAGTACTAATCTAGTTCCAGACCTCTGAACTTTCTCAAGTTTCTGTTCATACTTCACAAGATTAGGGTTTCCATGCTGGAGCTATTACTCAAGTATCAGTCTCACATAGGCAGTGTAATTGTAGTTACAGGATGAGAGCTATGCTCATAGTGTCCCGTCTTCCCAGTACTCTTTGTCGTATAACACTTTGAAACTACTGTATTGACGGTTTGGTCTCCCCCACCTTCTCACTTAATTTGTTCCAACCCTCTACCACTCAATTTGCAAAAGAAAACTTTCTAATATTTTTTGGCACCTTTGTTTCTTTAGCTTGAATCTGTCATTTTGTTCATAAAACTGCTGGTTTCTCTTTGTCAATTTGGTTGATTTCTGTTAGTATTTTGTAAGTGGTGATCATATCACCTCTTTTTCTTCTATCTTCTAGTCTTGGCACGTTTAACGCTTCTAGCCTGAGAGAGACAAAGAAATGAGCAAAATATTGAGGACTCAGTACAACTCTGTTTTCAGCGAGCCACTAAACTGAAGAATGATAACCCAAATGAATTTTTCATGGATGTGATACCAACATCAAATCATTTATCAGATGTCACCATATCCCCCATTGGATTTTGAAGAAGCCATAGACAGTATGTCTATGCACTCTGCACCAGGCCCTAATTCTTCGAACTATATTCATCAAGAACTGTAAAAAAAACACCATTGGAGGCCCTTCACATTTTTTGGGAGACAGAGTCTAGATACTGGCATTATCCCTAGAGGCCAAAAATTACAGACCGATAGCAATAACATCACACATCATAAAAATCTTTGAGTGCTAAGAAGTAAAATCATAAAATACATGGAATTCCAGCATCTCCATAATCTTGGACAACTTGTTTCAGAACAGGGCACCCTTGCCTATCACAGTTGCTGGACCACTATGACATGGCATTAGAAGCCATGGAAGACAAGCAAAATGCTGATGTAATTTACACCGCACTCACACATCGCAAAAGCATTTGACAAATGTGACCATGGTGTTACTGCAAACAAAATGCATTCAAAATGAATTGCCAGAAAAATAGGCAGATGATTGTACAATGTCCTGACTAAGAGAACCCAATGTAATAGTAATNTCTGGCACCTAAAAAAAGGCTTTCGACAGAGTTCCACATAAGAGGTTGTTCTGGAAACTGGAAAATATTGGAGGAGTGACAGGTACGCTTCTAACATGGATGAAAAACTTTCTGACTGATAGAAAAATGAGGGCTGTGATCAGAGGCAATGTATCGGACTGGAGAAATGTCACAAGTGGAGTACCACAGGGTTCAGTTCTTGCACCAGTGATGTTTATTGTCTACATAAATGATCTACCAGTTGGTATACAGAATTATATGAACATGTTTGCTGATGATGCTAAGATAATAGGAAGGATAAGAAATTTAGATGATTGTCATGCCCTTCAAGAAGACCTGGATAAAATAAGTATATGGAGCACCACTTGGCAAATGGAATTTAATGTTAATAAATGTCATGTTATGGAATGTGGAATAGGAGAACATAGACCCCACACAACCTATATATTATGTGAGAAATCTTTAAAGAACTCTGATAAAGAAAGAGATCTAGGGGTGGTTCTAGATAGAAAACTATCACCTGAAGACCACATAAAGAATATTGTGCAAGGAGCCTATGCTATGCTTTCTAACTTCAGAATTGCTTTTAAATACATGGATGGGGATATACTAAAGAAATTGTTCATGACTTTTGTTAGGCCAAAGCTAGAATATGCAGCTGTTGTTTGGTGCCCATATCTTAAGAAGCACATCAACAAACTGGAAAAGGTGCAAAGACATGCTACTAAGTGGCTCCCAGAACTGAAGGGTAAGAGCTACGAGGAAAGGTTAGAAGCATTAAATATGCCAAAACTAGAAGACAGAAGAAAAAGAGGTGATATGATCACTACATACAAAATAGTAACAGGAATTGATAAAATCGACAGGAAAGATTTCCTGAGACCTGGAACTTCAAGAACAAGAGGTCATAGATATAAACTGGCTAAACACAGATGCCGAAGAAATATAAGAAAATTCACTTTCGCAAACAGAGTGGTAGACGGTTGGAACAAGTTGGGGGAGAAGGTGGTGGAGGCCAAGACCGTCAGTAGTTTCAAAGCGTTATATGACAAAGAGTGCTGGGAAGACGGGACACCACGAGCGTAGCTCTCATCCTGTAACTACACTTAGGTAATTACACTTAGGTAATTACACAATAACTAAATGTAATTACCTAAGTGTAATTACCTAAGTGTAGTTACAGGAAGAGAGCTACGCTCGTGGTGTCCCGTCTTCCCAGCACTCTTTGTCATATAACGCTTTGAAACTACTGACGGTCTTGGCCTCCACCACCTTCTCCCCCAACTTGTTCCAACCGTCTACCACTCTGTTTGCGAAAGTGAATTTTCTTATATTTCTTCGGCATCTGTGTTTAGCCAGTTTATATCTATGACCTCTTGTTCTTGAAGCTCCAGGTCTCAGGAAATCTTTCCTGTCGATTTTATCAATTCCTGTTACTATTTTGTATGTAGTGATCATATCACCTCTTTTTCTTCTGTCTTCTAGTTTTGGCATATTTAATGCTTCTAACCTTTCCTCGTAGCTCTTACCCTTCAGTTCTGGGAGCCACTTAGTAGCATGTCTTTGCACCTTTTCCAGTTTGTTGATGTGCTTCTTAAGATATGGGCACCAAACAACAGCTGCATATTCTAGCTTTGGCCTAACAAAAGTCATGAACAATTTCTTTAGTATATCCCCATCCATGTATTTAAAAGCAATTCTGAAGTTAGAAAGCATAGCATAGGCTCCTTGCACAATATTCTTTATGTGGTCTTCAGGTGATAGTTTTCTATCTAGAACCACCCCTAGATCTCTTTCTTTATCAGAGTTCTTTAAAGATTTCTCACATAATATATAGGTTGTGTGGGGTCTATGTTCTCCTATTCCACATTCCATAACATGACATTTATTAACATTAAATTCCATTTGCCAAGTGGTGCTCCATATACTTATTTTATCCAGGTCTTCTTGAAGGGCATGACAATCATCTAAATTTCTTATCCTTCCTATTATCTTAGCATCATCAGCAAACATGTTCATATAATTCTGTATACCAACTGGTAGATCATTTATGTAGACAATAAACATCACTGGTGCAAGAACTGAACCCTGTGGTACTCCACTTGTGACATTTCTCCAGTCCGATACATTGCCTCTGATCACAGCCCTCATTTTTCTATCAGTCAGAAAGTTTTTCATCCATGTTAGAAGCGTACCTGTCACTCCTCCAATATTTTCCAGTTTCCAGAACAACCTCTTATGTGGAACTCTGTCGAAAGCCTTTTTTAGGTCCAGATAGATGCAGTCAGCCCAACCATCTCTTTCCTGTAATATCTCTGTTGCTCGATCATAAAAACTGAGTAAATTCGATACACAGGATCTACCAGATCGAAAACCATACTGTCTGTCTGATATTATATCATTTCTCTCCAGGTGTGCTACCCATTTAGTTTTAATTATTTTTCCAATATTTTGACTATTACACTTGTCAATGATACCGGTCTATAATTAAGGGGTATGTGTGGTATATGTGAAGCTCACATTCACAGACGGGTGTAATGTCGTGATACCACACAGATAAACACGCATACACTGTTGGGTGTCTCCACCAATACCTGTGTCAGATATGAGAAGGTGAGAATTGTGGTTGATCCCTCAAATCAACACACAGACAGACACAATAATAAAGAAACAAGATCTTGTACTTACAGGTAGGCTACCTCTCCCATTCATTCACTCACTCACTCGTGCACATTTATGCAAGAACTCGTAGGTGGCCTGGCAGCTGGTTTCGCTCACTATGACGCGAGACCATTGACGACAGGCTTTCCCAACAAACCGTACTACTTGACATGGAGGGTACTCGCAGAGGAGGGCGTGTTGTATGCTTAACAGACACACACACACACACACACACTTGATGGCGCTGGCGGTAAGTAAGGGTGTGACGGGTGGTGACGTCACATAGTACAGTGAGGGCGGCGAGTGGTGGCGACTGGCGGCGGCTGATTAAATGATACCATGCAGTACACTGTGGTAAAGTCATACACAGATTACTTATGGAGCGGCACTCCTTAGTTCGCTCTAGGTCATTCACAACGATCTCAATTTGACACCAGGGGTTACCTGATACCAGTCTGTTTCGCTCTGGTGATTTGTTACTAGGCTTCTAAACAATATAGTCACGATCGCGATTCCGGGCAAGTGTCGGTATATCGAAAAGACGGCGAGTTTAACTTGACGGTGAGAAATAGATGGATTTCTTCTGTCTATTGGCCGATACAGAGAATAGGACACGTTAACCTTGTACGGACCTCCTCACTAGAATACCATTGCCAGCAGCTGCAGGGTTCCTCGTGGGCACAAACACAAGGGGTTACAATTGACCAATGGCGTTTCAGCAAAAGAGCGGGAACCAATCATATTGATCGTTCCATGATCGGTAGCAGAGGTGATATCATGAACACGTCACGGCCACAACACAGTTGTTATTCTCCATCGCACTGGTTGAGGCTGACCCCAGAGGTCAGATCTGTCACCTCGCTGGCATCCCCTCTCTCTCTCTCACGCTTGGCACCTCCACTAAGTACCCAATGACTATGCCATGGATGCTTACTTCCCTGTATCTACTTCCTGCCTCGACATACGGCGGCCTCCGTATTTTAAACGTATTCCTGGTTATGTTTGCTTCCTGGGGATGCCCAACATGACAGATTACCATCCAGGGTTAACAGAGATAGGGCTTGTGCACGAGATCGGTGTCAGAGACCATCCTCTCATAACAAGCTTGAAGGAGGACCAAGAATACCAAACAAGTAATGAGCTTCTAGGACTCCAAGAGAACTATTAAAACCCCAGTGCACAGTTATTCGCCCAAGACAAAACAGAAAAAATAGTGGACAAAGTCACAAACTTTGAACAGCATGGACCCAAGTGCACATCACAGGCTAACTAGAAGGAACACCACCACTATAACCCACAAACAGACATGACCAATGCTCCCAGCTGAGCAAACCAAGAATCAACAACCATAGAACCCCCTTCAGAAACCAACTATCTCAATCTGAGCCAAAAAACAAGGTCACAGTTGATGAAACTGCCCACCAGGGCCAGAAGAACAAAAATCACTCTTGCCAAGGAGAGCAAAGAGCTCCCCCAACCCACAACCAGAAATGAGAGCCAACAAAAACAAAGACTTCGAACAGAAGTCATGTCCTGAAGAGGGGCAACCGAGAACCGAGGAGACAAAAGAAAAATAAACACCCAATCCAGAACCTAAGACAGCAAAGGAGGAAAATAAGCAGATCAGGAGTGAAAAATGCATGAGGTAACGTACAAAACTGCACCTCCACGCTAAGAGCCAACAAAAGCGGCTTCACAGAGGCTGAACGATACGAGGCAACAGTATTCTGCCTAAGATTCCAAACCACTAAAACACGTGGCGAAGATGAAAAAAAACCATGTTGAATGTAATGAAACAGCAGCTTCTTGGTGAGCCCCTGAGACTCCCTGAAGCTATCCGAACTGATATAGTGCTATATTAGTTGGGGGGTCATTAGTCACAGTGGGCTTTTTGCATACTGGGGACCACGAGCCAGAACCTGGCCCCCTCTCAGAGAGGTGCAGGGAGCAATGGCCCTTCAGAAAAAAAAAAAGACCTTTCAAAAGAAACAGAGAAGCTAAAAACAAATCTTGATAAAGTGAAACCTCTACATGAGAATAGGAACAGAGAAGAAATAATTTTTTCTACAAGATGATTGGGATCGTAACATGAAACAAAACAAAATCATTAATGGAAAGGGATCAACCCTTCGGCTGCACATCACATCATATGATGGGGTGAGAAGTTATCATCAGACTGTATCACATCAAATGAAGTAGTAGGGTACAGCGTAAGATTTTAAAACTCCCGCTGCTACACTGGGCTCACATAGGCTTCCCCAGGCCTCCAGTAAACATATGCTATTTTGAAACAAAATCAAGGGGACTATTTCTGGATGTGAAAACCACAGTACTGAGTGAGCTACAATCCACTAGCAAGCAACGCAAAGGAGGAGCTGGACAACAAACAAGAGGGCCTCATAATGATCATGAGATATTATACTAAGCCCAAATAAAGATAAATCATGACTGTTGGTACTTCATGACTTCAACTTGAAATCAATAAGCTAGGAGGCCTATGAAGCAAGAACAGAAGGCATTTGGACAGGCAGATTCATAAACCTCATCAGACACACATTCCTGTATCAACACGTTAAGCAGGTCACAAGAATGAAGGAAGGGGGGATGCTCCATCAATGCTGCATTTAATATTCACCATGTAGGAAGATATATTTGAACTAGAAAACAGGACATTCAACAGAAATTGCAAGAGTGCCAAAGAAAAAGAAACAAGAAAAGTGTTTAATATAGGAAGAGGCCTAATCATCAAACATACCAGCAATATTGACCAGACCACACACTAGAAAGTGAAGGGACGACAACGTTTCGGTCCGTCCTGGACCATTCTCAAGTCGATTGTGAGAATCACAATCGACAGAATAAAAAGGAAATGTGTGAACAACTAAATGAACAGTACCAAAGTATGTATGTGTAAAATGAGGTTTTAGCAAAACACCAGTATCACAGGCCCTAAACATATTTGGAGACAGAGCTTACATACTGGTGTTATTTCCAACATATCTAAAACAGCAGATATTGCACCACTTCACAGAGGAGGCAGTAAAGATGCAAAAAAAATTGTCAAATAGCTCTAACATTGCACATCATAAAAAATCTTTGATAGACTACTAAGATCATCACAAAACACATGGAATCACAATATCTACCAATACATTGAAATATGGATATGGATATATGGATACCACATCTACCAATACATAACCCCAGACAACATGGGTTCCAAACAAGGTGCTCCTGCCTCTCACATTTGCTAGATCACTATGACATGGCCTTAGATGCCATAGAAGACAAGCAAAACACTGGTGTGATATACAGTACTCAGTTTGCAAAAGCTTTCGACAAGTGTGACCATCGTGTTATTGCACACACAATGCATTCAAGAGGAATTACTGCCAAAGCAGGAAGATGGATTCTCAACTTCCTATTGAATGGAATTCAAGAGTATAACGGTCAACAATAAAAAATCCAGATCATCCATGAAAAGCTCAGTCCCCCAAGTACTGTGATTACTCTAGTACTTTTTCACACCCTCATATAAGACATAGACAAGGATATTAACTATAGCACTGTGTCATCACTTGCATACGACATTAGGATTTTTATGAGAGTAGACAATATAGAGGACACAGCAAACCTCCAATCTGATGCTAATGAAGTCTTTAAATGGGCCACAGAAAATAATATGATATTTAATGGAAACATTTCAGCTACTGCACTATGGAAAAAACGAAAATACCACAATGGAAACCACATATAAAAAGCAATCAAGCTACACTATTGTAAAAAAATCCAGCGTTGAATGTAATGAAACGCCATTTTCTGAGTGAGTCCCGGAGGCTTCCCGGAGCTATCCAGGCTGAATGGATATGTATAACTTTCTGGCATCAGTCAATGTATGGAGTTCTTGCCTACCGGGGACCACGAGCCAGAACCTGGCCCCCTCTAGAGAGGCACGAGGAGCAATGGCCTATAGAGACCTCCCTTATTATTGGGAGCATTCTATGTCTGCCATCGACCGGGAAAGGCACCCAGAAAGGTAGGCGCCCCAAAACAAACCCCTATTCTGGTAAACTATTGCGACCGAAGACCGAACAGGCGAACAGAACTCCCCAAACAAAATTAATCCTCATGATGTCATCATGTCGCCGCGCCTCCGTCTGCGCAACCCCCCCCCTCCCCGGGAGGGGGAAGGGGGAGCCCCAGACCCCACCGCCGGCGACCCAACCTTCAGTTCTTACGCTGGATGTCAAAAACCCGAAAAAACACCGCCGACCGGTAGGGAGGGAGGGATGCCGGGGAGCCTCCAGGACTCACCCAGAAAATGGCGTTTCATTACATTCAACGCTGGATTTCTGGGGGGAGCCCCGTCGGCTCCCAGGAGCTAACTACCCAAAGATAAGGAAACAGGGACTTACCCGGGCGACGGGCCGTCCTCACTTCTCAATACGAAGGCGAGACAACTGGCTGCAACCGCCGACCCAAGGCAACGCAGGCCCTACTAGGCCCAGGGACATTCACCAGGCAGCGAGCGGCCAGGACCCTGTTCGATCTCCAAAAACCCCGGGCCCGAATGTCCACCCAAGACATGTTGCCAAAAACAGCCGCCAAGGCCGCAAACTTACGAACGTCGTGGGCCCGGGGAAAAACCGCAGGCTGGCTACACTTTATAACCCTGCGGACAACCTGAGAGACCCGAGCCCGAGAACAGGGAAGAAGGGAAACCGGATCAACCCAGAGCGCATCCCCGGCCACAGAAGCCGTGGCCCGCAAATAACGACGAAGAGCCGTAACCGGACACAACACATGATGCACCCCCGGCCTGACCAACCAAGCCTCCACAACCCAAGCCCCCCTCCAAAATGCAGCCGTCTCATTCTTCGCCAGAAAAGAGGGAGACGGCTGCAAACGAACAAAACGACCACCAGGACCGAAAGAGCAGAAACCCCGGCGCTGGAGGAGAGCAAGAAGCTCGCCTACCCGACCCCCCGAGGCCAAAGCCAACAGGAAAAGAGCCTTGGAAAAACAATCCCGAACGGAAGGAGCCACCACAAACCTGGGCAGAGAGAGAAACGAAAGCACGCGGTCCAAAGACCAAGACGGCTCCGGAGGAGCTTGAGCAGGCCAGAGGTGAAACAACGCCCTAGATAACTTGCGAAACGGGGCGGAAGTAACATCCACCCCGAAAGCAAGCTGAAGCGGCTCCGCCAACGCCGCACGATACGAAGCAACAGTATTCGGCATAAGATGACGGTCTTCGGCGACTTGAATCCTCCGGAGTGACATCCAAACAGCCGCGAACTCCCACACCGTGCTGTGAGCCCAACGGAAGGACGGAACCCACCGCCCCTGGCCGGCCTGGTGAGCACTGGTCACAAAACCCCAGCCAAGAGACGACGCGTCCGTGGACACATCGAGCGAGGGCTCGGGAAGGCGCCAAGGCACCGAACCCCGAAAAAACCCGAAGAGGAAGCCGGCGACGCAGCAACCGACGCAAGGCACCCGGGGGTCGAACCCAGCGATCGCAAGAGAGGCGGAAGGGCCGGCTCCAAAGAAACCAAAACAGCCGACGAAGCCACACCCGACCCGGCGGGTAGACCATGATGGCAAAGTTCAGGCTTCCGCACAAACTCCCGAGCAACTACCTCGTGACCCGGGAACTCCTCAGAAACAGGCGAAGGCAGGACCGCAGGCACAATAGAGCCGCCGGAGGAAGAGACAAGGAAGCAGTCCGAGCGTCCCAAACCAGACCCAGCCAAGACCGAACCTGAGAGGGAGCCAGATGGGACTTCCTCCAGTTCACCAAGAACCCGAACCTGGCGAGCTGGGAAAGAACCAAGTCCCTGACGAGCAGACACTCGGACCGGCTGGGAGCCCAAACCAGCCAGTTGTCGAGATAGGCCAGCACTCGAACACCTAGCAGACGCAGGCGGGCCACCACGACCCGAGTAAGGCGTGTGAAAACACGCGGTGCCAGATTCAACCCGAAGGGAAGACAACGAAAACAGTAACCTTGACGCCCCACCACAAAACCTAGCCAGTCCCTGAATACCGGATGAACCGGGACGTGCCAATACGCGTCCTTGAGATCCAGGGACACCATCCAAGCGCCCCTCTCCAAGAGAAGACGGACCTGGGACAGAGTAGTCATCCGAAAGGAGGGGCACAAAACCCACGGGTTCAGATGGAACAAGTCCAGAATGAACCGGCGGTCCGCACAGTCCCGTTTCGGAACTGAAAACAGGCAGAGGGACGCTGTCGTTTCGACCACGCCCAAGCGAACTCACTCCGAGATGACCCAACGGAGCGCAGGAGAACAGGCCTGCCCCGCCAGGCCCGAACCCCCCGAGGGAGGAAGAGCCACCCAACGCCACCACAGGCCGCGCGACACGACCCGAAAAGCCCACGAATCGTGGGACCAGGCGTGGGCAAACCGGGCGAGCCGCCCCCCCATCGCCCCGTCAACGGGGCGAACCGCGAAAGGGCCGACGCGCCTTCCGAGAACCAAGGTGACGAACAGAACGGGTCCCACCCCGTTCAGCAACAGCCAGAGCCGAAGGCGCCGCCAGCCCCGAATCTGGCACCAATGGCCTACCCCGACGAAAAGACCCCCTAGCCCTGGCACGACCCTTCCGGGAAGGTCCCCCACGAGCCCCATGGAGCTCGTGGGGGGAACTCCGACATAGGTCGACAACTGACCGAGGCCGCCTGCAGATACTGCCCCACAGCAGACTCTGCAAACAGCAACGGGCAAAAGGGCGAGGACAAACGAAGAGCCAGGGCCCAGGCGGACTCCAAGGAGGAAGCCAGCACCGCCTGACGACACGCGAGGCGAGAAGAGAGGGCAGTCTGCCAACCAAGACGACTCCGGAACCTCATAACGAAACCAGCACGAACCTGGGGATCCATACACAAAGGAACGAGGATCCATCAGGAAAGCATAATCCGAGTCACGCAAGAGGTAAGCCGCCAAGGCCTCCCGCACCTCCGAAGCAAAAACACGGTGAGCGGGAAACCTCCGGAAAGATGGAACCGAAGAACCCTCGGGATCACGGAACCGAACCCGGGGAGGGGTGGACACTAAATCCAATTCGTACGCGGAGGGAGCGAAAGAAAACCCCTCTCCTTGTAACACTAAGCCCCGCTCGGAGGGCAAAAAAAAAAACCCAGGCGGGGTCCAACGGGCCCCAGGGCCCACAAGCCAACCCCTCCCCAACCCCAGGAACCTCACCTTGAGGGTCCGGGGCCGAGCCGTCCTCCTGAGCCCCCACCCCCAAAGAAAAGGTGGGGGCAGCCGAGAAAGCAGGAACAAAGGGGGACCACTGGCCAGACCCAGAAGCTTCGGCAGAAGGACCAGGTTCGAATGCCTCCGCCCCTGCCCCAGAAGGGGACACCCCCGAGACCGCCCGAGTCCCACAACCAACTAAACCCAGCCCCGGCTCGGAAACCCTCAGACGTTTAGGAGCCGGCAGCAAGGGGGGGGGGGACCGAACGAGCAGGAGAAGGGGAAGGACTTGGAGGGGCGGACGGAACCAGTGTCGAAGCGACACCCACCCCCAAGTCCGGGTCCCTATAATCAAAACGGGGCAGTCTCGGGGCATCCGGGGCAGTGACCAACCTAGCACATTGCAGCAACCTAAAGAGAGCATGACACGCCTCTGCTGCCGTCACCCGCATATCAGGCGCAGTAGCCTGGGTGAACTGGAGAACGTACAGACAACACACGTCGCACGACTCAGGGTCAAAACAATCACCGACCCAATAGGCAGCATGGCGGAGGCAAAACTGGTGAGTGTCCCCCGGAGACAGGGGGACAGCGCAACCGTCAAACTCGCAGGACGCGAGAGGGGACTCAGGGATCACATCCATCGGACCACGTAGCCCCCGTGGGGTTTTCCAGGGCCCTTAGCCTTGATAACACGCTAAGGGAAGCCCCGGCAGGGTACTGCTAACCGGCACCCAGAACTACCAACAAACTGCTATAAGCTGAACCCCCGGGACGTGTACACTCACGGGGGCCAAGCGGGGAGTACCACCAATAGACAAAGAGGAGAATTACCCCAAAAACAGCAAAGGGGACCAACAAGCAGACCCCCCCACCTGGCAAAAACAAAAACAAAAGAAAAACCCCGCAAGAGGACAACGTACCCAGGCGGAACAGAGCCGGCCGCTGTAATTGGTGAAAACTAGCGCGCAGTACCCCGCGCCCCTGCCAGTGTCGAAAACTACCCCCTACCCAGAGACAAACAAGGGCAAGAAAAAACCCCAGCTGACCCCAAGGGCGGCCAAGTACCGAGCAATACACGGCACAGCGGAGGTAGACCCCAAGGAGACCCAGGGAAGGTAGCCCTAAGCCCCAAGGGTAGTACTCACAGGGCACCTAGGGAAGATAACCCTAGGCGCAAGCAGCCCGAGCACCGTAGAATAATACTCCTGGCCCACACACCACCGGAAGGGACAGCTCACACCACCAGGAACAGAACTGTAACCGCAAACTGGGGCCAGAGGCACGACCGCACCAGATCGCATCAGCCTGAGAACTGAAGGTTGGGTCGCCGGCGGTGGGGTCTGGGGCTCCCCCCTTCCCCCTCCCGGGGAGGGGGTGGTTGCGCAGACGGAGGCACGGCGACATGATGACGTCATGAGGATTAATTTTTGTTTGGGGAGTTCTGTTCGCCTGTTCGGTCTTCGGTCGCAATAGTTTACCAGAATAGGGGTTTGTTTTGGGGCGCCTACCTTTCTGGGTGCCTTTCCCGGTCGATGGCAGACATAGAATGCTCCCAATAATAAGGGGGGTCTCTATAGGCCATTGCTCCTCGTGCCTCTCTAGAGGGGGCCAGGTTCTGGCTCGTGGTCCCCGGTAGGCAAGAACTCCATGCATTGACTGATGCCAGAAAGTTATACATATCCATTCAGCCTGGATAGCTCCGGGGAGCCGACGGGGCTCCCCCCAGAAAAAAGCAATATTGAAGATTTAGGAGTAATCATGTTGGAAGATCTTACTTTCAAAGAACATAATAAAGTAACTATCACAACTGCAAAACAATGACAGGTTGGATAACAAGAACCTTCCAAACAAGAGATGTATAGCAATGATGATACTCTTTAAAACACAAGTGCTCTCTAGGGTGGAATATTGTTGCTCACTAACAGCCCCTTTCAAAGCTGTAGAAATTGCTGACTTGTTGAGCATGCAAAGATGTTACTGCTAGAATTCTCCCAATAAATCATCTAAATTATTGGGATCACTTAAAAATTATAAATCTGTACTCCCAAGAGTGCAGGCAGGAGATAATAATTTTCACTTAGAAAATACTAGAAAGATTGATAACAAATTTGCACACAGGAATAACACCAATTGAGACCAGGAAGTTTGGCAGGATGTGCAAAATAGCCCTATTGAAAAGCAGAGGTGCAATAGTTACTCAGAAAGAACTCTACCAACATTAAAAGCCCAAGACTTTTCAATGCACTTCCTCCACACATAAAAGGGCATAACTGGCCAACCTTTCAGTGTTCAAAAGAGAAGTTGATAAACACCTTCAAAGGATACCTGATCAACCAGGCTGTAAGTCATATTTCAGGCTTCAAGCAGCCATATCAAACAGCCTGGTTGACCAGACCACCAGTCAGAAGGCCTGATCAGAGACCGGGCCACGGGGATGTTGATCCTCGGAATCATCGACAGGTAATTGGGGTGATAATGAATTCCCCTGCTCCCTGCACTTCTATGACAGGGGTCAGGTTTTTCCCTCTGGTCTCCAGCAGGTTTTTGAGGTCTTGGAAGACAAGATGATATAAAAGATGAGATGGTTAGGTGCTATCTCAGTGTGGCTAGCAACAGGGAGCCACCTTTTGGCCCTTCCAAAAAACAAATTGATACCTTACAATTTATGCAAGTTTGCTCAATAATCTCTTGAACCAATTGCAGACAGTTTAACAAAATCTATCAGCATGAGCTGGATGATTGTGTGTGTGGCCATTCTTCAACAATTTGAACCTTGGCACTTCCTGCCTCTATTTATATCAAAGTAAAATTATACTCTGTTCATAAAACCATGATGTACTAAACAATTGTGCACTTTAATTAAAAATAATCACAAATATTTTCTGCCCACATGCCTTAGAATCTTCTTGTTAGCACACCAGAAGTTTGCTGATATACAATTACCAAATATTAGTTTCAAAATTTGTATTTTACAGTACTGTATTATGCATTTTTGTGATCCTCTGTAATTTTATCAGATGTGCACATTTTTTAGTACAATACATTTGCTAAACATAGGAGATACCAGGTTGTGGAAATATTAACCATAAAGGGTTAATTAATTACAATGTTAGAAACAGGAACCTACAAAGGTTAAAGTAATCAATTTATGGAAAAACTTATTGAAATTGATACAAATAACAGGGATAAGATATAAAAGCTCTCTACAACTATTAGGTAACTTGAACAACTGGATATATATATATACATACTGCAACTGTGCTTCTCTCTGTCTTTTAGGTGTGTTAGGGTCTTGTGAAAATTCTTTCTTCCATTTCTCTATATTTTCCTTGTACTGCTTCTTGTACTGTGACTGGAAGTGTTTAAGCTCAATAATATGTCTACCATTTATGTCCTTTTGAAGGTTCTTTTCTGCTACCGAACACATATCCAGCTTTTTCTCTTGCTCTTTTTCATGTTTCTGGAGGGAGAACAAAAACTACAATGCATGGCTTTTTTTGCTTGACTGTTAAGAACAATACATAATTGTCAATTATTTTGCCTTGATTATACATTCAGATAATCAGATATATGTAACAAGAACATACTGTAAAGTAAATTTCATTAACAATTAAACAGCAGAATAAACTAGACTGGCAAAAAATAGTGTGCATAATGTGCGTTTACAGAGGTTGGACTATCAAGAGAGAGAACTGTACTAGACACATAGAAAGGGAAGGTGGTGCCGAACAGTATAACTAACCTGTCTTAGTTTCTCAAGTTCCTTGCTGAACTGGGAGAGTAAAGCCTCATATTCCTTGTCCAGCATGTGCTTGTGATTCTCCATCTCAACACGACATTTCTCCTCAAGCTAACCATTATGAAAACAAAGAATTACTGTATTAGCATACTGTATATGTAAAGAAATTAGAGTAATTTTTCTTTAAATTCCCTACACATAAATGCGATAGATTTTTTTTTAATTGTCAGGGGAAAGCGCCAAGCCATTACATTTTCACCTGACAATTAAAAAAAAAAATAGAGTTTTCCATGATGTTAAAATACTTACGTCCTCAATGTGCATCGACTCCAGAAAATGGTACAGTACAGTACTTACAAAGCCTGAATAATTATGTTAATGCTTTCGACCATTGGTGACGGATATTGCATCTATAAATAACTCTATAGATGTCCTGTAGGGACACATTTTACGTCCAAAATGAAAATATTTGTTAAAATTCCAATTTTTCTGATCATTATGGGACGTGTTTTAAATGAGCGTCAACGTCTTCCCATTTTCTGTGATGGCCCACGTGATACAATGTTTAGCTTTCAAGGTTTATGATCCAAATAAACCTGATAAGTATGGAGTAAAGCTGTACATTCTGGCTTGTAATACAGATTACTCAGCTGGCTTGGTCTCAGATTAGCCGTCTGGTGCTGCTGCTAGAAGAAACCCTCGTATCGTGGATAAACCCGAACCTCTGAAAAGGAACTTGACCCATTCCCTAATTCGCATCAAGAAAGGTCTGAAGTGTCATGTCTGCTACAATTCTGGTAAAAAGAAGGACACCAGGTATAAGTACAAGTCGTGTGGTGTGGCATTGTGTGCTGCACCATGCTCCGGCTTGTACCATCGCAAGAGGACATACTGGGTGGATAAGCAGTAATACTTACCCCCCAATCACTCCACCTATATATAACATGGGTTGAGAAACTTCAGGAAACATTTTCCTGGAGCAGGTGGAGTGGTTCAACCTAATACTCAACTCATGCTCTACAAACATCGTTGGGTGGTAAGTACAGACATGTTTCTGCATTCATTTATACATACGATATTGTGGTACAAACACTTATATGAAGGAAGCAACACAAAATCGAATGATAGTGTCACAAATAATGTCGGGAATAAATAACAAATGTAAAAAAATGACAAAAAGCCAGTTTTTCACATGACAATATACTTTATATTATGGTATTGGTATGTTGTTCTTCCATTTGCCCTTATATGCATATATCCCTTTAGAGTATTCTATTGCGAACAATTTGATACCAAAATGAGTGATGTAACACAAAAATCGATGTGACAAAAGTGAAAAGAGTATACACATTTGAGTGCGGGTGTTGCGGGTGTGCGGATGGGTACTCACTCACGGGGTAACGCTCAGCAGATTTTCTGGTTTGCTGCCGGTAGTGTGCCTGTTTGTTTTACTTTATATGCATATATCCCTTTAGAGAATTCTATTGCGAACAATTTGATACCAAAATGAATGAAGCAGTAGGAAAATTTAAGTGAGAAAACTGAAAAAAGTACACACATTTTAGTGTGGGTGTGCAGATAGGTGCTCACTCATGGGTAATGCTCGGCGAATTTTCTGGTTTGCTGAGGGTAGCATGTTTGTTTTACCTAATATGCATATATCCTATTAGAGAATTTATTGTGAACATTTTGATACCAAAATGAACGATAACACAAAAAATGACGTGAGAAAACTGAAAAGAGTACAGTATACACATTTTAGTGTGGGTGAGCGCTTATGAGAAACGCCAGGCCCACCCCAAGGTGGGCTGGGGTGCGGACGCCGGGCAGCTCAAAGTGTTAAAAGAAGAAAACAACTTAAATATGGCTCTATTTATTGAATCCAACTAAATATCTACCCATATACATCAGTCATTCTTTTCAAATCCCTATGCCATAACCACGGTGTCTTACACTATGGCAAGACTATTCCAGTTTCAGTGCCGAGTGATGGAGCTAAGTAAGCCTAAAGTTTATCCTTGTGTTCACTGATCTTGGTTATGTCTCTGCTATGGGGCCAGATTCACGAAAGCACTTACACAAGCACTTACAAATGTGTACATCTTTCCTCAATCTTTGACGGCTTTGGTTACATTCATTAAACAGTTTACAAGCATGAAAACTTCCCATTCATCTGTTGTTATTGTTATAAACAGCCTCCTGGTGCTTCGGAGCTCATTAACGGTTTAATAATTGGAAACAAAGCCGCCAAACATTGAGAAAAGATGTACAGGTTTGTAAGTGCTTGCGCAAGTGCTTTCGTGAATCTGGCCCATGGCCTTTACCAACATCAGGGCTCTAACTTTGTTTAAATATGGTACCTCCTATAGATACTGCTATACCAATTTACTGTATGAGCCTGGTTATCCAAAGTGGGATGAACCAAATATTTAGGCTATCCGGCTAAAATAGGGTCCCAGTAGTTCAGGGTATTGAATCAAAAGAGTTTAGGGTCCCAGTAATACATCCCTTCGGAAGGGACATTCCCTTCCAAAAGGAAGGGACGTTCCCTTCCAAAGGGAAGGGACCCAAAGGAACACGGAACCAAACCCGGGGAGGAGCCAACACCAAATCCAACTCATATGCAGAAAGGGGAAAAGAAACCCCACTTCTTGTAACAGTAAGCCCCGCTCGGCGGGTAGGAAAACCCAGGTGGGGTCCAATGGGGGCCCAAGGCCTCAAGTCAACCCCTTCCCAACTCCGGGAACCTCCACAACAGGACCTGGTGCTGAGTGGTCCTCCAAAGCCCCAGCCTCACAAGAAAAAACCGGGGCAGCCGGAAAGGCAAAAAGGAAGGGGCCCACTGGTCAGACCCTGTCGCCATGGCTGGAGGAACCGATTCAAATGCCTCGGTCGCCCCCCCCCCCTCCGGAAGGGGTTACCCCCAAAACTGTCTGAGTCTCAGAACCTTCTAAATCCTGCCATGACCCCGAAGCCCTCAGACACTTCGGAGCCGGATTAGGGGGAGGTGGGGGGGACCAGAATGAACCACAGCAGGGAAAGAACATGGGGTGCAGACTGAAACAGAAGCGTGCAGACCAAGGCAGAAGCGACCAACACCCGCAAGTCCAGGTCCCTATAAGCAAAACAGGGCAGCCTCGGGACTTCCAGGGGTAGCAATCAACCTAGCGCGTTGCAGCAACCTAAATCTAGCATTAACCTAGCGTGCTGCAGCAACCTAAATCTAGCATGCAATACCTGAGCCGCATGCACCCAGATGAGTCATCAGTGGTCTGAATGAATTGAGTCACAAACAAGCAACAAATTTCTCAGGACTCTGGGTCGAAGGTATCACTGACCCAACAGGCAGCATGACAGAGGAAAAATAGCAAGAAGCACACTGAGACAAGGGGGAACAGAGCAACCCTCAAACTCGCGCAAGGCGTGAGGGGGGACCCCCAGGGGTTGCATCCATCGAACCCCTTGTGCCCCTGTGGGGTTTCCCAGGGCCCATAGACTGGTACTGCTAAGGGTACAGGGTACAGCAGGGTACAGCAAACTGGTGCCCAAGTCTACCAATCAAACCTCTAAAAGATGAACCCTCGGGACGTGTCCACTCACGGGGGCCTAGCAAGGGATATCACCCAGAAACACAGATAAGTATCGAAACCTAATATAGACAGGGAGCAAAGAACCAAAATCAGACTCCCCCACCAGGCAGGAAAGCAAAAACAAAAGAAAAACCCCACAAGAAGACAACGTACCCAGGCGGAACAGAGCAGGCTGCTATAATAGGTGATATCGAGCTGTGCAGTAACCCATGCCCCACCAGTGCAAACAACCCCTTACCCTAAGTTAAACAAGGGAGGAGGAAACCCCCCAGCACACTAAGGGCAGTCAATTACTGAGCAGCAAAAGACCAACAGAGGAGACCCCCCAAGGTGACTTGTGGAAGATAACCCCAAGCCCCAAAGGCGGTACTTACAGGGCACATAGGGAAGGGAACCCTAAGCACATGCAGCCTGAGTACCTGTAATTACCTAAGTGTAGTTACAGGATGAGAGCTACACTCGTGGTGTCCCATCTCCCCAGCACTCTTTGTCATATAATGTTTTAAAATTACTGACGGTTTTGGCCTCCACCACCTTCTCACCTAACTTGTTCCAACCGTCTACCAATCTGCTTACAAAACAAATTTGGGTGGAACTCTGGACTGAGAGGCCGCGGAGGACGCTCCCACAGCTGGGCTACGATGGTTTTTACAAAAAGGTGGAACTCTGGACTGCGAGGCCTGGGAGGACGCTCCCACAGCTGGGCTACGACGGCATCTGAAGAAGCTATGCCATTGGGTGCAACTCTGGACTGAGAGGCTGCAGCGGACGCTCCAGTAGGTAAGGTCACAGTAGGTAAGGTAAGGTTGAAGATTACTCCCAGCTCATGCACCACCCTGAAGACAGCACTAAACACAAAGGCACAGCACTGGGACAAGACACAGGAGCTGGAGTCACACGGCCAAGCCTAAAACAC
Source organism: Procambarus virginalis (assembly GCA_020271785.1). Lineage (NCBI taxonomy): Eukaryota > Metazoa > Arthropoda > Malacostraca > Decapoda > Cambaridae > Procambarus > Procambarus virginalis. The sequence continues at coordinate 7,876,966 of WNGS01164858.1, read as the reverse complement.
ATCTGCCGAAAATTGGGGTGTGGGTAGCTGGCGCAAGGGTCTGAGGCTACCCCTTTCCTCCCTCCCAAGGAGGGGGAAGCTGCACAGACGGCGGCACGGCACGTGGTGACATCATGCTTGCTTTTCTTTGGGGAGTTCTGTCCATTCGTTTGGCTTTTAGTAGTAGTTGCAACCAGAATAGGGGTTTGTTTTGGGATGCTTACCATTCTGGGTGCCTGACCCGATCAATGGCAGACATAGAATGCTCCAAGTCACATGTGCATTTCTATAGGCCATTGCTCCTTGTGCCTCTCTGAGGGGGGGCCAGGTTCTGGCACATAGTCCCCAGTAGGCTCAAGAACTCCATTCACACTGATGCTAAAGTCGGCGTATGAACTCGGCGTAGGCAGTTCTAATCATCTAGAGACGCTACAGCTTCGACACATAACAGGCAGCAGACTAGGACCGCATCGAGCTACAATGCTCTCCCACATAGAGCTCCGCGACTCTAGCCACACTCGGCTCTGCTCTGCTCCAAGCTCCGTCTCAACGTCTACAACACTGCTGTATCCAGGACTACTAAATAAATATGAAACTCACTAAACACTGTATCTAATCTACCCAACAACATAACATAATCGTACGTTACATTGGTAACTTACCAATGTAACGGATGGTTTCATAACACACTAACCTGGATAAGCTCCAGGAAGCCAAAGGGGCTCCCCCAAGAAGTAAGGCTTGAAGTATAAATAATTAGCTCTTTTCTGAACAAAATATTCAGTTGCTTTGATTCTCTCCCTTTTGCCCGAGCTTCCCAAGAGCTTTATAGATGGCTTTTGTCAAGCAGAACGTGAAGTATGCACAGTCAGAGTACCTTCTGGATACATGGGTGCTGCCCCCTTAAAATATTAATAATTACGTACCAAGCTCTATATACAATTTCATATTGTTATCTTTAATTCAGCTTTGCATTTTTATCTCGCATCCTACCATGGGAGACCTTACACGAATTACATTATAAAGTTTTTGCTTCAATACTACACAATGGATATGAATTCTCTAGAAGTAATGTACAGAAAGAGAACAAACATAATCCCTCATCAGGAGTCTTTATTATAATAATGAAGCCGAGTGCCTTTTAAAATGCACAAAACATGAGCCATTGTGATTTTAAGTGAACAAATAAATGACAGGCAATAATGAAGGGAGATGCAAATTTTATATTTAAAATGTCAAATAAAATTAAAACAATGGATTCACATTGATCAAAGAAATTCAGTATATAGATACAGTATATAAAGTATATATATTCAGCATATAAAACAAGTTTAGATTTAGAAAGACTATTGGTTTAGATAAGAAATGGTTTGGCAAGTACTGTGCAATAATATCACTGCAGACATGTAAGCCTTGAAGAGCTTCTAAAATAGCTTAGGACATAGAAATTAAGCATCTGGGTATAAAAAAAAAAATACTGAATAAAGATTTGATGAATAAGGTTATTTATACATTTGTTCTCAAATATGACAACCATAATTCCACCATCATCAACTCTGGACCTCTTACCTTAGCTTGAGCTCGTTGGTGTTCTTGACGCATGCGTTTGTACCCAGACATGGCAGCATGCATATCTTCCTGAAGATGTTCCTTCTGCTGCTTGCTAACAATGGACGTCGTCTTTATGGTGGCAAAATTACTAGTGCCAACATCCACGAGGTTGCCACCCGGCTGTATTTCATAACAAGTCTTTAGAATTTAATGAAGCTAAACAAAAGCTAAACATCAGACTAACTCAACTTTTAATACCATTATAATTTACACCATATAACATGAATAAAATTGATGATGACAAACGAACAATTTTACATTCTAAACTACAATTCACTGCTATTTAAAATTAAACATTTAAATTATATAGTGAAATTTCCATGACAATTTTATGTTAAATTATGTAAAACTTCTCCAGCATTATCATAACACTAAATACTAAACTAATAACTGACAAACAGCCACATAATTTGTTTAGTCTTATAAGTTTAAGTTAACCAAGCCACACCTCCTGAAAGGCTATATATGTAGAAGAAAGAATTTCATAGCCTCCCAAAGTTAACATGCCCAAACTTTAACTGCAAGGGAAAACAAATTCATGCTGCTTGGTTTTCAAGGGCTCTATACAAACATAGGAAACATTAATTAAGTACCTTAAATATTATTAGTTTAGAGGATAGGGCAGATACCTTTGAATTCAAGTGGTATTTGTCAGGATTCCACTTCCTTATTCAACAATGAGCTATGAAATGAGACCCTACTCTAAAGCCAACAGTAAATGAAGTAAACACCAGATATTACACAAGGTTGCATTCCAGGACCTACTTTCAATCTGCAAAGTGCATACTACATTTCTTAAAGTATTATTATAAACAGTATGTTAGAGTAAACAACCTAGTCCAAAAGCCTATAGATGTGAGTCAGTCAGTGTTCTCTGTTTGTTGAAGGAAGTGTAAAAAGCAAGATATTTCAAGGAATATGCGGTAAACTTAAACTATATAAATCTTTTCCAATCTGATCTCTACTGGCTAACACAGAGTAGGGCTTGAATAACCTCTCCAAATACTTTTCAAATCACATCCAGTACATATGAACAAGTGATGAGCAGAAATTTCCACAAATGTAACTTGAGCACTCATTCTAACCACAAACTTAAAGTGAGCAAATGGTGTTAATCTTCCAGATACAGTATTTTACAAATAACAATAATAATTGTGTCGGGGGCAGGCAGCCAGAGTGTATTCATACATGTTAGGCTTATATTGAGATTCCCCCCCCCCCAAGGTAAAATTATTGACCCCACCCCAGGATGCAACCCTCACAACAAGCTCACTAACTCCTAAGTACCTACTTACTGCTAGGAGGACAGGGGCACTAGGTGATAGGAAATGCACCCAACCTTTTCTATCCAGCACGGAGAGAAATCCTGTTCGAATCCCACCTGGGATTCACACCCGGAATTCTCGAGAGTTGAGAGCGAACCCGACTGTACTACCAGGATCCTCTAAATCTTTTCATACTCTTAAAGCACAAAGTTCTAAGTTAAGAGAGGACACAATATTTACTTGAGATTCCCTACATTCTAAAATCATTTTAAATGATGACAAATTTACTAAGAAAGTTGCATTTGAATCTTTCACAGGAATATAAAATTCATCGTTAGCCCTTTTGCTGCAGCACTCTCTGAAAGGTTTCATTCCCATCCAGGATAGAAAAAATAATAAAATAATATTTCTGGAGAAGACCCCAGTGGCTCCTTCAAGCAATCTCGTGGAGATTGCTAAATGCAAATGGGTCATATCAGATGCGGGAGTTCTGTTGAGCCTACCAGGGATCAGAACCCCCCCCCCCCACCTCAAAGGTGCAAAGAGCAAGTGAAAATTTGGCACCACACCAGGAAAGCATAAAAAATCAGTGAATCATTACAGACAACTGGAGGGTTAACAAAGACTGAATCCTAGAAAATGCCAAACAACTCTGCAAACAATTCACATGTAACAAAGAGAAACATTCAACATTAGCACAAAGATCATAATAGCGAATGCCACCACCAGATGGACAGCCTTCTGCACACAGCCATCTTACTTGCCAGTTCTTTCGTTGAAGTCCTGCAGGACACTACTGCTCCAAGTCTTGCAGACGTGCCAAACACCACTGTTTCAAGCTATGTACAGTACTGGCCATCCTTGGATTTGCTCCTGTGGGAGCAATTTTCATTGTATTCTGGTCTGTATTTTAGTTTTTGCTTCATGTGTGTATTTTCTATCCAGTTTATTGTGAGTGATTGACTTTATTGTGTTTTGGGCTGCATGCACCCTGGAGTTCCTCCCAGGGTGCCCACTAGCAATGCCTCTGCACTCCTGAACACATTAAATACCTTCTCTGATGTGTACAGGTGTGTACCTAAGATGCCAAGCCACTGGGGTAGCCTTTGGCTATTCACGAATCTTTGACTCCTCTGTTTGGGCACTTAGCTGAGGGCATTCTGTTGGTTGTCCTGGGGCACACTGGGGTTTGCATGTTTGCTTATATGACATGCTACAATTGCCAATCATGGCCAGGTTATTTTGACTGCATGCGGCATCTGTCTGGGAAGCATCCTCAGTGCCTGGGTGTTCTGCTTGGTTAGCTGCTTTCAGGCCCAGATAACCCCATCGCGGGTCATTGGGGTGGTTGGTTCAGCCCATCAAGCCCCCACACTCCATGCGGGCAAGTGGCAGCTCCAGGTGCAGCTGCCTGTGCTTTCTGGCGCTCTTACTGTGAATGACCACAAGGCATATTTAAACTTAACAGCAATCTTGCGGATTTGGGTTTCGTGGAGGGGCTCCCTGGGCAGTTCCATGAGGATGTGGCTTCATACGGTACCACCCCTGGTGTTGAGGTCTTGAAATCTGCGATTCTTATCGTGACAGCCTTACCCAAAATGCTCACCATTCTCCTTCAGGAGATTGTGGAAGCATTTTATTTGGTCCTCCTCGCACGTTGACAGGTCGCGTTGGTTCATTTGTTAGATTCGGCATTGTCATTTTTTTTTGTCTGCCTCCCCTTACTTGCCTCTCCTCTTTCCAGAGGATGTAGTGTCCACGTTCTGTCTGTGGTGGGCATTTCCTGTCAGCCCATGAACAAAATTTTCTTGCGAGTTCCACCCCTATGTGGTCTGATAGGGATGGGACCTCACCTGCTGTTGGTCAAAGTAGGTCCTCAATGGAGCCAGAGTCCCAGGTTACTGCACTTCCTTTTGTGAATTCCTTTTCTGTTAGATGCCACAACTATGCATTGTAGAAGGGATATCTTGAGATGATTTCGGGGCTTAGTGTCCCCGAAATTTTTTTTGTTACACATCCCCAGGAAGCAGCCTGTAGCAGCTGTCTAACTCCCAGGTACCTATTTACCCAAGATGAACAGAGGCATCAGGGTGAAAGAAACTGCCCATTTGTTTCTGTCTCCGTCCGGGATCGAACCCAGAACCTTTGGACTACTAATCCAAAGTGCTGTCCACTCAGCCGCCAGGCCCCTGACCAGGGTGTTAGGGTGGTTCCACTCGTGGTACACCCAGCCTTTTGGGGTTTACTCCTTTGACAAACCCATTGGGTGGCACCTGGCTCTTTTTGTTAGCTCCCATGCCCGATGAGAGGGAGAGCAGACCTACAATACACCCTCAACCTTTCAGTTTTGACCACTTTCAATCCCTCTCCAACCTTCCACTTGTCCACCTTGGCTCAAGTGCACCTGGTTTTACAGCGTGGAACCTGGATGGTGTCCTTGGACCTCAAAGATACATACTGGCATATTCCTATTTATTTCAGGTTCAGAGATTGTTAGAATTTGTAGTGGGGCATCAGGCTTGCTGCTTCAAAGGTTCTCTCATTTGGTTTAAATATGGCTCCTCCGTGTGATTACCAGGTTGACACGGGTGATTGTGGCCCAGTAACACTTTCTTGAGGTTTGTGTATTGATCTACCTTGACTAATGGCTGGTTTGAGCTCCCAGTCAATCCATGTGTCAGCAAGCCAGGGTGAATCTGGTTCTTTCCCAGCTTGCCAGGTTCAGGTTTCTGGTGAACTTGTGAAAATCCCAGTTGGTTCCATCCCAGATTCGAACTTGGATGGGCCTCATTTAGGACTCTCAGTCAGCTTCTCTTTCCTTGACTCCAGCAGCTTTACGCTGTCTGCAGCTTCATTGTGAGCTGGTGTTGGATCAGCTCTAGCAACCTACTGATAAGTTGTGTGGCTGTGCAGGAGCCTCAACTTTGCCTGTATTGTCTTTCCCTGGGCAGAGTTTGATTCCAGGCATTGTTCCAGTTTCTTCAGTTCCATTCATTTTGCAGTTCCCAGGACCAACAGATTTGGACCCCACCTGCCCTTCGTAGGCACCTGTCCCGATAGCTTCCTCTTCTAGCTTTCCGAGATTCGGCTCCATGGTGTCATCCTTCCCCATCACTCGATGTGTTCAAGGACACTTCGGGTTAGGGGTTCGTGAACAGTGCTCAACCAAGTGGCCTATGGTCAGTAGTCGAGCATGTTACTTCATTTTCTCAGGGTTTGGTTTTCCACGTAGTTCACATGAGGGGTGTGTCCAACATTATTGCAGACAGGCTGTCTCGCCTCCGTCTAATTTCTACAGATGTGGATGTTTCTAGATTGGTATCTCATGCCTAAATCTGTCACCTCCTATCACTCAGTGTTGGAAGAGATGCTGTTGCTTGTATTCAGTGTAGACTCCTCAGCACCATTCCGCAAGTTGTCTCGTGCGTTTTTTCATCTCCGGCCAGCTCCTACTCCTCTTTAGCCATCCTGGTTTCTTGACCAGGTGTTGGTCTTCCCGTCCTCACTTCATTTTGCGGTATCTCTTTTGGCTCTATAATATCTTTTCCAAATCTGTGTGTTTGTTGACTCTCACCTCTGACTGTAGGGATGAGAAGCTTTAGTTTTCTCTGGAGGCCAATGTTTTATTCATTTGGCCCTGGTTCATTTGCAGCCTTATTTTCTGGCAAAAAAATGAGTAAGCTAACTTTTGGAAGGCTCCATTAGAGAATGATGCACCACCAGACACAACATCACTTCTTGTGTCTGGTGGTGGTTCTTTGCTGTTACCTGCAGGTCATCGGTTCTGCCAAGGTGAATACTTTCTATGTTGACCCTATTTCCTTGATCCAAATGTTCCAAGGCTCATATTTCCCAGGTCTTCCACAGTGTCATCAAATCTAGCCAGCCGACAGTCTTCTACCCTCAGGACCATGATGCATGCTAGGCTGGCCGCAATCTTCTCCCACACATCCCGAGTTGATATTTGGGCTCTGGGGTTTTGGAGTTCTAACAGGTTCTGGCGACCCCGGTATTTGGTTAATGCCCATGGTCCCAGTCAGTCGTGTGTGTTGCCTTGGGATGTGTCTTCCGGCCTGAAGTTTCTTCTTCGTCCTAGTACATACAGCTTCTCCTCCTCTTGATAAGTCCCAATTTTGTTCTCAGTGATTACTTAGCTTCAGGGAGCCACCAGGGGATTCCCCAGAAACCCAGCATTACAGGTGATGAAATGCTTCTTTCTGGGAGTCTCAGTGGCTTCTTGGCTTTCTCTCTACTAGAATAGTTGGTTTGTTGGTGTGCTGTCCATCAGCCCCAGAACTAGAAGGTAAGATGGGTGGGTACATAATCCAAGCCACTTGTTGGTAGCATTCAGTACTATGAATTTTGTGCAAATTTGTAATGTTTATCTTGTTCTGTGTGAATTATTTGTAGAGTTGTTTAGCATTCAAGGATTTGGTCTTTGTTGTCTCTCCAGTTGTCAATAAAGCTTCACTGACTTTCTGAATGCTTTCCTGGTATGATGGCAAAATGTCACTTGCTCTCTGCTGAGTTTTGGTTCTGGTCCCTGGTAGGCCAAACAGAACTCCGGAGTCTGACATGTCCCATTTGTACGGAGCACTCTCAGAGGCATAGGTTCAGGGGCCCACTGGGATTTATCCAGAAAGCAGCATTTCATTACATTCATCACTGGGTTTTTGCTTCACAGTTTATTATAATTCTAATAAGAAATGGACTTGTTCTTACTATCTACCGTATATCACTAGAATACGGGAATATAATTCACAATGAAAGATAGCAAAAAACACTTTTCTATTAAGATATGAAATTCTAATGAAACATTGACCAATAAATTTATACCAGCCCCTATGTATTCTCTAGATAGAATTCATCATATTTCATCAGTTCATCATTAAAAAACATTATATATATATATATATATATATATATATATATATATATATATATTATATATATATACATATACACACATATACATACACATATACATATACATATAATACACATATACACACACACACACACAGTGGAACCTCTATTAACGAGTTTAATCCGTTCTGGCACCGAGCGTTATCTGGAAAACTCGTCTTAAGAAACAAATTTCCCCATTTAAAATAAAGGAAATAAATTTAATCCGTTCCACTCCCAAAACATCCATACTTGTATGACATTTTTTTATGTAAATATAATACTGCACATGTAATTATGTTTTGTTGTACTGTTTTAATGTTTACTTTACCTTATGAAGAGTCGTTGCTGGCTTGAGGGAGACGATGGGGAGGTGGGAAAGAGGAGAGGGTTTATGGTGTGGAAGAGAATCCACCTCTGAGTCAGACGGGCTCTCTCTTCTTGGGAATTTCACCCCACTGGGACCAGGTAGTGGTTCACTATCACTGGCTCTTCTTTTCTCTACTTTTGCAAAGAACGTATCTATTGACAATTGCTTTTGTCTTTGTTTTAGGATGTCCCTAAAACGAGACAGCATTTGTCATTAAACATGTTCACACACCGGGTTGTCACTGCTTGATCAGGGTGATGTTTTTCTAAGAATGCGGTCACCTTTTCAAACATTTCCAACACTTCCCTGATCTCACTTGAAGAGGCAGCAGCAACCTCCCGTACCTCCTCCTCCCCTGATAAGAACTCTTGTGCCTCCTCTTGATTAAGCTCCTGAAGTTCCAGGAGTTCCTCAGTGGTCAGTTCCTCACTGTGCTCCTCCACTAACTCCTGCACATCAGCAGCATCCAACTCCAGACCCAAAGTTTGCCCAAAGCAACAATATCATACACTAAATGCACTTCCGGTCTTCTACAGGTGCAGATGCAGGTGCAGGACCGAAGCCTTCAAAGTCTCGCTCAGGGGCACCCTCAGGCCACAGGTTACGCCATGCAGAGTTTAGAGTCCTCCGTGTCACTCGCTCCCAGGCCTTATGGATCAAACATAAGGCACCCAGGATATTAAAGTGGTTCTTCCAGAATTCTTTGAGGGTCAGCTCTGTATTGTCAATCACATCAACACATCTCTCCAACAAGGCCTTCATGTAGAGTTTCTTAAAGTTTGCAATGACTTTCTGGTCCATAGGTTGGAGGAGTGGAGTGGTATTGGGAGGAAGGAACTTGATGGTGATGAACTGATTTTCGGGATACAATTCATCTCGCATTTGTGGAGGATGTGCAGGAGCATTATCGAGCACAAGCAAGGCCTTGAGTGGCAACTGCTTCTCTTCAAGATATTTCCTCACTGAAGGGCCAAAAACATCATTGACCCATTCAGTGAAGAATATCCTCATGACCCAGGATTTCTTATTGGACCTCCACATCACATTCAGTCGCGCCTTGTACACTTTACATGCCTTGAACACACGTGGATTTTCTGAGTGGTAGACTAGCAGCGGCTTGACCTTGCAATCGCTACTTGCATTGGCGCAGAGGACGAGAGTAAGCTGATCCTTCATTGGTTTGTGGCCAGGCAAAGATTGTCCCTCCTGTGTGATGTAGGTCCTCTTCGTCATTTTCTTCCAAAACAGGCCAGTCTCGTCACAATTAAAAATTTGTTGGGGCAAGAACTCCTTTCCAGCAACAAATTCCTGGAACTCTGGTACAAATTTCTCAGCAGCAGCTTTATCAGAGCTGGCAGCCTCCCAATGTCGCACAACACTGTGGATACCGCTTCTCTTCCTAAATTTCTCAAACCATCCAAGGCTTGCCTTAAATACCTCCTCCTCTTCAGACGATGCACATGGTGTCTTCCTGACAAGGTCCACATACAACTTCTTGGCCTTTGCACAGACAAGAGCATCAGACACACTATCGCCATGTAATTGCCTTTCATTCATCCAGACAAGCAGTAGCTTTTCAATCTCTTCCAGGATTTTTGGACGTTTCTTGTTAACCTTGGTAACTCCTTTAGCCACCTCAAGCGTCTTAAATTGTTCCTTCCTCTTCAGAATGGTACAAATCGTTGACGAGGACCTGCTATACTCCCTGACGAGATCAATCACACACGCACACCATGCTCGTGCTTTGCTATGATTTCCTTCTTCACTTCACGGTAATTGTCGCCTTTCTCCCCTTCTCAACACTGTCTTTAGCAAGCAGCTTCTTTGCGACATCGTGCATTACAAATTGCAGTCACAAACCACAAAAAACAGGAGAAAGAAGCGCATATAAATCCAGAGGATGCTTGTCGTGTGAGATACAACAACACTTGCGTCGGAAGCGTCCGAGAATTT